>JZKD02S2358323.1:143607-156072 GCA_000966675.3 Picea glauca
CCCATAGGGGTTTTACCACGTGAAAACATCGGTGTGTTGATCTTTGATCTGGTTATGTGAGTGGTTACTGAAGGTGTTCGTCCTCTGTTGGAATACCTGTGTTGTCGAACAATGATGAGTTTTCATTGATTTCAATAGTATATCAGTCAGCAGTGAATGTCAAATAGTATGCAAATATTAATGCTCTGCAGGGAAAACACAGTACATAAGAAATTCGTGATTATTGTTGATCACAATAGGATCAACAATGTTCCTATGATCAAAGCTTAGGAGAATTAGCGAATTCTTGATTATTGTTGATCACGATTAAATCAACAATATTCCTATGATCAAAGATCAGGATAATTAGCGACTAACTATCAGTGCATAAAATAATGCACAAACAGTTATTACAGCTCGGAAGGAAAAGTGTAAGCTCAGAGTGAAAAGCCTCAGCAATCGTCCGATCAGAGTGATAAGACTCAATAGTCGTACGATCAAGAGGTTGACTATGTTGATCACCTAAATATAATGGACATTGGTCATATGAGTGACTGTGGGCTTGAGGATCGTGATCGTTGATCTACAAGCCAGATCAACAGCAGGGATAAATTGCGGAGATCATAAGGAGAATTAAATGACTCACTAGTTCCAATCCCACAATTGACCTAGATTGTCGGATCTCATAGCTCCAAATATCTAAGACTACGGTTGATCTAACAAACGATGAGATTAAGCTAGATTAAACTGAGACCATTGATGCGCAAATTCCAGATCAATGGCAGGGACAAATTGCAGAGTTTGGGTGACGAGTTAAATCACTCACAAGTTGTGGTTCTACAATCATTCATGCTCATGGATTTGCTTCGAGTGTATTCACGACCGTTGGATCATTTTTTAGTGGAAGGACAAGATAAGATGAAAGGGTTGAGAATTTGATCATCTGAATACCCGTCGATCGTTGCATCTAACCCGAACTCTCGTCAGTCATTGGATCATGTTAAAGTGGAAGGATATGATAAGCTAGAAGAGCATCACAACAGAAAGATTGAGCCATCGATCCAAGATCCATATCGAACGAACATATTTCACTTTGGATCTAAAGATGTGAGGAGGTTACGCTCTGGGAACTTTGAGATTTGAAATACCCAAAGCCTGAAAATATGAAGTGCATAAGGACCATCGAATTTGGAGGACATAACAAGGACCGTTGGATCAGGGTTGTTGGTCAGCAGACCACGTCAGCAAGGACGTGTGAAAAACCACGTCAGAAAGGACACATGGTAGACCACGTTAGAAGACCATGATAGCAAAAGACATGTGGCAGACCACGTCAGCAAACACCCATGGAATAATCATATGATGACATGTGTCAAGAGAAAATTGGCTCGTGTCATGTCAGTAAGTGACATAAGCAAGTTACGTCACTCTGGGAGAATTTCTTCAGAATTTTTATCATGAACGAATGTCAAAATTCCTGAAGGATGAAGGTCTGAAGTCGCTCTCAATCATCGATCTGAGATACCCTTCGAATACTATCTTGATCGTTAGATCAAGGAGATGGACATGTGTCACATCGGGAGATCTATGTCGACGTCAGCAAGAAACTGTGGCAAACCACGTCAACAGTCTATGTCAGTAAGGACACATGGCACAATCAGAGAACGACAAGTGTCAAATTGAAATCATCATTTCAGGTACGTGAAAATCATGAATCTGAGTGACACGTGTCAGCTTCTCGGCTCATGACACATCATCAAGTGACGCAAGTAAGTTACGTAACTCTAGAAGTTTTTCTTTGGTAGCTTTACCACCAGCACTCGCTCAAAGTCCCAAAGTCCCGAATGCCGAAGACTCGAAGTGGACATGAGACATCTGATCTGAAGATCACTTCGGGAGCATTCTCATCGATCGATCTACAACAATGAAAGGATGAGTGTAAGGATCAAAGTTGATCGTTGATCTAGTTCCGTGAAATAAATCGCCTGATCTAGATTCAGAAGTTTTGAAAAGTTGAAAACCCAAAGTTCTGAAGTGTGAATTTCCGTTAGCCATCCATCTCATCATAAGATTTGTGACCGTTGATTTGATGAGAGCTCAATCACTAGTTTCACCTAGCATATGGTCACCGTCGTTGATCATATGAAATATGAAATAAAGGCAAAATATAATACAATGCTTAAATTGATAAGCTCGTGGTTCTACGCCTGTGATCATATGGGTTGAAGGAAGCACCTCATACAAGTTTCATCCGATAGTGAGCTACACTAGAACAATACAAAGAATCGTTAAAAGATCGAATATGATCTGTTGGTGAAACGAGAATACAACAGAAGCATGAGTACGATCTAATGAGTTGATCCATGTCTGTGATCAACTCATGAGGACAAATGAACCGATACACAGTCATGATTAAAAGAGATTTAAATCATGAAAACATGAAAAAAGAATAAAAATAAAAATGATATTAACTAAGGTTTAAGAATATCATTTTAAATGAAAAGGTACAATGGTTCAAATATCAAAAGACACAATGATTCAAATTCACATTAGTTGGAAAACTATATAAACAAAAGGGAATTATAAGAAGAAGTGTAGTTGAATTTGTTGAAGTATATATATTTATATATAATGGATTGAATGAAAGTTCATTATATCAAGTTGGTGATTGTTTACAAGATGGGTCTTGTATGAGGATTGGATTCCTCACATCTCAGTTGGATGTGAGATCAACAAGCTGGGACTTGTTATGAGGGTTGGATTCCTCATTTCTCAATTGGATCTGAGAACTACAAGCTCAGTCTTGTAACAGAGAATTGGATCTCTTATAATTGTATATAGATGATATTCAAAGATTGATCTTATGTATTCATTCAAGTTATTTAATAAATAAAGTATTTATTGTTTTATATATATTGATTAAGAAAATGAAATGAATATTTGTTGTTCAATTAATTTGTGAAAAGTGGAAAATTGTCAATAAATTTTGTGACATTGATTCACCCCCCCTCTCAGTGTCAAGTACCCATTTCAACAATTGGTATCAGAGGGGGTTCCTTCAGCACAGTTTAAACACTGAAGGTATATCGAGAATAAATGGGTGGACAAGTTGCTATCTCCACAAATGAAGCTCCCTTATTTAATGGAGCATATTATTTATCATGGAGGGAAAATATGAAAAGATATTTGAAGTCAAGAGGATTTGGAGTTTGGGATTCCGTAGTGAGTAAGCCCTGACACTTAACTACTTCAAAGAGAAAATCCAAAACTACAAAGGAATAAAAGAGAAACAATTAAGTACCCTTAAAAGCAATTTAGGATGGATTGTCAGACCAAGTCAAAGAAAAGATGAAGCACTACAAATCTACCAAAGAATTATGGATTCAACTAGAAAATAGTTATCAGAATGAAACACAAGAAGAAGAAAAATTCAATCAAAGCAAGGATCAAGACTCTAATGAAGAGGATTATTATCAGAGTAAAGAACAAAACTCAGAAGAAGAGAGTTCTTATCAAGATAATGAAGAAGATAAAGAAAAAGAAAATTTCAATCAGATTGAAGAACATAGTTCGGAAAAAAAGACTTCTAATCTTAATGAAATACAGGATTCGATCTCAGTTAACAGTAAATAAGAATACCTCGTCAAGGAATTGAGGAATACCTCTGTTTTCATTAAAGAAAAATTACATTATCTTAAAACAGATGTTCCAGCTATTATAGAAGAGATTCGTTTGGAACCAGAAAATTATATGCATATTAAAGTCTATGTGGAGGCTCTTGAGAGTCTTATGTACACAACCTTGTGCACTCTAGAAGAGTTGAATAAAATCCAACAAAAATATATGATACTACTTCAAAAGTTAGATCATTCTAACCATGAAAAGTTTGAACAGAGAGTTTGTTAGAAGAAAAAGAAGAGGAGATTGAGAAATTGAAGAATCAAATCAGACAGGTAAAAGAAGAATCATGTCATAAGTTGGAAGCAAAAGTTGTGAAACTTATAAAGGAGGTTTAGAAGTCAAACACTCAACTTGAGGAAATTAAAGAAAGTAAAGAAGACCTAAAAATCTAGTTAACAAGGAAAGAAAATTCTTACGACGTGTTGGAATTGGAAATCATCAATTCCAAAAAGATAAATGAAAGTACTAATGCAAATCTAATAACTCAAAGGGAAGAAGCCCAAAAGATCCAAATAACCAAAAAAGAAGAATCATTCCATATGTTTGAATTAGAAAACATCAACCTCAAAAGTATTCTGCTAGAATACGAGGAAGAAATCAAAGTATTGAAAACTAAAGTTTTTTATCTAAAAAAAGATATGGAAGAATTGAAGACATATGGAAAAACTATTAAATGCAAAGAATTCTTGGATGAGACAGAAGAAATTGTCACAAATCTAAAGAATCAAGTTGAACATGCTAAAGAAGTGGAAGAAGCCCTGAAGATTCAGTTGACTAAAAAGGAAGAATTATGTCACATGTTGAAGTTAGAAATAATCAATCTTAGAAAGATAAATGAAAAGACAAACAAGATTGTCAATTTCCAGAATAGCTCAGCTATCCTAGATAAGATTTGGAAGAGCCATAGATCAATTGATGACAAAGCTGGCCTTGGATACAATAAGAAATAAGACAACTATAGAAGTAAAAATGAAGAAGAAAATCAAATGACAGATCCTTCAAGCCAAAATAAAATCAAGAATGGAAACATCTTCAATGGCTATTGCTTTTCTTGTCATAGCTTTGGACATAAAGCAATGGACTGCAAGAAACTAGAGAAATGATATACAAGAAAATCCAAAAACTCAATTAGATGTTGGAGATGTAATTTTGTTGGGCACACAACAAAATTTGTCATACAATGAGATGTTACAACTGTGATAAGTTTGGGCACAAATCCCAAAACTGCAAGAATACAAAAAGCCAATATTTGAATAAGTCATTCAAGACAATGACAAATCCTAATAAAAGTTGGAAGAAGAAAGGAGATGATAAATCTCCAAAAATACAATTAGAAAGAGAATATCCAAAAAGTAGAATATCTCACAGAAAGATATGGAGAAGAAAATCTGAAGGAGAAAGCAAGAAAGATGTTATTACACCTGAAAATGAAGAAACTAATAATAAGAACATGATGGTTAAAAGTCCTAATAAATAATGTGAAGTTCAATATGAGATAAATCAATCTCAAGAAAAGGAAATACCTATAGAATAATATGGGACAATATCAAATTCTGATGGTGTCATAAGTTGTTAGCAAAAGAAAGAAAATAAAAAAAGAAGAAGTCTAACTTGGTTTTTACAAAATCAAAGAATTGTGCCAAAGAGTTTCTAAATTAACATATGGAAAATCTTGACTATCTATAGATTAGTGGTCAAAAGAAAAAACATTGGTAGGGTTAGTTGTAGAATACAAGAAGAAGAAAAAATAAAGGTAGCAGAGAAGTTCAAGAAGTATCATTCAACAAAGATCAATTGATAACAAAATTGGCATTTAAATCAATTGGTATAATTCCTCAATTGATATTCCTGTGAAATATCAAAGAAGAATAAGAAGTAGATCAAAAATATCAGTAAGATTCATACTCTTGTTCTATTTGACAAAGGGAAGTCAGTAAAAACTCAAGAGGATTATTTTGGTTATTAAAAAAGAATGTAATTATATTATGTTTTGAAAAGACTCAATCAATACAAAAATTTGTATCAAGAAGATTACTTATTTAAACTCAAAAATCCCAATAAACTAAGATAAGAAATTAGTAAATTAACAGGGTAAGAGACCTTGTTAGGAAGGAGCTATCATGTTCCAAGCTCTTAGTTCAGAGTTCAGGGATCGGGAGAGTCGTGGGTTTTGGTCTAATGGCAGTCGTATTACCGCAAAAACAAAAGGGGGGAGTAGTCATAAGCAAAGAGAGCATATTGACAAGGGGAGTCATTTAATTATTGCATGCAGAACATGATTCCAAGGGGAGTTACCTAAGTTCATATTCTGGCCAACAACATGCAGACAAACAAATGTTGATTATAAGGGGAGCAACCCTTTGCCATTGATATCAAAGGGGGAGAGTAACTTCATAGAGAACTTCATAGACAAAATCATCATCAGAGAGGGATTTTGTGTATGAAGTTAGTATGTTTCCCTCAATGAAAAAGGGGGATATTGTTGGACATATTGTCATTGATATGTTGTCATTGATGTCAACAGTCGATGTCATTATGATGTGATGATTTTTTGTTATGATGAATTTTCATTGATGTCAACAATATATCAGTCAGTAGTGAATGCCAAACAATATGTAGAGATTGAAAGCGTAAGATCAGGAGGAGGAGTGAACAGTATGCAAAGATTAATGCTCAACAAATAAAATGCAGTACAAAAGCAATTCGTCATTATTGTTGATCACGATAGGGTCAACAATGTTCCTATGATCAAATTTCAGGAGAATTAGTGAATTCATGATTATTGTTGATCACGATTGAATCAATGATGTTCCTATGATCAAAGCTGAGGAGAATTAGAGACTGACTATCAATGTATAAAATAATGCACAAACAATTATTAAAGCTCGAAAGGAAAAGTGTAAGATCAGAGTGAAAAGCCTCAACAATCATCTGATCAGAGTGAAAAGACTCAACAGTCGTCCGATCAAGAGGTTGACCGTGTTGATCGTCTAAATATAACAGACATCATTCATATGAGCGACCATGGGCTTGAGGACCATTGGAGGATCGTGACCTTCGATCTGCAAGATAGATCAATGGCAGGGATAAATTGTGGAGATTGGAAGGAGAATTAAATGAATCGCTAGTTCCAATCTCACAATTGACCTAGATCGTCAAATCTCACAGCTCCAAAGATCTACGAATGTTGTTGATCCAAAAAACGATGAGATTAAGCCATATTAAATCGAGACTGTTGATGCGCAATTGCCAGATCAATGGTAGGGACAAATTGTGGAGTTTGGGTGACGAGTTAAATCACTCGCAAGTTGTGGTTCCGCAATCATCCGTGATCATGGATCTGCTTCGAGTGTCTTCATGACCATTGGATCACTTTTTAGTGGAAGGACAAGTTAAGCTGAAAGGGTTGAGAATTTGATCATCCAAATACCTGTCGACCGTTGGATCTAACCCGAACTCTCGTCAGTCGTCAGATCATGTTAAAGTGGAAGGATAGGATAAGCTAGAAGAGAAACACAGCAGAAAGATCAAGTCATTGATCCAATATCCAAATTGAATGAACATATTTCACTTTGGGTCTAAATATGTGAGGAGGTTACACTCCGTGGACTTTGAGATTTGAAAAACCTGAAGCCCTAAAATTCGAAGTGCATAAAGACCGTCGGATTTGGAGGACATAATGAGGACCGTTGGATCAGGGTTGTTGGTCAGCAAACCACGTCAGCAAGGACATGTGGCAGACCACGTCAGCAAGGCCACATGGAAGACCACGTCAGAATACCATGACAACAAAAGACATGCGGCAGGCCATGTCACTATAACACATCAGCAAACACACATGGCATAATCGGTTGATGACATGTGTCAAGAGGAAATTGGCTTGTGCCGTGTCAACAAGTGACGTTAGCAAGTTACGTCACTCCAATAGAATTGTTTTGGGATTTTTATCACAACAAATGTCAAAAGTCCCGAAGTCTCTCTTAGTCGTCGATTTGAGATACCCTTCGGATACTATCCTGACTGTTAGATCAAGGAGATGAACATATGTCATATCGGGAGATCTATGTTGATGTCAGAAAGAAATTGTGGCAGACCGTGTTAGCAGTCTACGTCAACAAGGACGCGTGGAACGGTCAGAGAACGATAAGTGTCAAATTGAAATCATCATTTCAGGTACGTGCAAATCATGAATCTGAGTGACACATGGTAGTTTCTCAGCTTGTGACACGTCATCAAGTGGCGCAAGTAAATTACATCACTCTGGGAGTTTTTCTTCAGGAGCTTTACCACCATCACTCGCCCAAAGTCCTGAAGTCTCGAATGTCGAAGACCCAAAGTGGACATGAGATGTCTGATCTGAAGATCACTTCGGGAGCATTCTCGTCCATTGATCTACAATAGTGAAAGGATGAGTGTAAGGATCAAAGAGGATCGTTGATATAGTTCCGTGAAATAAACCATTCGATCTAGATTCGAAAGTTTTGAAAAGTTGAAAACCTAAAGTTCCAAAGTGTGAATTTTCGTCATTCGTCCATCTCATCAGAAGATTCGTGACCATTGATTTGATGAGTGCTCAAGCACTAGTTTCGCCTAGCATCTAGTCACCGTTGTTGATCATATGAAATATGAAATAAAGGAAAAAGATAATACGACACTTAAATTGATAAGCATGTGGTTCTACGCCTGTGATCATATGGGTTGAAGGAAGCGCCTCATACAGGTTTCATATGATAGTGAGCTACACCAAAACAATACAGAGAATCGTTAAAAGATCAAATATGATCTGTTGGTGAAACGAGAATACAGTAGAAGCATGAGTACGATCTAATGAGTTGATCCATGTATGTGATCAACTCATGAGGACAAACGAACCGATACATAGTCATGATTAAAAGAGATTTAAATCATGAAAACATGAATAAAGAATAAAAAGGAAAATGATATTAACTAAAGTTTAAGATTATCATTTTAAATGAAAAGGTACAATGGTTCAAATATAAAAAGACACAATGATTCAAATTCACATCAGTTGGAAATATATATAAACAAAAGGGAATTATAAGAAGAAGTGTACTTGAATTTGTTGAAGTATATATATATTTATATATAATGGATTAAATGAAAGTTCATTCTATCAGGTTGGTGTTTGTTTACAAGTTGGTTCTTATATGAGGATTGGATTCCTCACATCTCAGTTGGATCTGAGATCAACAAGTTGGGACTTGTTATGAGGGTTGGATTCCTCATTTCTCAGTTGGATCTGAGAACTACAAGTTGGGTCTTGTAATAGAGAGTTGGGTCTCTTATAATTGTATGAATATGATATTCAAAGATTGATATTATGTATTCATTCAAGTTATTTAATAAATAAATTATTTATTGTTTTATATATATTGATTGAGAAAATGAAATGAATATTTGTTGTTCAGTTAATTTGTGAAAAGTGGAAAATTGTCAATAAGTTTTGTGACACTGATTCACCCCCCCCTCTCAGTGTCAAGTACCCATTTCAACACTCATTCACATAAATAGTCAAACATTTTATTATTAAGAAAAATAAAACATGATTGTTGACCAAAAATAGGATAACATCCATGCTTTCCAAAACATTGTGTCTAAATATGTGTGTTGTCCCAAAAAAAACAGTTTGTTGCCATACCAATAACAACATCAAAATCCTTATTTTCTATGAGATGTGATTTTCCTCTTTTCACTACTACCCTCTTTTGATCTTTTTGTTGCAGCCTTAGGCTGACTAGAACCTTGAGGATGGATTTTGTTGATGACATGGGAGATATTGTATTTGATGTGAAGATGGAAGGACACAGATTCAAAGGAATTTTTGGAATATCTAGGGGAATTGGCCACTTTTTTTCCTCTATTGATATTTGGTTCGGGCATGGTGGTTTTGAGCCTTTTGTTTGCATGTGAAAACTGGGTAGGCGAAGCAATGCGATCAGCTTAGGCATTTGGATTGAATGGTGATGGAGGAGGAGGAAACGACAACGATACTGTAGGCCAGCCATTATGATGTGAAGCAGGATGATGGACGATCTCTTGCCAACCATCATTGGAAGGTGGTTATGGCTGGATAGAAATGTAAGGGTGAACACAGATACCAAATAAGTTTTGACGTGGCTGGACATGAGGCCTCTCAGGTCGGGGTTGGATAATCCTTTGGGAAAATAGGTTGAATAATCCATCTTGAAAAATCCAATTTAGTTCTTGTGGATCTGCATCAAAATGTATTGATAATCGTGGCCTTCTATGGCCTCTTTTCCAATTGTTTCCTCTACCTCTGTTTTCACCTTTGCCATTTTTGCCCCTACTAAAAAAACTCATCCCAAAGCAATATTTTAATCAAAATTCGAAAATTTTTAACAATCCATTCACCAATACTCTACCTAAAATAAAATCTAGATGTTGGCTCTATTATTCACATCAAAAGCATATGCAATCCATCCATTGATACAATCCACCAAATACTGAATTTAATGATTAATTGCAAATGAACAGGGAATTATAGGGTTATTAGGAAGATGCAGGGATTTTTAATGAATGAAAAATGATATCATGATGGGAAAGAACAAATGGATATTGTTCAAGAAAAATGGAGATCCTTTCCTTTAATAAACAATGCCTTCGTATTGAAACCTTCACTCAAATCATCATCCAAATCCTTTGAATAAATTTGTAATAACATAACAGGGAAGTGAATTAAATTTTATTGGGAGAATGATGGGCATATAATGAGTGAAAAGTGATATCATGGACGAGAGTAAGATGGTTAATGTTCCATTAAATAAAATATCATTCATCAATTCTATAGTTCATAATAATATTCTTTGCTGGAAATATTTTACCATTATTCTCCAAGACGATTTGGATAGCAAGAATCCCCTTAAAAAAATATCATTTGAGCCACAACCATTCTTTTTATAGCACTTCATCATTAATTATCCATTAACTAAAACCTTCAAACAGTTTAATATCAAATTCAAGGAAAATTCCAAAACTGTCAACTTTCGCAGTCTTCCTTTTCTTTTTTCCCAAAACCATAGATATTCTTTTAAAATGGTAAATTGATATGTAGAAGACCAATGACAAAGCATTTGGATTGACAATAATCATAACTAAAATATTTTAAATCGGCATGAAAGACTGACAAAAATCACAAGGACCCTTCGATGGTGCATCAAAAATTTCGCTATAACCTCAAATCATTAGCAACGAAACCAAAGTGGCTCAAAAACCCCATTGTGGGTTTAATAATCAAAAACTCATATTAAATTTAGAATTCAACCGAATTCTTGGTGGATAAATAACACAGCGAGCCCACGATTTTGAGTTTTCGAATCAATGTTATGATTATTGGGGTCAGAAACAAGACTTCAAATTATCTACATGTTTGAATCCAATGGGAAACAAGGCCTGAAACGAAACAGAGTAGGTGTGAGATTTGTAGTGCATCCCATAAGCACACCAATAATAATTACTTCCCAAAAAGTTTCTTGGAAAACTTCCAAGGTAACAACATTTACCACATACAAATTTTCCAAGGTCTGGATCTGGCTAGGGTGTTATGAACATAAATACATATAAATAGATGTTCATAACATAATAATTAATTAGTAAATAGTAATTATTAATAATGAAAGGACATGTTCTCAAAAAGACATGTCTAGTGGTGAAAGGGCACCCCTATGTGGGTATATAAACAAGCCCTCTTTCTTAATTGTAATCATCATATTTTTATCAATTATTTATATTTTATATATTACCGTACAATTGCATACCTGGTTATCTATTCCATTGGTATCAGAGCAGATCGGTCCTGTTATCGCTCAATTTGTAGTTTAGGTCAAGTAGCTGAAGGATAAGGGTCAAACTGGCGAAACAGGGACCTACCCCACCCAATGTCACCACAATGGGGAGGTCCTTTCTATTTAGGGTGGCTAAGCCCAAGGGAGACGTCCCTGGCAATCTAGGGTTTTGAAAGGAAAAGGCTTAAAGGATTAAGGCTAGTTTCCCCTTCACAGATTACCGCCAAGAAGATAGTCAAATGAAGAAAAAAACCACAGAAAAGAGGCATCTGCTTGCGAGACAAGACAACAATGACACTAGTACATGCAATAGTGGTTAACACTTCATTAATTAATGACTATCAATATTTAGTGTACATGAGCATAAACAACATTAAATATTGACGAAGTCAATGTTTGCAATAATGACAATGGCATATAATCTTACTTTGTCAATAAACACCGGAACATCATAGCATCTAATGGAAATAATCAATCTTTGAATTAATCAATGCATTAAATAACCATTAATTGCTCATATATAACAGGGTGTTGCGTCAATCTCCTAAGGATGACATCGGCTTTTACTAGGGTTAGTATGATAGACAAGAAGGTCAACGTTTTGCAATTTAGCCAATGAAAGTCACCAATATATCAATGTCTATCACTGGATGACCAAGCCACAGTATTTTCTATCAACTAGGAGCTTAATAAAGGCATGACGTCATCATTTTCTGCTAGGTTAGAAAACGTTAGGGTTAGTTAGGGTTTAAAATTTGAGAGTTTAAGAAATGATTTTTGCACAACAAGCTCAATGTTGGAGAGAAAAACTAGTGCCTTAGGGTATTATGGAGTCAAAAGTAAGGGCAAGAATTCAGGAGGATCAAAATCTAAAGACTAGAGAGTTAGGTTCTATGGTGTTGCAATGGCAGGGCCCTAGAATCAAAACCCTAAGGGAAGGAGGCTCATTCCAGTGTTGCTTAAGCAAGGCCTCATGCTCCTT
>JZKD02S2358323.1:181670-205581 GCA_000966675.3 Picea glauca
ATATATATATATATATATATATATATATATATATATATATATATTACAAATTACAAATACAAAAATGAAATATACACAAAGATCCAAGTTTTTTAGAAATTAGAGCATTTACAAAATATTGATACTAGTTACTACAACAATGTAAATGTCAAATGATGATTAAACACACAAGAAACTAGAACATTCAATACACATGAAATAGAAGTTTGGAACCATAAATTGAGGCTTTCTCATTGAGTCATTTAATGTCATCAAATTCAAAATGTATTACAGAGACATTGAATCATTGATACTATAGGTGGGAATGCCAATGGAAAATATAAAACAAGGTAGATACTAGAATCATAGATGGAAGAATCTCATAACTTGTTAGTCATCCTCCATGTTAGAATCATCAAGATCACCACCATTGCCATTGCTTTCTTCTGCTACTCCTCTATATTCAATCCAAGATCTGCATTTGTTGTTGTGAATGATGACCCCTCAAGATGATTTCCATCATCAAAAGTGATCGGCCCTAGCATTGGTTCTTTAAGATCCAAGTAGGCTAATGCCAACTCAATGTTGTTGTCCAAACCAATATCTTCTGGAAATACATCCTACATCTTTGTCTTTCCCTTCAACCACTTGTCCCTCATCTTGTAAATGAGAGGGAGGTTGGAGCGCACATACACCAATGTCTTTGCTCTAGATTGCCCAAGCCTACTCTTCTTCAAAGTGTTCAAATTCCCATATGTGCTCCATGTGTTGGTTTTTGACACATCAGGATCTACTAGGGCACATGTCCAACACACATTTGTGCCTTGTTTTAGGGCATGTGTCAAATGCATGTTTGACACATGTCAGTGTGTCCATTGTATGACATGAGAGATAAAAAGATGCAAGCCTTGGGGTGTCCTCTTTCCAAGATTAAATGTAAGGTTCTTTTGTGTGTTTTTTCCTCTTGTAAATTCACCAATAAAATGCGAGTGGCCAAAAGTTTAACATGCTCAATATAGCATCAAATTTATCCATACACAGAACATTGTGGGATTTGATGTACAAATTGCAACTTGCACCAAGGAAAATTTTAAAGAACCATACTTTCTTGCAAGTGTAGAAACCTTTGTGAACATCTATCTTTCTCAAAATATAAAGTACAAATATTTGGTGAGACTTCAATATTTTTTTTAAATAGGATTTTCTGTATTTTAGAGTGAACATCGTGATTTTTTCTCAAAAGATAATTTGTTTGTATAGAATTTTGGGTAAATATTTATTTTGAATTGGTGAATCATTTTGGAAAATAAATAAATAAATAGCCAAATGACAAAAATTACCCCCATTATTTTCCTTAACTTGCACCCCCCACAATATGAAATGAACGAAGTTCATTTACAGAAATATGAAGAAAGTTCATTTATTGAATATCCAATTTAAAAAGGACAAGTTAAAATCCATATAGGAAAAGTAATAAATATATTTAATAGTGAATGAGAGATGATGATTACAATCATGAATGACCTTGGTATTCATAGGCCTTGTTATTACACAAGTTTTAGGTTGGGCAAAGCCCGACCCAACCAAAAAACGACGACAACTAAGAGAATACCTACCCAATGACACCTACTCAATGTCACATTAGACAGGTATTCTCGTCATTTTGGAGATGAAGTAATCACCTCAAGGGGGGGATCCTGGTGACCCTAGGGGAAATGAGATGGAAAATGAAGAGATGAAGAAAAGTCCCCCTATAAGTCAATGATGGAAGGTGAAAAGGGCTTGAAAAGAGTCTCGTAGATGGTAGAAGATATGCCACAACGTAGTAGATTTTCCAAGTGGTGATTATACCTACCTGAGACACAAGGACAATGAAGATACAAGCCCAATAATATGTTGGACAAGTAAGTTAAGCTTGCTGTCCCTAATTGCAGCAATAAACAATAATATATATCAGGAAATAAAATGATAATAAGAGCTGCAAACAAAGATGCTAAAAGTCCATTTAAGATTGCAAGAGACAAGCTAGCAATGACTAGTTAACTCAAGTATTAAAGAGAAAGACTTTAGCATGAAACACGGCTATAATAAAATATTGTTGCAGAGATGTAGTTGCAGCCTTATGGATGTAGCATACAAGTTGTTACAACAAAGATATCAACCACCAAAAATTGCCAACAATCCACCCAAAAAGTGTGCTAGCGTTAGTAGATTGTAGGGACAATTTTTTAGCAACTTTTTACAGTTGGTTTGTGAGTTATTAAGGAAGTCGTGTTAGGGTTTTTTCATTCCTAATGGATGTAGATAAAATGTTATGACAATAGAAAGAAACACTTAGCCAAAGGTGACACCCTAGTGGCTCAACCAAGCATATAAAGCATATATTTGATTCCAATTTAGGCAACCTTAAAATCCCAAGTTTTCACGTTAACCAATGCAAGATTTTATTTCTCCAATGCAATTATTCTTAGTGCCTTTAGCTATTGGGTTATGTAGTCAAATAAATGAAGAGCTAACAAGTGCTATCTCCTTGGGGGTGTAAACCCTTTTACTCCCCAAGGCAAGCAATGTTAACTAGGAGATACTAGGAGAGTGTAAACCCTTTTACTTCTCCTAGTAAAACCTTGTGCAACAAATAAATTCTAGAAAAAAATGATAGATAATAGTGGGGTTGTAAATCCTTATACTCCCCAAGAAATCTAGCAAATCAAACTTGTAACAAAGCAATGAAGCATCAACAAGATAAAAACTTTACCTAGTCCAAGAAATGACAAGATAAACCTCCTCTTACCAAGATAAATTCACCACAAATGCAAGAGAAAAGATCCAAGAGAGGTAGTGCACTACTTCCACCAATTCCATGAAGAAACCATAACAAAAGCACAAGAGATAGAAGATTCCTAAGAGATGTTGATGTTATGGTAGCTGCAGGAGGTATCAACCTTCATGAGTAACCTCTGACTAGATTAGATTTTTTTGGAAGCTAGAGAAACCCTAAACAGATGTGTAGAAAACCTAAAAGACAAGTCGACTCAATAAAAGAACTAATATTAAAGTATTAGCCTCTAGAAGAAGTCGACCTAAACAGTTGGCAAATAGCATTATAAATAGAGGGCGCTTGAGTTCATTTAGACACACACTCACACACTCAAGTCAACTAGTGCGCAAGTCTAGAGGAGTACAACTGGGTATTGGTCTTGGTTTCTGGTTTTTGGACTTTCTGCTTGGTATGCTATATTTGAGAGAGAGGTGCGCTCTCTCTTGGTTATCTATTGGGACTGATACTGCTTCTGGAATCATTCTATCTATCAAAGGTTACAGTGCTTGAGGGTGGTTGTGTGCGTATGGTTGGGTGACAATATTGTGATATTTTCTATGGTGAAACAAGCACATCAAATATTTTAAGAAGAGGGTGCAAATTTCAGCTATGAAGGCTTCTCACAATGGGAGATCTATGATGAAAATGAGATACAAATGATCTATATTTATACAAAATGTTCTAAACATAGTTTGTCCACATAATTTAGGGTAAACCACAAGATAAGGGGTCAACAACCCTAATCTTGCCCCTTTACAAAAATAATATTAAATAATTCATAATTTGCACATAGAGAAACCCTAAAGGAAAAGATATCACCCCTTTAGGGAAACCTTTAGGCCCTTTTTGGAAAGTCGTTGAGATTGTAGAAGGTACGTTGGGCTTCCAAAAGCCATCTTCTAGGGTGCTAGGACCTCTCTCCACTAAATCAAGGTGTCAATCCTCATCGAAGTGCCAAGTGTCACATCACCACCACATCTTAGCCCATGTGTGATGTCAAGCGCCAAGAAGGTGATGTTTTGCCTCTTTCAAGCAAATTGTTTGGGTGGTAGGGGCTAGGTTAGGTCCTCCATGATTTCATCTAATCCTCCAAAGGAATGTCTTCGTGATCCAGCATGTGGGCCCCTCGCATCTAACATGTGGGCTTCAAGCCCCATGGAAGCCCAAGCTAGGTTTGTTCCTCTAAAACTATCCACCAATTGGGTCCTGCAAAAACAAATGGATACACCCTCCAAGGATTTAAAGTCAAAGCATCATGATTAGTAAATCAAATCAATAAAAGAGAAACAAGTACATCCAAACCACCTCATCAAAATAAACTAATGCTCAAAGACACTATGCAATTTTCCAAATTTAGGTATGGGAGGGTTGACAAAACGCCCTATTGCGTTAATCATACCTTAAGTCTAGGGGTGTTTCTCGAGGGGACCTCCTTCTAAGTCATATGGATGATGTGTTATGGATGAGGGGAAGACTTTTGGGTATGGGGTTCATGACATGCAAGGGGTTGTAGTGTCTCACTTATGGGTGCCTTTATAGAGGGTGTGTTGCACCTTTGCTTTCAATGTAACCTTTTTCCAAGCCCATTTGTTGCCTTTTATTCTTTTAGGATGCTTCCAAGTTGAAGCCAAGGTGGGGCTTCAACCTAAGCATGAAAAATTGTGCCCACCTTGACTCTACCCTGGTTACATCATGCTTCCCCAAGTTGGAAACATGTGTGGGGATTCTACTTAAGCAATAAAAATAGTGCCCACACATGCTCCTCCCTGGTTGGCATTTTTCTATTAGTCATTCTTTTACAGGTCCCATTAGTTTTTTATGAGAGACATTTCATTGTCCTTTAGATCCTTGGGCGAGCATCTAGAAGGTTAATGGTTTGGCTTTTATCTTTTTCCAACCACAAGCCTCTGGGCCTTCGACCCCTTCTTCCCATAAAGTGAGGGGCAATCCCTTCTTAGGTCAGTACACCCGAAAAACCCAAAAGGTGAGGAGATGAGAGGATGAAGTGTGGAAAGTGACAAGTATGGTCAGGAATGGCACAATGACTCGTCAAAAGTACCTCCCAGTAGCACACCTATCCTTAAGGGTGACCCACTTAGTAGGGCGCAATGTCAACCACCAAAGTGAAATAGGGCAAAGAGCATAATGTTCAAGCAAATGTCAGATAATAAAAAACAGTAATAGATGCAACAAACTCAAATGCCTCAAATATTGAAATGACACTCACCATAATACTTGACTTGTACATCATGGAGCAAGACCCAATGTCTTCTGGAGGCCAGTTGATGTGGTGGATACCATTGCGACGAACCTGGAGTTATGGTGGTGAGGTGGGTCTCTATCTGTGCAAGTGGACATTGCTGGTCAAGGTGTCTCTTGATACTCCATGTCTGCAACCTAAGGGCCTTGAGACATCATCTCCTTAGTTATTCCTAGGAGTTGGGGATAATAGGCCTCAAGATGACCTTTCACTTAAAGCCGTGTCTTTATGTGATGCACCTTTTAATAATCAATATCCTAAGTTCTCTAGTTTAGGCATATATTTTAATGAATAATATTTATTTTTATATACATAGCATTGCCTTCCCTTTTAGAAAGGTTGTCCTTAAAGCATATTAATGGAAAATATTTATTTCTTGTTTTGACTTGTAATAACTTCTCATGTTTCTCTGTTCTTTGAAGTTGTGATGGTTGATGATACAATCTTCTAAGCATTGAACATAATTGTCAAAGTGAAAGGGTCTAACCACCCTAATTCAATCTTTTATAGTATTATGCATTTATAGGGTTCTTGGAAAAGATTTGTCGTATTGTGATTCCCAAGATGATTTTTTCTTTGAGACTGAATTGTACCGGAATTAATATTCTTCTTAATACATTTTGAATAGTCTTTTGTTTCAAACAATGTTGATACATTGATTGGTTAAAGTATTGGCTCTTGTAATTAGGATGTCGATAAGTTGTCTTTATAACTTGATCTTTCCTTCTCATACTTGTAGTGTTTTCTTGCTTAGCTTTTGGTATTGTTATCACACAAGTTGTAGGTTGGGAAAACCTCGACACAACCACCGAAATGGCGACAAATAAGAGAGCACCTACCCACTGTCACCTTAGATACATTGATTGGTTAAAGTATTGGCTCTTGTAATTATGATGTCGATAAGGTGTCTCTATAACCTGATCTTTCCTTCTCATACTTGTAGTGTTTTTTTGATTAGCTTTTGGTATTGTTATCGCACAAGTTGTAGGTTGGGTGAACCCCAACCCAACCACCAAAATGGTGACAACTAAGAGAGCACCTACCCACTGTCACCTTAGATAGGTGTTCCTGTCACTTTATAGGTGAAATGGTGACCTCAAAGGGGTTATCCCAATGACCCTATGGGGAAATGAGATGGAAATAGAGATGTATGAATGGAATTCCCCTATAGGTCAAGTTACTAGATGGAAGAAGGCTTAAGAATGAGTCCTGGGAAAGTTTTAAGGTTTCCAAGTCATTGGGTACCTATTGAGAGTGTTTGTACCTGCCTGAGACACAAGAAAAGCCAAGTATGTTTGTAATATGTTACATGGGCAAGAAACTTAATCTTGTTGTCCCTAAGTGCAGAAAAAATCAATGATATATATCAACATGTAAAAGATAATAAGAGCTGCAAAATAAGTGCTAAAAGTCTAGTTGAATAAGCAAGAAACAGGCTAGTAAAGACTAGTTTAACTCAAGAATGAAAGAGCAAGACTTTAGCATAAAAGCAAGGTTGTCATAAACAAGTTACTGCAGTGATAATTATCAGCCTTATGTCTGTAACAAACAACTTATTACAAGAAAAAGATCTACCACCAAAACCTTCTCAAAATTTGCCAAAAAGTGTGCTAGTCCTAGTAGTTTAAGTGTACAAGCTTTAAGCAATTTTCAGTGGTTGATTAGAGAGTTATTGAAGAAGTTAGATTAGGGTTTCTGCAACCCTAATGGCTGAAGATGAAATTTGTAACTACAATAAGAATTACTTAGTTAAAGATGATGCCCTAGGGGCACAAGCAAGCCAATAACATATAGAATTGATTGCACTTTGAACAACTTGAAAATCTCGTAAAATCACGTTACCCAATGCAAGTAATTTTATTTCTCCAATGTAAACTCTAGATTAATGCCTTCAAGATGTTGGGTAAATGGAGTCTTGGGTTGTAAGAGTCAGATCCACAATATCCTTAGGGGTGTAAACCCTCTTACTCCCTAGGGCATGCAAATCAAACTTAGGTAAATCTACGAGGGTGTACACCCTTATACTCCTCTTAACAACCTTGCAATAAAATGACTTATCAACTAGCAAATGAGATGAAACTTAATGGAGGGTGTATGCACTTATACTCCTCCTAGGGTTTCAACCAATAACATTCATGAAACAAGCAAGAAGAACTAACAATTGCAGATTTTCCTTACCAAATGCAAAATGTAACCCTAGTTCACCAAGCAAAAAACCATTCATAAGCAAGAGAAAATACCTCCAAGACGTGCACACCACCTTAGTTCCACAAATCACCAAGATAATTCACCATAAGACATTTGCAAAAGATAGAGAGAGAGATCAAATTTCCCAAAGAGGGCGCAAATTTCAGACAAGTAGTCCTCTCACAATGGGAGAGTTATGTTAAAAATGAGATTCACATGATCTTTATTTATACAAAATGTCTAACTCATAGTTTGTCCACTTAGCAAGGGTAAAATATAATATAAGGGGTCAACAACCCTTATCTTACCCCTTGCATCAAAATAATATCAAACAATTGATCTTTAAAATTCACTTTTGCGCAAAAGAAACCCCAAAGTAAGATGGCGTCGCCCATTTAGGGGACGTTTTGGCACTTGAGCAAGTCATTGGAGACGATGTGGAAGTTGTCGGGGCTCTTTGAGCCTCCTCATAATGTGTTAATCCTTCTCCATGTCTCATCCAATGAAAATATGCCAAGTGCCAATGTGTACCTCCATCACCACCAAACCCTAGCCCCCTCACGACGTCAACCCTTAA
Source organism: Picea glauca (assembly GCA_000966675.3). NCBI lineage: Eukaryota > Viridiplantae > Streptophyta > Pinopsida > Pinales > Pinaceae > Picea > Picea glauca. Next base: position 189,492 of record JZKD02S2358323.1, read on the forward strand.
GGAGGTGACATTTTGCCTCTCCTAGGAAAGTCACTTGGGTGGTAGGGGCTAGGTTAGGTCCTTCGTGATGTCTTCTAGACCTCCAAAGGCATGTCTCTGTCATCTGGCATGCAGGCCCTAGGCATCCATCTAGTGGGCTTCTTGCCCCATCGAAGCCCAATCTAGGCTTGTTCTCCCAAAACTGGCCACTAATCAAGGTCCTGCAAAACAAAAGGGTACGCCCTCCAAAGATATCAAGTCAAAGATATCATAACAAGCATAAATCATGTCTAATAAGCAAGGCACCTAAACATGTGCATCAAAACTACCCCATCAAATCAAACAAATGCTCAAAACCCTATACAATTGACCAATTTTAAGTATGGGAGGGGTGTCATAGGAGTCCTATTGGGTAGACCAAAGCCCTCAAGTAGGGGAAGCTCCCAAGGATGGCCTTTCAAGGTTATGTAGTGGGTGATGAGGTGGAAGGGGTTTAGACTTCATAGGTCGACGAGTTTCATGACATACAAGGGCTCGTATTATCTCATTCATGGGTGCCTTTGTAGAGGGTGCGTGGCATCTTCGTTTGCGATGCACTTTTTCCAAGCCCATCTTCTTTCCATTCTTTATTTCTTTCATGCTTTAAGGAACGAGTTGAAGGCCACTGTCTTGGCGTGGTGTCCAAATAATGATAGTGTCACTCACAAGTACCTCGTGGAAATGAGAAGGTTGGCTCTTGATGAGACCCCCTTTCCCTTAGTTGTGTAACCGAGAGCCACTACCCTAGCTTGGTGACCAAATGATGGTAATGCCAAACCNTTCACCACAAATGCAAGAGAAAAGCTCCAAGAGAGGTAGTGCACTACTTCCACCAATTGCATGAAGAAACCATAACAAAAGCACAAGAGATAGAAATTTCCTAAGAGATGTTGATGTTATGGTAGCTGCAGGAGGTATCAACCTTCATGAGTAACCTCTGACTAGATTAGAATTTTTTGGAAGCTAGAGAAACCCTAAACAGATGTGTAGAAAACCTAAAAGACAAGTTGACTCAATAAAAGAACTAATATTAAAGTATTAGAACCTAGAAGAAGTCGACCTAAACAGTTGGCAAAGAGCATTATAAATAGAGGGTGCTTGAGTTCATTTAGACACACACTCACACACTCAAGTCAACTGGTGCGCAAGTCTAGAGGAGTACATCTGGGTATTGGTCTTGGTTTCTGGTTTTTGGACTTTCTGCTTGGTATGCTATATTTGAGAGAGAGGTGCACTCTCTCTTGGTTATCTATTGGGACTGATACTGCTTCTGGAATCATTCTATCTATCAAAGGTTACAGTGCTTGAGGGTGGCTGCGTGCCTATGGTTGGGTGACAATATTGTGATATTTTCTATGGTGAAACAAGCACATCAAATATTTTAACAAGAGGGTGCAAATTTCAGCTATGAAGGCTTCTCACAATGGGAGATCTATGATGAAAAATGAGATACAAATGATCTATATTTATACAAAATGTTCTAAACATAGTTTGTCCACATAATTTAGGGTAAACCACAAGATAAGGGGTCAACAACCCTAATCTTGCCCCTTTACAAAAATAATATTAAATAATTCATAATTTGCACATAGAGAAACCCTAAAGGAAAAGATATCACCCCTTTAGGGAAACCTTTAGGCCCTTTTTGGAAATTCGTTGAGATTGGAGAAGGTACGTTGGGCTTCCAAAAGCCATCTTCTAGGGTACTAGGACCTCTCTCCACTAAAGCAAGGTGTCAATCCTCATCAAAGTGCCAAGTGTCATATCACCACCACATCTTAGCCCATGTGTGATGTCAAGCTCCAAGAAGGTGACGTTTTGCCTCTTTCAAGCAAATCGTTTGGGTGGTAGGGGCTAGGTTAGGTCCTCCATGATTTCATCTAATTCTCCAAAGGCATGTTTTCGTGATCCGGCATGTGGGCCCCTCGCATCTAACCTATGGGCTTCAAGCCCCATGGAAGCCCAAGCTAGGTTTGTTCCTCCAAAACTATCCACCAACTGGGTCCTACAAAAACAAATGGATACACCATCCAAGGATTTAAAGTCAAAGCATCATGATGAGTAAATCAAATCAATAAAAGAGAAACACGTACATCCAAACCACCTCATCAAAATAAACTAATGCTCAAAGACACTATGCAATTTTCCAAATTTAGGTATGGGAGGGTTGACAAAACGACCTATTGCGTTAATCATACCTTAAGTCTAGGGGTGTTTCTCGAGGGGACCTCCTTCTAAGTCATATGGATGATGTGTTATGGATGAGGGGAAGACTTTTGGGTATGGGGTTCATGACATGCAAGGGGTTGTAGTGTCTCACTTATGGGTGCCTTTATAGAGGGTGTGTTGCACCTTTGCTTTCAATGTAACCTTTTTCCAAGCCCATTTGTTGCCTTTTATTCTTTTAGGATGCTTCCAAGTTGAAGCCAAGGTGGGGCTTCAACCTAAGCATGAAAAATTGTGCCCACCTTGACTCTACCCTGGTTACATCATGCTTCCCCAAGTTGGAAACATGTGTGGGGATTCTACTTAAGCAATAAAAATAGTGCCCACACATGCTCCTCCCTGGTTGGCATTTTTCTATTAGTCATTCTTTTACAGGTCCCATTAGTTTTTTATGAGAGACATTTCATTGTCCTTTAGATCCTTGGGCGAGCATCTAGAAGGTTAATGGTTTGGCTTTTATCTTTTTCCAACCACAAGCCTCTGGGCCTTCGACCCCTTCTTCCCATAAAGTGAGGGGCAATCCCTTCTTAGGTCAGTACACCCGAAAAACCCAAAAGGTGAGGAGATGAGAGGATGAAGTGTGGAAAGTGACAAGTATGGTCAGGAATGGCACAATGACTCGTCAAAAGTACCTCCCAGTAGCACACCTATCCTTAAGGGTGACCCACTTAGTAGGGCGCAATGTCAACCACCAAAGTGAAATAGGGCAAAGAGCATAATGTTCAAGCAAATGTCAGATAATAAAAAACAGTAATAGATGCAACAAACTCAAATGCCTCAAATATTGAAATGACACTCACCATAATACTTGACTTGTACATCATGGAGCAAGACCCAATGTCTTCTGGAGGCCAGTTGATGTGGTGGATACCATTGCGACGAACCTGGAGTTATGGTGGTGAGGTGGGTCTCTATCTGTGCAAGTGGACATTGCTGGTCAAGGTGTCTCTTGATACTCCATGTCTGCAACCTAAGGGCCTTGAGACATCATCTCCTTAGTTATTCCTAGGAGTTGGGGATAATAGGCCTCAAGATGACCTTTCACTTAAAGCCGTGTCTTTATGTGATGCACCTTTTAATAATCAATATCCTAAGTTCTCTAGTTTAGGCATATATTTTAATGAATAATATTTATTTTTATATACATAGCATTGCCTTCCCTTTTAGAAAGGTTGTCCTTAAAGCATATTAATGGAAAATATTTATTTCTTGTTTTGACTTGTAATAACTTCTCATGTTTCTCTGTTCTTTGAAGTTGTGATGGTTGATGATACAATCTTCTAAGCATTGAACATAATTGTCAAAGTGAAAGGGTCTAACCACCCTAATTCAATCTTTTATAGTATTATGCATTTATAGGGTTCTTGGAAAAGATTTGTCGTATTGTGATTCCCAAGATGATTTTTTCTTTGAGACTGAATTGTACCGGAATTAATATTCTTCTTAATACATTTTGAATAGTCTTTTGTTTCAAACAATGTTGATACATTGATTGGTTAAAGTATTGGCTCTTGTAATTAGGATGTCGATAAGTTGTCTTTATAACTTGATCTTTCCTTCTCATACTTGTAGTGTTTTCTTGCTTAGCTTTTGGTATTGTTATCACACAAGTTGTAGGTTGGGAAAACCTCGACACAACCACCGAAATGGCGACAAATAAGAGAGCACCTACCCACTGTCACCTTAGATACATTGATTGGTTAAAGTATTGGCTCTTGTAATTATGATGTCGATAAGGTGTCTCTATAACCTGATCTTTCCTTCTCATACTTGTAGTGTTTTTTTGATTAGCTTTTGGTATTGTTATCGCACAAGTTGTAGGTTGGGTGAACCCCAACCCAACCACCAAAATGGTGACAACTAAGAGAGCACCTACCCACTGTCACCTTAGATAGGTGTTCCTGTCACTTTATAGGTGAAATGGTGACCTCAAAGGGGTTATCCCAATGACCCTATGGGGAAATGAGATGGAAATAGAGATGTATGAATGGAATTCCCCTATAGGTCAAGTTACTAGATGGAAGAAGGCTTAAGAATGAGTCCTGGGAAAGTTTTAAGGTTTCCAAGTCATTGGGTACCTATTGAGAGTGTTTGTACCTGCCTGAGACACAAGAAAAGCCAAGTATGTTTGTAATATGTTACATGGGCAAGAAACTTAATCTTGTTGTCCCTAAGTGCAGAAAAAATCAATGATATATATCAACATGTAAAAGATAATAAGAGCTGCAAAATAAGTGCTAAAAGTCTAGTTGAATAAGCAAGAAACAGGCTAGTAAAGACTAGTTTAACTCAAGAATGAAAGAGCAAGACTTTAGCATAAAAGCAAGGTTGTCATAAACAAGTTACTGCAGTGATAATTATCAGCCTTATGTCTGTAACAAACAACTTATTACAAGAAAAAGATCTACCACCAAAACCTTCTCAAAATTTGCCAAAAAGTGTGCTAGTCCTAGTAGTTTAAGTGTACAAGCTTTAAGCAATTTTCAGTGGTTGATTAGAGAGTTATTGAAGAAGTTAGATTAGGGTTTCTGCAACCCTAATGGCTGAAGATGAAATTTGTAACTACAATAAGAATTACTTAGTTAAAGATGATGCCCTAGGGGCACAAGCAAGCCAATAACATATAGAATTGATTGCACTTTGAACAACTTGAAAATCTCGTAAAATCACGTTACCCAATGCAAGTAATTTTATTTCTCCAATGTAAACTCTAGATTAATGCCTTCAAGATGTTGGGTAAATGGAGTCTTGGGTTGTAAGAGTCAGATCCACAATATCCTTAGGGGTGTAAACCCTCTTACTCCCTAGGGCATGCAAATCAAACTTAGGTAAATCTACGAGGGTGTACACCCTTATACTCCTCTTAACAACCTTGCAATAAAATGACTTATCAACTAGCAAATGAGATGAAACTTAATGGAGGGTGTATGCACTTATACTCCTCCTAGGGTTTCAACCAATAACATTCATGAAACAAGCAAGAAGAACTAACAATTGCAGATTTTCCTTACCAAATGCAAAATGTAACCCTAGTTCACCAAGCAAAAAACCATTCATAAGCAAGAGAAAATACCTCCAAGACGTGCACACCACCTTAGTTCCACAAATCACCAAGATAATTCACCATAAGACATTTGCAAAAGATAGAGAGAGAGATCAAATTTCCCAAAGAGGGCGCAAATTTCAGACAAGTAGTCCTCTCACAATGGGAGAGTTATGTTAAAAATGAGATTCACATGATCTTTATTTATACAAAATGTCTAACTCATAGTTTGTCCACTTAGCAAGGGTAAAATATAATATAAGGGGTCAACAACCCTTATCTTACCCCTTGCATCAAAATAATATCAAACAATTGATCTTTAAAATTCACTTTTGCGCAAAAGAAACCCCAAAGTAAGATGGCGTCGCCCATTTAGGGGACGTTTTGGCACTTGAGCAAGTCATTGGAGACGATGTGGAAGTTGTCGGGGCTCTTTGAGCCTCCTCATAATGTGTTAATCCTTCTCCATGTCTCATCCAATGAAAATATGCCAAGTGCCAATGTGTACCTCCATCACCACCAAACCCTAGCCCCCTCACGACGTCAACCCTTAAGGAGGTGACATTTTGCCTCTCCTAGGAAAGTCACTTGGGTGGTAGGGGCTAGGTTAGGTCCTTCGTGATGTCTTCTAGACCTCCAAAGGCATGTCTCTGTCATCTGGCATGCAGGCCCTAGGCATCCATCTAGTGGGCTTCTTGCCCCATCGAAGCCCAATCTAGGCTTGTTCTCCCAAAACTGGCCACTAATCAAGGTCCTGCAAAACAAAAGGGTACGCCCTCCAAAGATATCAAGTCAAAGATATCATAACAAGCATAAATCATGTCTAATAAGCAAGGCACCTAAACATGTGCATCAAAACTACCCCATCAAATCAAACAAATGCTCAAAACCCTATACAATTGACCAATTTTAAGTATGGGAGGGGTGTCATAGGAGTCCTATTGGGTAGACCAAAGCCCTCAAGTAGGGGAAGCTCCCAAGGATGGCCTTTCAAGGTTATGTAGTGGGTGATGAGGTGGAAGGGGTTTAGACTTCATAGGTCGACGAGTTTCATGACATACAAGGGCTCGTATTATCTCATTCATGGGTGCCTTTGTAGAGGGTGCGTGGCATCTTCGTTTGCGATGCACTTTTTCCAAGCCCATCTTCTTTCCATTCTTTATTTCTTTCATGCTTTAAGGAACGAGTTGAAGGCCACTGTCTTGGCGTGGTGTCCAAATAATGATAGTGTCACTCACAAGTACCTCGTGGAAATGAGAAGGTTGGCTCTTGATGAGACCCCCTTTCCCTTAGTTGTGTAACCGAGAGCCACTACCCTAGCTTGGTGACCAAATGATGGTAATGCCAAACCACTAAATACCCATGATCATGATAGGTTGGTTCTTGATGATACCTCCCATCCTTGAACTAACCCCTTAATCATTCATTATCAATTATCTTTGTAGGTCCCCCTTTTCTTACATAGAAACATTTCATTGCTTCCTAGGTACTGTTATCCCCCACTTTCAGGGATAACTAGGAGATTATGTCTTGAGGCCCATAGGTCCTAAACATGGAGTACCGAGAGCCGAATCGACTTAAGCATGGCCCTAGAGGGCCCATCTTTTCTCCCTTTCAGCGCCTCCACTTTGTCAGCAGCAACAATAACATCCATTACCTTCTGCTTGGTCCTGCAACATAGATGGTTCGTGCGCCATGAGGTAATGAGTCCGGGTATCATGGTATATGTCACTATGATCCTCAAAACCTTTGAATATGTGCATTTGATTCCTTTGTTTCTAATGGGTGCTTGGATCTTATGCTTGTCCACTTGACCATGTCTAGGGAGAATGACAGGATGCCCTAACAAGCTTGTGTCCATAGGTTTTGAGTTTCCACTGGGGGATTTCTGAAGAGCCATTGTCCGTTCCCGTCACACATACCACTTTCCATCTTGTTTCCCGCTCACCCATCCCGTTACCTTGGTTTGGGCATAGGGTTGATCATTTAGGGGTTGTACCTTATCTTGTGAGAAGGATGGGCTAAAGGCATGGGGGTAAAAGTAGCTGACAATAAAATCCTAAGAATAAAACCTCGAGATGCTTCGCCCAAGGATCCCCGAGAAAGCAATAAAAGGCTTCAACAAGAAGTAGAGGGACCCGTAGAAAAATAAATCAAGACCTAGTTGAGGGATTGGGGGGTCTCATCACGAGCCAACTCATTACGTCCATGGGTTCCTAACGGTATGACACTGCCATCATATGGTTACCATGCCAGGGTACTGGCTCTTGGTTGCATGGCCAAGAGAAAGGGGGTCTCATCACGAGCCAACCTTCTCATTTCTGTGAAAGTNCCTATTGCGTTAATCATACCTTAAGTCTAGGGGTGTTTCTCGAGGGGACCTCCTTCTAAGTCATATGGATGATGTGTTATGGATGAGGGGAAGACTTTTGGGTATGGGGTTCATGACATGCAAGGGGTTGTAGTGTCTCACTTATGGGTGCCTTTATAGAGGGTGTGTTGCACCTTTGCTTTCAATGTAACCTTTTTCCAAGCCCATTTGTTGCCTTTTATTCTTTTAGGATGCTTCCAAGTTGAAGCCAAGGTGGGGCTTCAACCTAAGCATGAAAAATTGTGCCCACCTTGACTCTACCCTGGTTACATCATGCTTCCCCAAGTTGGAAACATGTGTGGGGATTCTACTTAAGCAATAAAAATAGTGCCCACACATGCTCCTCCCTGGTTGGCATTTTTCTATTAGTCATTCTTTTACAGGTCCCATTAGTTTTTTATGAGAGACATTTCATTGTCCTTTAGATCCTTGGGCGAGCATCTAGAAGGTTAATGGTTTGGCTTTTATCTTTTTCCAACCACAAGCCTCTGGGCCTTCGACCCCTTCTTCCCATAAAGTGAGGGGCAATCCCTTCTTAGGTCAGTACACCCGAAAAACCCAAAAGGTGAGGAGATGAGAGGATGAAGTGTGGAAAGTGACAAGTATGGTCAGGAATGGCACAATGACTCGTCAAAAGTACCTCCCAGTAGCACACCTATCCTTAAGGGTGACCCACTTAGTAGGGCGCAATGTCAACCACCAAAGTGAAATAGGGCAAAGAGCATAATGTTCAAGCAAATGTCAGATAATAAAAAACAGTAATAGATGCAACAAACTCAAATGCCTCAAATATTGAAATGACACTCACCATAATACTTGACTTGTACATCATGGAGCAAGACCCAATGTCTTCTGGAGGCCAGTTGATGTGGTGGATACCATTGCGACGAACCTGGAGTTATGGTGGTGAGGTGGGTCTCTATCTGTGCAAGTGGACATTGCTGGTCAAGGTGTCTCTTGATACTCCATGTCTGCAACCTAAGGGCCTTGAGACATCATCTCCTTAGTTATTCCTAGGAGTTGGGGATAATAGGCCTCAAGATGACCTTTCACTTAAAGCCGTGTCTTTATGTGATGCACCTTTTAATAATCAATATCCTAAGTTCTCTAGTTTAGGCATATATTTTAATGAATAATATTTATTTTTATATACATAGCATTGCCTTCCCTTTTAGAAAGGTTGTCCTTAAAGCATATTAATGGAAAATATTTATTTCTTGTTTTGACTTGTAATAACTTCTCATGTTTCTCTGTTCTTTGAAGTTGTGATGGTTGATGATACAATCTTCTAAGCATTGAACATAATTGTCAAAGTGAAAGGGTCTAACCACCCTAATTCAATCTTTTATAGTATTATGCATTTATAGGGTTCTTGGAAAAGATTTGTCGTATTGTGATTCCCAAGATGATTTTTTCTTTGAGACTGAATTGTACCGGAATTAATATTCTTCTTAATACATTTTGAATAGTCTTTTGTTTCAAACAATGTTGATACATTGATTGGTTAAAGTATTGGCTCTTGTAATTAGGATGTCGATAAGTTGTCTTTATAACTTGATCTTTCCTTCTCATACTTGTAGTGTTTTCTTGCTTAGCTTTTGGTATTGTTATCACACAAGTTGTAGGTTGGGAAAACCTCGACACAACCACCGAAATGGCGACAAATAAGAGAGCACCTACCCACTGTCACCTTAGATACATTGATTGGTTAAAGTATTGGCTCTTGTAATTATGATGTCGATAAGGTGTCTCTATAACCTGATCTTTCCTTCTCATACTTGTAGTGTTTTTTTGATTAGCTTTTGGTATTGTTATCGCACAAGTTGTAGGTTGGGTGAACCCCAACCCAACCACCAAAATGGTGACAACTAAGAGAGCACCTACCCACTGTCACCTTAGATAGGTGTTCCTGTCACTTTATAGGTGAAATGGTGACCTCAAAGGGGTTATCCCAATGACCCTATGGGGAAATGAGATGGAAATAGAGATGTATGAATGGAATTCCCCTATAGGTCAAGTTACTAGATGGAAGAAGGCTTAAGAATGAGTCCTGGGAAAGTTTTAAGGTTTCCAAGTCATTGGGTACCTATTGAGAGTGTTTGTACCTGCCTGAGACACAAGAAAAGCCAAGTATGTTTGTAATATGTTACATGGGCAAGAAACTTAATCTTGTTGTCCCTAAGTGCAGAAAAAATCAATGATATATATCAACATGTAAAAGATAATAAGAGCTGCAAAATAAGTGCTAAAAGTCTAGTTGAATAAGCAAGAAACAGGCTAGTAAAGACTAGTTTAACTCAAGAATGAAAGAGCAAGACTTTAGCATAAAAGCAAGGTTGTCATAAACAAGTTACTGCAGTGATAATTATCAGCCTTATGTCTGTAACAAACAACTTATTACAAGAAAAAGATCTACCACCAAAACCTTCTCAAAATTTGCCAAAAAGTGTGCTAGTCCTAGTAGTTTAAGTGTACAAGCTTTAAGCAATTTTCAGTGGTTGATTAGAGAGTTATTGAAGAAGTTAGATTAGGGTTTCTGCAACCCTAATGGCTGAAGATGAAATTTGTAACTACAATAAGAATTACTTAGTTAAAGATGATGCCCTAGGGGCACAAGCAAGCCAATAACATATAGAATTGATTGCACTTTGAACAACTTGAAAATCTCGTAAAATCACGTTACCCAATGCAAGTAATTTTATTTCTCCAATGTAAACTCTAGATTAATGCCTTCAAGATGTTGGGTAAATGGAGTCTTGGGTTGTAAGAGTCAGATCCACAATATCCTTAGGGGTGTAAACCCTCTTACTCCCTAGGGCATGCAAATCAAACTTAGGTAAATCTACGAGGGTGTACACCCTTATACTCCTCTTAACAACCTTGCAATAAAATGACTTATCAACTAGCAAATGAGATGAAACTTAATGGAGGGTGTATGCACTTATACTCCTCCTAGGGTTTCAACCAATAACATTCATGAAACAAGCAAGAAGAACTAACAATTGCAGATTTTCCTTACCAAATGCAAAATGTAACCCTAGTTCACCAAGCAAAAAACCATTCATAAGCAAGAGAAAATACCTCCAAGACGTGCACACCACCTTAGTTCCACAAATCACCAAGATAATTCACCATAAGACATTTGCAAAAGATAGAGAGAGAGATCAAATTTCCCAAAGAGGGCGCAAATTTCAGACAAGTAGTCCTCTCACAATGGGAGAGTTATGTTAAAAATGAGATTCACATGATCTTTATTTATACAAAATGTCTAACTCATAGTTTGTCCACTTAGCAAGGGTAAAATATAATATAAGGGGTCAACAACCCTTATCTTACCCCTTGCATCAAAATAATATCAAACAATTGATCTTTAAAATTCACTTTTGCGCAAAAGAAACCCCAAAGTAAGATGGCGTCGCCCATTTAGGGGACGTTTTGGCACTTGAGCAAGTCATTGGAGACGATGTGGAAGTTGTCGGGGCTCTTTGAGCCTCCTCATAATGTGTTAATCCTTCTCCATGTCTCATCCAATGAAAATATGCCAAGTGCCAATGTGTACCTCCATCACCACCAAACCCTAGCCCCCTCACGACGTCAACCCTTAAGGAGGTGACATTTTGCCTCTCCTAGGAAAGTCACTTGGGTGGTAGGGGCTAGGTTAGGTCCTTCGTGATGTCTTCTAGACCTCCAAAGGCATGTCTCTGTCATCTGGCATGCAGGCCCTAGGCATCCATCTAGTGGGCTTCTTGCCCCATCGAAGCCCAATCTAGGCTTGTTCTCCCAAAACTGGCCACTAATCAAGGTCCTGCAAAACAAAAGGGTACGCCCTCCAAAGATATCAAGTCAAAGATATCATAACAAGCATAAATCATGTCTAATAAGCAAGGCACCTAAACATGTGCATCAAAACTACCCCATCAAATCAAACAAATGCTCAAAACCCTATACAATTGACCAATTTTAAGTATGGGAGGGGTGTCATAGGAGTCCTATTGGGTAGACCAAAGCCCTCAAGTAGGGGAAGCTCCCAAGGATGGCCTTTCAAGGTTATGTAGTGGGTGATGAGGTGGAAGGGGTTTAGACTTCATAGGTCGACGAGTTTCATGACATACAAGGGCTCGTATTATCTCATTCATGGGTGCCTTTGTAGAGGGTGCGTGGCATCTTCGTTTGCGATGCACTTTTTCCAAGCCCATCTTCTTTCCATTCTTTATTTCTTTCATGCTTTAAGGAACGAGTTGAAGGCCACTGTCTTGGCGTGGTGTCCAAATAATGATAGTGTCACTCACAAGTACCTCGTGGAAATGAGAAGGTTGGCTCTTGATGAGACCCCCTTTCCCTTAGTTGTGTAACCGAGAGCCACTACCCTAGCTTGGTGACCAAATGATGGTAATGCCAAACCGCTAAATACCCATGATCATGATAGGTCGGTTCATGATGATACCTCCCATCCTTGAACTGACCCCTTAATCATTCATTATCAATTATCTTTGTAGGTCCCCCTTTTCTTACATAGAAGCATTTCATTGCTTCCTAGGTACTGTTATCCTCCACTTTCAGGGATAACTAGGAGATTATGTCTTGAGGCCCACAGGTCCTAAACATGGAGTACCGAGAGCCGAATCGACTTAAGCATGGCCCAAGAGGGCCCATCTTTTCTCCCTTTCAGCGCCTCCACTTTGTCAGCAGCAACAATAACATCCATCACCTTCGGCTTGGTCCTGCATCAGAGATGGTTCGTGCTCCATGAGGTAATGAGTCCGGGTATCATGGTATATGTCACTATGATCCTCAAAAGCTTTGAATATGTGCATTTGATTCCTTTGTTTCTAACGGGTGCTTGGATCTTATGCTTGTCCACTTGACCATGTCTAGGGAGAATGACAGGATGCCCTAGCAAGCTTGTGTCCATAGGTTTTGAGTTTCCATTGGGGGATTTCTGAAGATCCATTGTCCGTTCCCGTCACACATACCACTTTCCATCTTGTTTCCCGCTCACCCATCCCATTACCTTGGTTTGGGCATAGGGATGATCATTTAGGGGTTGTACCTTATCTTGTGAGAAGGATGGGCTAAAGGCCTGGGGGTAAAAGTAGCTGATAATAAAATCCTAAGAATAAAACCTCGAGATGCTTCGCCCAAGGATCCCCGAGAAAGAAATAAAAGGCTTCAGTAAGAAGCAGAGGGACCCGTAGAAAAATAAATCAAGACCTAGTTGAGGGATTGGGGGGTCTCATCACGAGTCAGCTCATTACGTCCATGGGTGCCTAACGGTATGACACTGCCATCATCTGGTTACCATGCCAGGGTAGTGGCTCTTGGTTGCATGGCCAAGAGAAAGGGGGTCTCATCACGAGCCAACCTTCTCATTTTTGTGAAAGTACTTGTGGGTAAGATTGTCACTTCTGGTCACCAAGCTAGGGTAATGTCCCTTGACTAACTTCTTGAGAGAAAAAGCAATAAAAGATAAAAAAAAATAAGACAAGACCTGGTTAGAGGATAAGAGGTCTCATCACGAGCCGACCTATTATGTCCATGAGCATCTAGCGGTATAACACTACCAACATCTGGTCACTACTCCAGGGTAGTGGCTCTTGGTGGCATAGCCAAGAGAAAGGGGGTCTCATCACGAGCCAGTTTTCTCATTTTCGTGAAATGTTTGTGGCTAACATTGCCACCACTGGTCACCAAGCTAGGTCAGTGTCCTTTGATTAGCATCTTGGAAAAAATGAAGATTAAAAGGAATGAATGGGATTGGAAATATTTGCATCCATGACAGGTACAACTCACCCTTTGCAAAGGCACCCACTGGTAAGCCATCCCTGCTATCACTGCACCTTTTTTCCCAGGCATCCCCATCCACCTCACCCACCTGCATGACTTGGATTTAATATTTTCCAGAAACATCCTTCTACCAGTAGACACTAGCCCAATAGGACATCCCGTCACTTTCCCCAAACTTGTATTGCAGACTTGTATAATCTCTTTGAGCACTAGACTGGGGTAAAGGGGGTTTATGCACATGTTTAATAAATATTGGTGATTAGATGTGATTGACATTGTTATGATCCCTGTGACTTATGAGCCCATGGAGGGCGTAGTTGTTGATGTGCAGGATAATGCCCGATGGACATGTACCAATGGATAGGTACACATGGGGAGATGATCAGTTCAAACCTCCATGGGGCTGAAGATCCCACTCGATAGATGCTGAGACCCCAGCAGGGGGCAGAGACAGGCAAAGCGTTTGTACCAGGGAAGAGCAGAAGAATCCACTAGAGGCAGTTGAGCAGACCTGTACCTAGGGGGGTCGATGTTAGAATATAGAAGATGGTGTGCTCGTTTTACCATTGACGATACCCTTGTCACCCAACCATAGGCCGAAGCCTCCCTCCGAGCACCTTAACCTTGACTGAGAATTCCTCCGAAAGAAAACCCTAGGCTAGATAGCCAAACAAAGGATAGCACATCTTTCCCCAAGGATAGCGCATCACAAAAAGATGATCAGATAGTCCAAACCGTAGCCAAGAGATATTCAAGCCAATATTGAAAACTTGTTGCTGCTGTAGCTGCACCAGCAGCTCTCCTCCAAACCTGTGCACGAGACTGCAACTGCAGTGCACACCAAACTGGAAACTGCAATTTTGAGATGCTGTCAAATGAGAACTGGCGCCCTGTATTTATAGTGGTTCTGCCAGTTTTGTTGGGGACGACTTCTTCTGGATATGTGTCTGTTCAGTATATTATTATTAATTCTGGCCGACTTCTTCTCTTGGAGGCTAATAACCTAATATAAATTATCTTCTTGAGCCGACAAGGCTTCTAGGGTTATTAGCCAACTCATTAGGGTTTGTCTTGCTTCCCAGAGTCTTCTATTCTCGTCAAGTTCAGACGTGGAGGTAAATACCTCTCGCAACTACCATAATATTAACATCTATTTTCATCATGTTAGAGGATAGGAGGTCTCATCATGAGTCGACCTATTATGTCCATGAGCATCTAGTGGTATGACACTACCAACATCTGGTCACCACTCTAGGGTAGTGGCTCTTGGTGGCATAGCCAAGAGAAAGGGGGTCTGATCACGAGCCAATTTTCTCATTTTCGTGAAATGTTTGTGGCTAACATTGCAACCAATGGTCACCAAGCCAAGGCAGTGTCCTTTGATTAGCATCTTGGAAAAAATGAAGATTAAAAGGCATGAATGGGCTTGGAAATATTTGCATCCATGACAGGTACAACTCACCCTCTGCAAAGGCATCCACTGGTAAGCCATCCCTGATATCACTACACCTTTTTTCCTAGGCATCCCCATCCACCTCACCCACCTGCATGACTTGGATTTAATATTTTCCAGAAACATCCTTCTACCAGTAGACACTAGCCCAATAGGATGTCCTATCACTTTCCCCAAACTTGTATTGCAGACTTGTATAATCTCTTTGAGCACTAGACTGGGGTAAAGGGGTTTTATGCACATGTTTAATAGATATTGGTGATTATATGTGATTGACATTGCTATGATCCTTGTGACTTATGAGCCCATGGAGGGCGTAGCTGTTGATGTGCATGGTCATGCCCGATGGACATGTACCAATGGATAGGTACACATGGGGAGATGATCAGTTCAAACCTCCATGGGGCTGAAGATCCCACTCGATGGATGCTGAGACCCCAGTAGGGGGCAGAGACAGGGCAAAGCGTTTGTACCAGGGAAGAGCAGAAGAATCCACCAGAGGCAGCTGAGCAGACCTGTACCTAGGGGGGTCGAGCCCTCTCCACAAGAACGTTGGCCTTGGAAGGCCCAGGACGTCTCCTAGGAAGCCCATGACGTGACCCAACAGTATGGATGTTTTGGGAGGCAACTTTGGCAGTTTTGGCACGTGTGGCAGCTTGGAGAAGCCCAAGGAGGGCTAACCTTTCACTCCTGGAGGCTGCATTTGCCCTAAAAGGGGATAACGTCACCCTAGAAAGGGGATGGCATTTATCTATTGCTTGATTAGGGTTTTAATTTAAACATTTAATGTAAAACAATATGATTTTAGTATTTTGGCCTTGTCGGCCTTTTTATGACCTAAAAAAGGTAAAATTAGGTCATTGTACTGTATAAATTGAGGGTTTTCACCTTCAAATTTTCATCATCTTTCACTCACCACTTGGTGAGGTCTGAAATTTGCATCATTTTTGGGGTGATTGGCTGAAATTGTGAGGCACACTTGTTGAAGGAAGACTTTTTCTTGGCATTTTGGCAATTTTCTTGGTGGAAGGTTGTTAAGAGCCAAATACCTGAATACAAAATATCACAATAGATTCAAAGATATCTGAATACAATCACCACACAAGATCTATGAAGCCATATAGAAAACCACAACTTTATTATAGAAACCCTTGAGGTAGGGCAACACCATACAATGGATCCTATTATGGAAGGG
>JZKD02S2358323.1:217655-228967 GCA_000966675.3 Picea glauca
ATCCACGCATGGTAAACCCCAAATCGCAGAATTTGCAAGCCCATCTCCGAGATTGGAAGGGAGAAATCACAATGTACAGGAGGTGAAAGAAATCACTGGCAGAGGGAGAGAAAATCGCTGGAAAGAGGGTATAAGTCGTTGAGTGAGGGAAGAACATTAGCGCAGAGAAAAGAAGGGGGATTCGCTGCACCAGCGGTGATTTCTCTTGGCAATCCCAACGAATTTAATGTTGAGTAAAAACAATAAAAAACAAAAACACCTTACACCCCACTGCTCAACACGCTGGGAAAAATCTCGAAATTCTTATTGAGTCAGGGACAACAAAAAAAACCTCCAGGTATGTAAATGGATTTTGAGTGGGAAGAGACCAGTCAACGCAGAGAAGCATGAGATCATAAGGTTGGGCGATTTTTGGCTCAGAACGCAGGGTCAAACTTCATCAAGAATGCAGAGGGAACAATAAAAAAAAATGCAAAGGCATCAAACTAAGCGTAAGCCTACAACGCTAGATAGAAATAGCGCAATAAGATATTCTTTGAAGGTTTTTGGAATTTAGAGGAAAAATTGATTCTCAACAAGTTTCTTCTATATTTACACCCATCCATGGAATTGCAGAAATTTTACAACAAAGATTATATTACAGTTGAAACAAACATAAATAAAATTTGATATACATGACCATTCTTAAGGCAATTAAAATTATAATGAAAATACTGTCACCGGTGAACTCGGCCTGGAAATGTTCCTTGTCAATTGGCGATTTGGACGTCTTCTCGCTTGCTAACCGTGAAGACTTCACCGGTATCTCCCAGCCAATGCTAGGGGTACTCTTCTTCCCCCGAGACGCAAAGAGACCACGTGCACAACCGGAGAAAAGATAGCACCCAACTCACCTTGCAAGGTCGAGCTACCACTCTCTATTCGAGAACCGGAGAAAAGATAGCGCCCAACTCACCTTGCAAGGTTGAGCTACCACTCTCTATTCGAGTTAGGTATCCCAGCTTACACAAGAAAAATCAATCAAGAAAAATCTGGTAGCATAACCTTACGTATACCAGTCGTAATCCATTCCTCTTCTCTGCCATTACTTTTATAGAGTTCTCTTAGTGACCATTTTCCAATTGCAAAAAAAATATTTTTATTAAATTTTAATTAGGAAAAACTCTCCCTCGTACACTTGTCACCCAATCCCTTAGTTGCACCAGAAATTCATTTAATTAATTAAATTAATTGTGAATTTCTCTCACCCACCTAATGGTGTCCCTTTATTCCCTCAATTTCCTTTAATGAATGGAGTTTTATTTAGGAAAATTCTCTAGACTAGATTCATTCCTAAGTTCCACATTTCTTTTTGCATTTAATTTCCCCTTTTTGTCTAAGTCCCCAATTGGCATGTTTTTGCTCATAAACAATAATTAATTCTTAGATTAAATATTTCTCCTTTAAATTCTTAATTTGATTTTTCTTCATCCCCCTTTTATTAATTTATTAATTAATTTTTTAGTCCTCATACCCTATTTATACCTAGGCTTTAATTTCAACTAGGATTAACATTTTTCAAGTGAAATTTTATAATTAATAAACTTTACTCATATGACATTTTTATTTTAAGGTTGACCATGTCAAAATAAAATATTGTTTTCTAGGCACCCAGGTTCATTGACTCACCAATGTTAAAAATCATGATGTGTCCTTCAAGATGCACTACATGCTCCAAGGGTGCCACTCTCCTTTATTCGTGTTTCATTTATGCGACGTGCCTTTCAAGATGCACTACGTACTCCAAGGGTGCCACTCACCTTTTGACTGATTTTGGTAAACATTCAATCCTTGGAGTCAATACTCCAGCAGGCGACTATGTAAGAGATTAAGGGCCTCTAAGGAATAAGGACCTTGCCTTTTTGCAATCCCCTTAAAATATTCGTGAGCAACTATCTCAGTCTACCCTCACGACATCGTGTGTTAATTATTGCAACTATGTGAGACATTCTCCAACTTACAAACCTATGAGGTGTGGATCATTGCAGCTATGTAAAGTCTTTCTCTCAGCTTACAAACCTGAGAGAAATCCCCTAAGAAAGGTATGTGGTTCCCACCAGAGACAGAGCTAGGAATGTAGAGATGACCTCATCTATTCAGAGAATTGAGAAGAACTCCAGATGATTATTCAGTGGGAAAGGCGATCTGATAAGTTGGACGTGCATGTGTGTAATGATACCAAGCCAATTTTTTGCTTGGAATCACTAACTAATCACTAATTTGATTATTATTTATTGTATATATAGGTTGACCATGAACATTTCGGCCTGAGGGTTTATTCAATTATTCACCCATAGATTTATTTAAGCATCATTGTCATCATATGGAGATCATCAACACTACACAAGATAAGAGCCACAAGCAAATAGCTTAACTTTATTATAAGAAAGCAAGCACCTAATACAATAGAGAAGCATATCTGGAATAGATGGCTTCAAGACAATAATAGAGTTGCATACAAAATGCTCCTGGAGATACAAATCAAGCCTCCCAAAGGCTACAATAGAAGATGAATGCTCAACTACAAAACCAGGGTTTAAGCCTAACCACCAAGCTACTGGTACGACCCTACTGACTGCTAGTACGACCTATTAAAGACAAGACCCCCAAGGGTTCAACCCTCCTGATATAAGGACATGCAAATGTTTCCAACTCCTTCCCAATGATAGATCAAGATAATGGAAGCCTCCTCCTGAAGTAGGGAGCTCAAACACTGAAGCTTCCTCCTCAAACTGCAGAAACCCTAGGATGGTACGGTCCTCCTGAAACCCTAAATATGGCCAATAGTACGGTCTAGCTGAATATGGGATCTGAATGATCTGAAACTATCTCAGATGATATATTGGGCCACCACAAGCACTTGAGAGAAGTCCCAAGATCAGATCTAGCCTATAGCCTTCTAGATCTGAATAATACTGAAACCAAATCGTCCCCTTCCTCCAGAAATCGTTCCAACCTGCAAATAGATTATAGGGACGTGATGAATCCTCCAAGAATCCCTCAAACTGATGAGTAAGGGCTTGCAAGAAAAACCCTAATGCTGGAATTCTCCAAGGCTCCTTCTCCTAGCTGGATCGAACTCTTCTTCAACATATGGTGCGTCCCTGCAAGAAAACCCTAGCTGGTATAGCCCTGTTGATCCAACTGGTACGGCCCTGTTAATCCTCCTGAATAGATGATAGTTGTAGAGTGGTGTGGGTGGAGTATTTCATCCCCGAGACCAGACTTGGAGATAGGTGAGTGGAATCTTTCACCATTGAGCTGCTCACTAGGGTTTGTGATATCAAAACCCTAAAAATTGTATGCTCAAGAGCATCAACAAGCAAAATATCAAAATCTAGAATGAATGAGAGGTGCGCCCTAGCCTTCTCTTTATACTTTTCTTCTATTTCCCTGTTGAGTTAAGTTAACCCCTAGTTTTAACCCTAACTCAACCTCCAGTGATTCTATTTCTTCATTCAGTTATCTTTTAACTCTTTTTTACCTTTTTATTAAGTCAACTTAAGAATATAACCTTAGTTTGGTTGACTTTTCCCCTGATTGTGAGACTATGGCCTAGTGGGGATGCCTAGGCCACTAAGTCTTCTCAAACCTCTTCCTCAAGAGGTTGAGGACATTACAATCTCCCCTGCTAGAAATTGCTTGCCCTCAAGCAATTCCAAACTTGTTTCCCGTACCACTTGTTCATTCTCCCACGTGGCATCCTCAATGGGTAGATCCTTCCATTTGATCAGCTACTCTTCGATGCTTCTTTTCCTGAGCCTCTTCTCCTGAACCTCTAGTATCTCTTATGGAATCAAAACCAGTTTCCCTTCTTCGTCCATAGGAGGTAGCACCTCAATAGGTGTGATGTGTTGGCCGATGACATTTTTCAGGCAGGACACATGGAAGACATTGTGTATCCTGCTGCCCTGTGGAAGCTCCAACTCATATGCTACGACCCCCATCTTCCAACTAATCTTGTAGGGTTCAAAGAAACATGGTTGTAGCTTCTCTGCTCCACTCCTTTCAACATAAGCCTTTATGTATGGTTGGAGCCTTAGATAGACTAAGTCACCAACCTCAAAGGTACGATCAACCTGTGCTTGTCTGCTTGGACCTTATGTTGGTTATGTGCTCTCTATAGATGATTCTTCAGTTCTCTGAGGATGTCTTGGCTCTGTTGTACCCAATCCTATACCATTGGTGCCCTTCTATCTCCAGAAAAAATCTCTACAAAAGATAGTTTGTCATAACTGTATAAGGCCCAGAATGAACACATGTTGGGTGGTGTTGTAGCAGTACTCTCCCAAGTGAAACCATCTGACCCACACTTTTTTCTACCCTGCTACATAATTCCTGAGGTAGCCTTCTACCCATTTGTTGACTATCTCGGTCTGTCCATCCATCTGCGGGTGATAGCTAGTACTAGGGGTCAAGGTCGTACCCACCAATCTTAACAGCTCCTGCTAAAATGTACTCATGAAATTGTTGTCCCTGTCACTGACAATGGTCTTAGGTAGGCCATGCAACCTAAAAATCTCCCTAAAAAACAATTTGGCCACCTATGTTGCACTGAAGTTTGTGGCTATGGAGAAGAAGTGTGAGAACTTCGTCAACTTGTCCACCACTACGAAAATGCAGTCCTTCCCCTGCGTCCTTGGCAACCCGGTGATGAAATCCATGGATATGCTTTCCCACTTGTGCTCTGGAATGGGTAAGGGTTGCATTAGTCCTGTTGGGTGAGTGTGCTCGTCTTTGTTTTCATGGCATGTAGTACACTCCTTGACATGATTTATTACGTCCTCCTTGAGGCCCTTCCATGAGAACCTCTCTCTCACCTGCTTGTACGTCTTGCTAATCCCTTGGTGCCCTGCCATTGGTGAGTCATGAAATGCCTACAATGCCTTGGCCTTGAAGGTTGATTCAGGAACCAAAAAGATTTGGCCCTTGTAGTAGATGAGGTCATTGATAATCCTGAAGTTATCATCCTATACCTGTCCATCCAATAGTTGATAAGAGAATTGATTATTTTCATACTCCATCACCAAGTGGTCCTTCCAGTCAACTGATATACCTGTCATGGAAAATATGGATGGCCTCTTGGACAATGCATCAGCCACCATGTTGTAATTCCCTTTGACAAATTCAATGTCAAAGTCATAAGCCTGTATTTTACTCACCCATTTCTATTGCCTTTCATTTAAGTCCTCATGCTCCAATAGGTATTTAAGACTTTTATGATATGATTTGACCACAAACCTTGCACCTACGATATATTTCCGAAATTTGGCTAGTGCGTGCATGATAGCCATCATTTATTTGTCATAAATGTTGTAGAGTAGCTCAGGACCCCTGATTTTTCATCTCTCATAGGAAAGAGGGTGCCTATTTTTCATCAATACGACCCCTGTGCCTTCCCCTGAGGCATCACACTCCAAAGTGAAAGATAGGCCAAAATCTAGAAGAGCTAGTATTGGACACGTGCTTATCACCTTTTTCATTTTATCCATCATAATTTGAGCTTATTCACTCCATTTTAAGGCTACCTTCTTTGTCAAATTGGTCAAGGGTGCACACAACTGAGAAAACCCTTTGACAAATTTCATGTAGTAAGTGCACATGCCTAGAAATACCCTTAGCTCTGTGAGTGTCTTAGGGGTAGGCCACTCCATGATGGCTTTAATTTTCTCCTGATGCACCTGTACCCCCTTTGCTCTGATGATGTGTCCCAAGTAAAGAACTTATGCCATCCCAAACTCACAATTGGACTCCTTAGCTTGCAATGATTTATCCTCCATTATAGATAGAATCTAGTCCACATGTCGAAGGTGTTCCTCCCATGTCTTGTTGTAAATGAGAAAGTCATCAAAAAATACTAAGAAGTGCTTCATCAACTATTTTTTGAACACATGGTTCATGCAATATTGGAACGTAATTGGGGCATTGGTTAACCTAAAGGGCATCGCCAAGAACTCATAATGGTCGTAATGACACCTGAAAGTTGTTTTTGAAATGTCCTCCTCCCTCATATCGATTTGATGGTAGCCATAACGAAGGTCAATCTTGGTGAAATAGACAGCTCCATGCAGTTTGTCTAGCAACTCATAAATCCTGGGTATAGGGTACCTATTTTTTATTGTCTTTTTATTCAAGGCCTTGAAGTCGATGCACATCCGCATCGTCCCATCTTTCTTCTTGACCAACACTACTGAAGATGAAAAAGGGCTAGAGTTCGGCCTAATGTGTCCCATGTCCAGAAGTTCTTTGATGGATTTATCTATCTCATCTTTATACTTCTTTGGATGCCTATATGGTGTGGTGATGATTGGCTTAGCCCCTGCTTCTAGCTCAATGATATGTTCAAACCCCTTGTCTAGTGGAACCCTTGGAGGGATCAGTCCAAACACTTTGTGGTGCTTATCAAGGATCTCTTGGATCTTTGGGGTGTAGTGAACCTTACCCTACTCATCTACATGTGCCGAAATCTTACATTCAATTGCATATACAATCATCTCTCTCCTGAAGATGGCTTCCATCCTCTTAGTCATAACTATCTTGGCATAATTACCTGTCATGCCTCTGAGCACTACCTTTTGTCCACCCTCCTCTGTAAACGACATCTCCATGGTCTTGTAATTTGTGGTGATAGGTCCTATTGTCCTAAGCCATTGGACTCCAAGGATGATGTTATTGTCTGGAAGGTCCATCACATACACGTCCTGTATTAACTCATGCCTACTCAATGTAAGCCTCATACCTGGAATGTACCTATCACAAGGCATAGTTCTTCCACCTGCTACCTCCACCTTGAACCCTTCAAATCCTACTATGGGTATATGCCTCCTCTTCAACAGTGTTGAGT
This sequence comes from Picea glauca, assembly GCA_000966675.3. Classification (NCBI taxonomy): domain Eukaryota; kingdom Viridiplantae; phylum Streptophyta; class Pinopsida; order Pinales; family Pinaceae; genus Picea; species Picea glauca. Next base: position 224,539 of record JZKD02S2358323.1, read on the forward strand.
CAATGAAGTTGTGAGAGGCTCCCCCATCAATCAACACTGATACCTTCTGACCCTGGAAGACTCCTCTCATCTCGAAGGTGTTGAATTTGGGTACCCCAATGATAGATGCCAAGGTGGATTTCCCCTCAGTCGTACTATCTTGTTCTGTGACCACCTCCTCTGCTGTATCTGTGGTTTTGGCCTCCATGTTCTGTATTTGGTCGAAATATTCCTCCTCCTCATTGTCTGAGGTCACCTCTATGTAGTGTACTTGTCCACGACCCATGCACTTGTGTGATGGGTTCCAAGGTTCCTTGCACGTGAAGCATAGTTTCTTTCTTCTCATTTCCCTCCTGGTGTTATCATCCATTCTTCCATGACCCCTGTCAAACCCTCTTGGGTCACATCCCCCTTGGTTCATTGGAGGTCTCTGGTTTCTTCCTCTGGTGTTAAGGGGTGGCCTAGGTACAAAATTTGGTTTGGAAATTGGTCCTAGGTCCCTTGTCTTCCAAATGGAATCCTGGAGGTTGGTAGGCTTAAAATCCTTTACCCAACCCTTCAAGGTTTCCATCAACCCCTCAGTGAAGAGCATCATGAGCTTGGTTGGTGATATATTCTACACCATGACTGCTAGCCTCTGAAAAGTTATTTGGGTTTTGAGGGTCACTGACTGCATATGCTAATCTTGTTTCTCTGTACAAACGAGTGAACTGACCACCAAAAATAGGGATTGTGGCATATGTCATGTCCAACTGTAGGGAACCCCCCAACTTGGCTCCCCAAGATCTAGATAACAACATGCCATATTTGGGGGGAATATCTGCGATAACCACATCCATCAAGATACTCTTGACCGAGACCTGAGCCAAGGTAACTACCAGATCTTTTATCATCCCCATACATTTAACCTTTCTCAAATCGAAAGAGTACAGATTTCCATAAGGTCTTGTAATCTGGAGACCCAACTTGTCCATTATTATCTTGGGCATAACATTATGAGAATCCCCTGAGTCTAACATACAATTATGCAGTAACTGATCATGTATATTCAGGGTAATATAAAAGGGAGCAATGTAGTCTTTGGACCCTTCAAAGTGAGGACCAAAGGTGATGTTAGGTCTGTCATATTCCAGGTTTATAACATCAGACTGACTTTCTAGCTCATAGACACCCATTGCTTTGGCAATTTGTTTCTGATAAGCGGGATTTTTTGCTAATTCTACCAAAGGAATATTTATCTTAATTTTGTTTAACTCGTTTTCAAAACTAAAAGATGCATTTAACTTGTCCATTTCTTTGGTCGAGGCTTCCGAATTTTTCCTTTCTGACTTACTTGTCTGGATCGCTTTATCGCTCGTGATCCTAGTTGGAGTCATAACTTTATCTACTGGTTCGGTTTCTTGTGTTTGAGTTTCAACTTTTTTCTCTTCGGACTCTTGAGTGCTTACTACCTTGGTTTTGTTGCTGGGTAACAAGGTCTCTTCCGAAGGAGGTTCATGAGCTTGACCCCTTTGAAGGATTCTCTTAGGTTGATCCGTTGAGGTGGGCTTATTTTTAGATCTTAGGTTGTACTTTGGTTGAAACTCAGCCATTATCATTTCTGTTTCTGGTTGAGATACACAAGGATCAGTGTGATCACATTCTTCATCCTCATTAGATGGTTGTGGGGTATTCAAAGATTTTTGATAGTCTTCGCGAGTCAGATATGGCTGCGAACATTCATCACCAAAATTCGCAACTTCATCTTCCAAATCTCCGAAATCTTGGAGGTCGTTTGCTCCTATAAAATTTTCATTTTTTGGTGGAGCTTGTATTTTTTGGTCTTCGTTCTTTATTTGTCTCTGTTGATTTTGGGGATTTGGGTTTCTCCTGAAGTCTTTTTTATTAGAAGAATCGGCTTTAACCTGGTCCAACTCCATCCTAGAGATTTCGTTGGACAGTTCTTTGATTATTCGGGCCATATCATCTACTCTGTCATCAATGCATCTATTGGAGCCCGAAGGACCTGCTGGTTCCCTATAGCGTCTATTCTCGCGGTTGATTGTTTCTACTTTAGCCTTTAATTTACCTGAAGCCATCATATTAGATTCTATTTCGACAACATCGTCTTGCATTCTATTTAGGGTGGCTCCTCTTATTTCTCGCAAAAGTAGTGAGAAATCTGGCTCAAAAGCTCCCGCGAAGGTTACTTTGGCTGAGGGTTCGGAGGGTTTAACTGCGGATGGAATCTTATTATACAGTTTGTTGAATCTCAGAATAAATTCCATAAATTTTTCTGAGTTCTTTTTCTTTAGGGACCCAAACTCGGTAAGGTAATATAAGTGATCTTTTCGCTCTCCCCATTGTCTGAGGAAAGCATCTTCCAAAGCGTCATATGTCCGGATAGAAGCTGCAGGGAGGCTCCGAAACCAAGTTCGGACCTGTCCTTCAAAGGTCTGGACAAGTAGTCTCGAATAGACATCTCCGTGCTCGATACCACAGACGTCTGCAAATTGGTCAAAGAAATTTATATGCTCGGCTGTAGTTAGATCTCCCTCCCCAGTGAACTTAGGAAGATTTTTGATGTAGTTTTCAGGAAAATCATGGAGGGGGACGGGAAAAACCAAGGGAGTGTATCTCGCTGCTACTTTTGCGAACACTCTGGGAGGAGGGACTTGCCCTTGACCTCCACCTCCTCCTCCAGGAGCGCCTCCACCACCTCCTCCGACGACTGCCATCGACTTGGGTGTAGAAAATGAGTGTGTAACACACTTTTTGGAATCAGGCGAGACCGGGAAGTTCTGTCGAAGAAAAGCTTGTCTGTCAACTGACAACGAATTTTCTAAAGGACCTTTTCCCTTGTGTATGGATGGGAAAGTCTGATGAATCTCACTCCTAACTTCACAACAGTTTGTCGTCAGATCTTTGGTATCAAACAGAGGACTGCGTGAAGTAGAAGGTTCTGAATGGAATTTAGTCTTTAAAGGTGGGTTTTTAGGCTTATAAACTGCAGCGGTTGGCTCAGGCAAGCCTCTCGCCCTTAAAAATTTTTCGGGATCAATAACAGGCGTAATCAGCTTGCCATCCGGGTTCTGTCTGGTATTCTTTCTACCATATGCCAGTTTATGTTTTCGTGGAGTCGCAAAGTGAAAGATTGAAAAAGCCTTAAAACTGTGTGTACTCTATATTCACTATCAAAGAGTAACAATTTCAATGAAATAAATATCGTTTTCCCAGGGAAAAGATTTCGTAACTTCACTCCCCGACAATGGCACCAGAAAGATGTTGTTCCCGAGTCTGTACTTAAGGCTCAAAGAGTACAGTGTCGAGGCATCCGAAAGTAGGTGAAAGATGGGTAAGAGGGTAACATCAACCTTCGGTATAGGAAACTAAAGAATATTTCTACATTCACGTCATCTAGCTTCCAACTGTTCCTGAGTAGTTATATCTTGTTCAATGGCTGCCCATGAACGTTCAAGTTCCTCCCGGTTATTAGCAGTTTTCAGGATTATGTCAAAAAGGTTTAAAGAAATATGTGTTTGATTCGATAGTCCGGGTTCGATATTAGGCTGTGTTGCTGCAGGGACAGTCATGGAGGAACAATAAGAGTAGGAAAGGATTTAAAGGGAGATTAAATGCTGTCTCGATTTGGTCAAAATAAAGAGAATTTTTTACTTTTTAAAGAATAAAATAGGAATGCAAATTGAAGGCTCTTTCCCGTAACTGTATTATATTCTAATATAAGGGTGTGAAGTGAGAGAAAAACATTTGGCTGCATATAAGGCAAGGTTCCTACCAAAGAGAAAACTCACATATAAACATAAGAGGAAATTAGTAAGGAAATAACTGACATAGCAAAGAATATACGTAGAATTCTGAAAGTGCAGATTGGTCTTACACCCGCTGATAGCTGGTGTAGAGGAAAGACAATAAACAAATACAAAAAACCAAAATCCTTTTGTTATAGTAGTGGTCGTACTAAAGTATAACAAAGCACATCAATTATGAATAATGGAATGAAATGAAACATGAAATACGAAGACACAAACTTGTAACACAATCTTGACGGAATTGAGAATCTCCAGATTTGCTTATATTATCTTCTCGAATGAAAAAACTCTATTACAATCGACACCAAAAAGGTCCAGCCTGTATTAACTCGTTCTGTGATATATTTATTGTAACATCCCGCTCTGGCGCACTGACAAAACTTATTCTTTGGGGACACTTGATCGCAAGTGATCTGGATTTTTATGATGATGAACCACTTAACCTTGATGATAATGCGTCATGATTGATGACAGGATGTTTTACTATTGCTATATACAGATGCTATTGACTCAGTTTCATTGAGTATGCAGGGTTTCGGACCTTGAGGATGCAGAGGCATCGGTGGAAATCCCTTGGACTCCGGATTGAGTCAGGGAGTGGGCTATTTGAGTTGTTTTCATTTACAGTGATATTGTGTGGT
>JZKD02S2358323.1:249412-263645 GCA_000966675.3 Picea glauca
GAGAATCCTCTGGATACAAATCTCTCTTTGTATTTCTCGACACTTCCATCAGCTGCATGCTTAATCTTATAGATCCACTTGGAAGTTACTATAGACTTCCCTTCTGGTCTCAGAACAATATCCCACACAGAATTCTTCATGATGGACTGATACTCTTCTGCCATGGCATCTTGCCATACCTGCTGACCTGCTTCTTCTACATGAAAAGAAGGCTTAGTATCAATGATGTGGCCAATGGTTGAATAATAGCTCAAAATTCTCTTTGGTTTCTTTCTCTCTTGGAATTTCCTTGAGGAGATGCATGTCCCTCTACCTCGTGTAGAGTTTTTCGAGCCCAGGAAATCCTTTTATGGCCTACTACAATGTCTCCACGGACATCAACTGGATCGATTGGATCAATGGTTGTCTCCCTCTGAACTGTTGAAGGGAGAGAAGGTATTGTTTCTTCCATCCTCTCAAATAGTTTGACTCACTCTGAGTCAAGTGACTCCCTCTGAAGTCCAAAGGATAGACATCTTCCCTTTTTTGTGTTGCTAACTACAGGTTAATCAAATAAGGAAAGTAGTACAAAAAATTACCCTAGCGGAAAATGACATGCCCTAAATAATGAATATTCGATTGATAATAAGAGCATTTTGACAGTTTCCCAAATAATTTGTTCTCTCGTAGACACTGTAGTACCAAGCAAAAACGTTCTTCATGTTCTTCCATCATCCCAGAATATATCAAAATATCCTCAATGAATACATGAACAAACTTGTCCAAGTATTCATGAAACACCCCATTCATCAAGCTCATGAATACCCCTGGGTCATTTGTCAGTCCCAACAATAAAACAATAAACTCATAGTGTCCAAACCTCATCTTAAATGCAGTCTTAGGAATGTCTTCCTCATTGATCTGTAACTAGTGATACCTTAATCTCAAGTCGATCTTCGAAAACACTGTTGTGCCTTTCATCTGATCAAATGGATCATCTATCCTTGAAAACATATATTGGTTCTTGATCGTTTCCTCGTTCAAATGAAGGTAGTCAATACAGATTATCCACGACCCATCCTTCTTTCTTAGGAAATAACAGGCGCACCCCAAAGTGACACACTTGGACGTAAGTCCTAGGTCTAACAACTCCTTCAGTTGCATTTTCAAATCCTATAACTCAGGGGTCTACATCTGATAAGACATTCTTGCTAACAGTTCAATTCTAGGTTCCGAGTCGATTTAAACCCAATCTCTCTTATGGGTGGAAATAATGGTATCTCTTTTGTAATTACATCAGAAACCTATTGTACTACCAGAGGGTTTTCTAGCCCCTCCATACACCCTTTTCGTTCAATGCAAGGATTGCATATAACTTGCATCCCTTCACATGATCTTTTGTAGTTGTAGTGAAGAAATGAACCTCAGGGATACTCCACGTTTTATTCCTACAATCCACTTCTCTATCCCTCATCGTTGGTCCAACTCAACTGCTTCATCTTATCGTTGAGTATTACATCATGCGATTCCCACTAGTCCATACTGATCATTTCATCATAAGATCTTAAGATCATGACATATAGGTCAGAATTCATTACACTATTTCTCAGGTTAAAGGGACAATTCATACCCCTTCCTCCAACCATTCGGTTGGCACCCGAAGCCATTTCGACAAATATAGACTCGTCTGGTTCATTGCCTTTACCTAAATTCCTTTAGTGTGATACTTGAATTACAACTCTTTGTAGCACCAAGATATAACAAATACTAAATGTTTAGTTGGCGATGGTACCTGATGCCTCGAGCACAGTGTATTGGTGCTCGACCTGGTGGTTATTCACCGCAGTCATGAATCATGTGGGTCTTGCCCATATTCACAACGACAGTGTGTCTTTTTGACATGTCTGCACTCACCCTCTCAACCTGACAGTCGCACTAGTAATGTGGCTCTCCACATGCCAGCATCTAGTCTTCAGTCTAGTACTCTTGGTCCCCGAAGTAGAGCCACTAACCCACCAACCTGAATCCCTAGTCTGTTCTACTGAACAGGCCTAACAAATGTTGCTTTTGATGCAGTGGTCCCTGGTAGGGGGTCTTTTGCTGAGGAACCTGTCATCATGGTGTCGCAAACAAGGGTCCTCTATACGTATCTTGATACCATGAGGTCTTGTCTGGCTGACGTATGGTGCTGCTGCGCACCCGATGTCGTCATTATAGATGGTTTTGCAGGAGCCTTGACCTGACTCCCACTGGTCAATTCTTCTTCAACTATGAGGCCTACTAGATTGCATCATGCAATGTTCGAGGCATTAAGATCCTCACCTTTTCACGAAGGTTGGCGTTGAGGCCAAATCATGAACTTTCTAACCTCCATCTTCTCTATATTGAAAGGCAGGGCATACCGAAGTAACTCCATAATTTAGATTTCCTACTTTAGCACCGTATGACCACCCTGTCGTAAGGCGTTAAACTCATTGAGCTAACGCTCAATGAATCCTTTTGAAAATTACTTCTCCTGGAACCGTTGCTCGAACAGTTCCCATGCCACATCTTCGACGTCCATATTGAGTTGAGGTAGGAGCGTCTTCCACCATAGAAGAGCGCTCCCCTTCAGCTGAAAGACCTCCATATAGGCCTTTAAGATGGAGGTAGTCGCGGAGTGTGAAGCACATCACCAGGTTCTCCAACCATTCCTTGGTGGTTGTGTCGTCTGTTGCACCCAAGAACTAAGGAAACTTGACCTTCTCGAGTTCTCAATGAATGCTACCAATACCAGCTGGGGCATGTTGTGGACCCTCAGGGGTATAGGCTCCCTGGCCTCATCTCTATCTAGAAAGTTATTCAAGGCCTTTGACATCCTATGAAATGAACCTCATCATACCAATCAAATCCCACACGACAATCCACTCATGCTCAAGACTTGTTCTTCTCCTTATTATCATGTCGTCTACCTCCAAGACATCCTCTTACAAAGATTACCACATGGACAGGTTAAAATTTTTAATGAGCGTTTTAATCAAGGATTTAATACAGTGAAAGGCATGACGATCCACAGTCACAGGGTTGAACCCGATCTAATACCATATGTAACGGTCCCACCATTACGACAACAAAAGCGATGTACAACAGGTAAAACATTTTTCTTCTTTTAATGCTACGTTAGGAAATTTAAAGCATCACAATAAATAGCAACATCATCGAAACAAATTTGACATGAATTAACGAAACATTATCAATGCATCAACAATCAATTATGACACAATACTGACACATCATCATCATGAACCATGACACACATATCCATGTATTAACACATTGATTAACAACAAACCAACATCATTTCATTTTACAATTAATATAATACCAAGATAACATAAGATAACATAACGAACCATAAGGATCATAAATATAATCACGAGAATCACATAATATACTACCCTTCCAACCTGCCCTGCAAGGTTAATACCTCTATGACACATAAGAAATGCTTAAGCCAAGGTTCCAATTGATTTTAACCATTTAAGGTCTCAAGGTTGGCGACTGTTATGAGGAACAAGGAGGTGTCTACATCTTACTAACACAATCAATCCAAGCAACTAGCTAAATCAACACAGTCTACAATCATCAATCACATTAATCCATCAGTCCTAAACATCATTTAATCAAGCCACCAAGTAAACATTCACACAACACATAATAGATCATATTAAATCCAAGGTGCAAACGTTTATCAATTATTTTTGAGGCGCAAGGCCCAATCACAAATGCAACCATCCATCAAGATAAATTTTCAATACGTGTTAGAAGACTAATGTCTAAGTCCCTCATTTATTACATAAAATCCAAAAGCGCAAAACCCATCATTTATTACAAAACTCTATTGTGCATGAAGTCTAAAATATATGACTAAAATTCATTACATCATAAATCCAATGTGCGTGAGAATTCCAATTACTCATCTAGTCATGCATCACATTATTAAATTGCACACGAGCATTCTATTCAAACAATCCCATCATTTACACATCAACGATCCAAGGTGCATGAGATATCGAATGTATCTCGCAAGGCACACAGAATGTAATTTGAGAATCAATCATACTCCAACTATAATTAAAGGCGCTAGAGATAATAAGGGCTAACACGACTCTCCAATTAATGTCAATAATTAAGGTTGTCACCAACAACCAAATATTCCCAATTTCGTAAAATTGTAACCTCGATTCAATTGCAAATCGTCTTTTTTAACATATAAATAAATGAACTGAAAGCTACAACACTAACATAATTAGTATTAATTTCCGATTTCGTGATAACCATGGGATGAATAATATCATGATATAAACTAAATGGGCAGTAAAATGCAGAAAAACTCAATGCCTATGGTTGTCGATTGTGCAAGTGGTTCACTAAGTTACACAACCGAGTTAACACCTTGTCCTTCTTTGTTTTCTGACTTTTTGAACCAATACAAATCTCATTTATTACAATTAACCCCACAAACCTTGAAGGTCACAAAGATATGAAGGCGGGATATGATATGATTATATTAACCAATGTACAGTGCACTTTCACTCAAATACACAATAAAATTCAATGACCATGTCAAGTGACAAGTAATTAGTAAATCTGTATATAATTGACTACAATCATTAATGAATAATAATATTAATGCTATTATTCCTTAATTATTAAATAAAGTGAAAACAATCGTAACCCTTTTATCTGCCTCATATTATTATTAAAAGATCTTAACACTAACTAACATCATTATATAAACTATCTAGTTATCAACCATAAGTCAAACAGTACCAATTACTTGAAATGTAATTACCCTTTTATTAGTGGGACATCAACCTGTAGTTCCTAAAAGTTGAATAGATATGAATACCATATAATCTAAGGGATTTCAAGCACATTAAATATCAACAAGGAACCCACTCATTTGTTCGCATGCAATAATGACTTGGGGATAATCCCCATCCTAAAATTTATTCAATATCAAACTCGATAAAAATAAAAATAAAAACAAAAGAAGGGAAAAAACCTAAACGTTGGAAATGACATTAAGAAGCAATATTTCGTTTCTTATGATATGCACTCTTAATAAAGGCATTGGAAAACAAAAAGCAGAGGAATTTTCTACTATGATATCCACGAAAACTGTATGCGTTGTCTACTGGCAGTTCACTAGCCGTTGAGGGTGCTGAAAAAAAAACGCTAKGCAAAACCTAAATTCACAAGGAGGCATAGAAGCMAAAATGCGCTCCGGTATGGCCCTTGTCACCCAGTTGATTCAGAAGCGAGCCTTGGTGCTTCCCAGGTTAAGGAGAGTATGGAGTTAATCCCTGGAATGCACKCGCATAGCTCAAGGATCTCCCCAATCCACGCATGGTAAACCCCAAATCGCAGAATTTGCAAGCCCATCTYCGAGATTGSAAGGGAGAAATCACAATGTACAGGAGGTGAAAGAAATCACTGGCAGAGGGAGAGAAAATGCTGGAAACAGGGTATAAGTCGTTGAGTGAGGGAAGAACATTAGCGCAGAGAAAAGAAGGGGGGTTCGCTGCACCAGCGGTGATTTCTCTTGGCAATCCCAACGAATTTAATGTTGAGTAAAAAAAATAAAAAACAAAAACACCTTACACCCCACTGCTCAACACGCTGGGAAAAATCTCGAAATTCTTATTGAGTCAGGGACAATAAAAAAAACCTCCAGGTATGTAAATGGATTTTGAGTGGGAAGAGACCAGTCAACGCAGAGAAGCATAAGATCATGAGGTTGGGCGATTTTTGGCTCAGAACGCAGGGTCAAACTTCATCAAGAATGCAGAGGGAACAATAAAAAAAATGCAAAGGCATCAAACTAAGCGTAAGCCTACAACGCTAGATAGAAATAGCGCAATAAGATATTCTTTGAAGGTTTTTGGAATTTAGAGGAAAAATTCATTCTCAACAAGTTTCTTCTATATTACACCCATCCATGGAATTGCAGAAATTTTACAACAAAGATTATATTACAGTTGAGGCAAACATAAATAAAATTTGATATACATGACCATTCTTAAGGCAATTAAAATTATAATGAAAACACTGTCACCGGTGAACTGGGCCTGGAAATGTTCCTTGTCAATTGGCGATCTGGACGTCCTCCCGCTTGCTAATCGTGAAGACTTCACCGGTACCTCCCAGTCAATGTTAGGGGTACTCTTCTTCCCCCGTATTCCCCCGAGATGCAAAGGGACCACGCGCACAACCGAAGAAAAGATAGTGCCCAACTCACCTTGCAAGGTTGAGCTACCACTCTCTATTCGAGTTGGGTATCCCAGCTTCCACAAGAAAAATCAATCAAGAAAAATCCGGTAGCATAACCTTACGTATACTAGTCGTAAGATCTGGACGTCCTCTCGCTTGCTAACCGTGAAGACTTCACCGGTACCTCCCAGCCAATGTTAGGGGTACTCTTCTTCCTCCGTATTCCCCCAAGATGCAAGGGGACCACGCGCACAACCGAAGAAAAGATAGCGCCCAACTCACCTTGCAAGGTCGAGCTACCACTCTCTATTCGAGTTGGGTATCCCAGCTTCCACAAGAAAAATCAATCAAGAAAAATCTGGTAGCATAACCTTACGTATACTAGTCGTAAGATCTGGACGTCCTCCTGCTTGCTAACCATGAAGACTTCACCTGTACCTCCCAGCCAATGTTAGGGGTACTCTTCTTCCCCCGTATTCCCCCAAGATGCAAAGGGACCACGCGCACAACCGAAGAAAAGATAGCGCCCAACTCACCTTGCAAGGTCGAGCTACCACTCTCTATTCGAGTTGAGTATCCCAGCTTCCACAAGAAAAATCAATCAAGAAAAATCTGGTAGCATAACCTTACGTATACTAGTGGTAATTCATTCCTCTTCTCTGCCATTACTTTTATAAAGTTCTCTTAGTGACCATTTTCCAATTGCAAAAAAAATATTTTTATTAAATTTTAATTGAGAAAAACTCTCCCCTGTACATTTGTCACCCAATCCCTTAGTTGCACCAGAAATTCATTTAATTAATTAAATTAATTGTGAATTTCTCTCACCCACCTAAGAACACTCCTTGGTGTCCCTTTATTCCCTCAATTTCCTTTAACGAATGGAGTTTTATTTAGGAAGGTTCTCTAGACTAGATTCATTCCTAAGTTCCACATTTCTTTTTGCATTTAATTTCCCCTTTTTGTCTAAGTTCCCAATTGACATGTTTTTGCACATAAACGATAATTAATTCTTAGATAAAATATTTCTCCTTTAAATTCTTAATTTGATTTTTCTTCATCCCCCTTTTATTAATTTATTAATTAATTTTTTAGTCCTCATACCCTATTTATACCTAGGCTTTAATTTCAACTAAGATTAGCATTTTTCAAGGGAAATTTTATAATTAATAAACTTTACTCATAACATTTTTATTTTAAGGTTGACCATGTCAAAATAAAATATTGTTTTCTAGGCACCCAGGTTCATTGACTCACCAATGTTAAAAATCATGATGTGTCCTTCAAGATGCACTACATGCTCCAAGGGTGACACTCTCCTTTATTTGTGTTTCATTTATGCGACGTGCCTTTCAAGATGCACTATGTACTCCAAGGGTGTCACTCACCTTTTGACTGATTTTGGTAAACATCCAATCCTTGGATTCAATACTCCAGCAGGTGACTATGTGGGAGACTAAGGGCCTCTAAGGAATAAGGACCTTGCATTATTGCAATCCCCTTAAAATATTCATGAGCAACTATCTCAGTCTACCCTCACGACATCATGTGTTGATGATTGCAGCTATGCGAGACATTCTCCAGCTTACAAACCTATGAGGTGTGGATCATTGCAGCTATGCGAAGTCTTTCTCTCAGCTTACAAACCCGAGAGAAATCCCCTAAGAAAGGTATGTGGTTCCCACCTGAGACAGAGCTAGGAACGTAGAGATGACCTCATCCATTCAGAGAATTGAGAAGAACTCCAGATGATTATCTAGTGGAAAAGGCGATCTAATAAGTTGGACGTGCATGTGTGTAATGATACCAAGCCAATTTTTTGCTTGGAATCACTAACTAATCACTAATTTGATTATTATTTATTGTATATACAGGTTGACCATGAACATTTCGGCCTGAGGGTTTATTCAGTTATTCACCCATAGATTTATATAAGCATCATTGTCATCATATGGAAATCATCAAAACTATACAAGATAAGAACCACAAGCAAATAACTTAACTTTATTATAAGAAAGCAAGCACCTAATACAATAGAGAAGCATATCTGGAATAGATGGCTTCAAGACAATAATAGAGTTGCATACAAAATGCTCCTGGAGATACAAATCAAACCTCCCAAAGGTTGCAATAGAAGATGAATGCTCAACTACAAAACCAGGGTTTAAGCCTAACCCCCAATCTACTGGTACGACCCTACTGACTGCTGGTACGGCCTATTGAAGACAAGACCCCAAGGGTTCAACCCTCCTGAGATAAGGACATGCAAATGTTTCCAACTCCTTCCCAAGGATAGATCAAGATAATGGAAGCCTCTTCCTGAAGTATGGAGCTCAAACACTGAAGCTTCCTCCTCAAACTGCAAAAACCCTAAGATGGTACGGTCCTCTTAAAACCCTAAATATGGCCAATAGTACAGCCTAGATGAATATGGGCTCTGAATGATCTAAAACTATCTCAGATGATATATTGGGCCACCACAAGCACTTGAGAGAAGTCCCATGATCAGATCTAGCCTATAACCTTCTAGATCTGAATAATACTGAATCACCAAATCGTCCCCTTCCTCCAGAAATCGTTCCAACCTGCAAATAGATTATAGGGACGTGATGAATCCTCCAAGAAGCCCTCAAACTGATGAGTAAGGGCTTGCAAGAAAAACCCTAATGTTGGAATTCTCCAAGGCTCCTTCTCCTAGCTAGATCGAACTCTTCTTCAACATATGGTGCGCCCCTACAAGAAAACCCTAGCTGGTATAACCCTATTGATCCAACTGGTATGGCCCTGCTAATCCTCCTGAATAGATTATAGCTGTAAAATGGTGTGGGTGGAGTATTTCATCCCCGAGACCAAGCTTGGAGATAGGTGAGTGGAATCTTTCACCACTGAGCTTCTCACTAAGGTTTGTAATATCAAATCCCTAAAAATTGTATGCTCAAGAGCATCAACAAGCAAAATATCAAAATCTAGAATGAATGAGAGGTGCGCCCTAGCCTTCTCTTTATACTTTTCTTCTATTTCCCTGTTGAATTAAGTTAACCCCTAGGTTTAACCCTAACTCAACCTCCAAAGCTTCTATTTCTTCATTCAGTTATCTTTTAACTCTTTTTTACCTTTTTATTAAGTCAAATTAAGAATATCACCTTAGTTTGGTTGACTTTTCCCCTGATTGTGAGACTATGGCCTAGTGGGGATGCCTAGGCTACTAAGTCTTCTCAAACCTCTTCCTCAAGAGGTGGAGGACATTACAATCTCCCCTGCTAGAAATTGCTTGTCCTCAAGCAATTCCAAACATGTTTCCCGTACCACTTGTTCATTCTCCCACGTGGCATCCTTAATGGGTAGATCCTTCCATCTGATCAGCTACTCTTCGATGCTTCTTTTCCTGAGCCTCTTCTCTTGAACCTCTAGTATCTCTTCTGGAATCAAAACCAGTTTCCCTTCTTCGTCCATAGGAGGTAGCACCTCAATAGGTGTGATGTGTTGGCCGATGGCCTTTTTTAGGTAGGACACATGGAAAACATTGTGTATCCTGCTGCCCTGTGGAAGCTTCAACTCATATGCTACAGCCCCCATCTTCCTACTAATCCTGTAGGGTTGAAAGAAATGTGGTTGTAGCTTCTCTGCTTTGCTCCTTTTAACATAAGCCTTTATGTATGGTTGGAGCCTTAGATAGACTAAGTCACCAACCTCAAAGGTATGATCAACCCTGTGCTTGTCTGCTTGGACCTTCTATTGGTTATGTTCTCTCTATAGATGATTCTTCAGTTCTCTGAGGATGTCTTGGCTCTGTTGTACCCAATCCTGTACCATTGGTGCCCTTCTGTCTCCAAAAAAAATATCTACAAAAGATGGTCATAACTGTATAAGGCCCAGAATGGTGTCATGCCTATGGACACATGTTGGGTGGTGTTGTAGCAGTACTCTCCCAAGTGAAACCATCTGCCCCACACTTTTTGCTACCCTGCTACATAATTCTTGAGGTAGCCTTCTACTCATTTGTTGACTATCTCGGTCTGTCCATCCATCTGTGGGTGATAGCTGGTACTAGGGGTCAAGGTCGTACCCACCAATCTTAACAACTCCTGCTAAAATGTACTCATGAAATTGTTGTCCCTGTCACTGACAATGATCTTAGGTAGGCCATGCAACCTGAAAATCTCCCTGAAAAACAATTTGGCCACCTGTGTTGCACTGAAGTCTGTGGTTATGGAGAAGAAGTGTGCGAACTTCGTCAACTTGTCCACCACTACGAAAATGCAGTCCTTCCCCTCCGTCCTTGGCAACCTGGTGATGAAATCCATGGATATGATTTCCCACTTGTGCTCTGGAATGGGTAAGGGTTGCATTAGTCATGTTGGGTGAGCGTGCTCGTCTTTGTTTTCCTGGCATGTAGTACACTCCTTGACATGATTTATTACATCCTCCTTGAGGCCCTTCCATGAGAACCTCTCTCTCACCTACTTGTACGTCTTGCTAATCCCTTGGTGCCCTGCCATTGGTGAGTCATGACATGCCTGCAATACCTTGGACTTGAAGGTTGATTTAGGAACCAAAAAGATTCGGCCCTTGTAGTAGATGAGGTCATTGATAATCCTGAAGTTATCATCCTATACCTGTCCATCCAATAGCTGATAAGCGAACTGATTATTTGTATACTCCATCACCAAGTGGTCCTTCCAGTCAACTAATATACCTATCATGGAAAATATGGATGGCCTCTTGGACAATGCATCAGCCACCACGTTGTTCTTCCCTTTGACAAATTCAATGTCAAAGTCATAGGCCTGTATTCTGCTCACCCATTTCTGTTTCCTTTCATTTAAGTCCTTATGCTCCAATAGGTATTTAAGACTGTTATGATCTAATTTGACCACAAACCTTGCACCTACCATATATTGTCGGAATTTGTCTAGTGCATGCATGATAGCCATCATTTATTTGTCATAAATGTTGTAGAGTAGCTCAGGACCCCTGATTTTTCATCTCTCATAGGCAAGAGGGTGCCTATTCTGCATCAGTACAGCCCCCGTGCCTTCCCCTGAGGCATCACACTCCAAAGTGAAAGGTAGGCCGAAATATGGAAGAGCTAGTACTGGACACGTGCTCATCACCTTTTTCATTTTATCCATCGTAATTTGAGCTTCTTCACTCCATTTGAAGGCTCCCTTCTTTGTCAAATTGGTCAAGGGTGCACACAACTGAGAAAACCCTTTGACAAATTTCCTATAGTAAGTGCACATGCCTAGAAATACCCTTAGCTCTGTGAGTGTCTTAGGGGTAGGCCACTCCATGATGGCTTTAATTTTCTCCTGATGCACCTGTACCCCCTTTGCTCTGATGATGTGTCCCAAGTAAAGAACGTATGCCATCCCAAAATCACATTTGGACTCCTTAGTGTACAATGATTTCTCCTCCATTATAGATAGAATCTGGTCCACATGTCGTAGGTGTTCATCCCATTTCTTGTTGTAAATGAGAAAGTCATCAAAAAATACTAAGAAGTGCTTCATCAGCTATTTATTGAACACATGGTTCATACAAGATTGGAACGTAATTGGGGCATTGGTTAACCCGAAGGGCATCACCAAGAACTCATAATGGCTGTAATGACACGTGAAAGTTGTTTTTGAAATGTCCTCCTCCCTCATATTGATTTGATGGTAGCTAGAATGAAGGTCAATCTTGGTGAAATAGATAGCTCCATGCAGTTCGTCTAGAAACTCATAAATCTTGGGTATAGGGTACCTATTTTTTATTGTCTTTTTATTCAAGGCCCTGAAGTCAATGCACATCCACATCGTCCCATCTTTCTTCTTGACCAGCACTACTGAATATGCAAAAGGGATAGAGCTCAGCCCGATGTGTCCCATGTCTAGAAGTTCTTTGATGGATTTCTCTATCTCATCTTTATACTTCTTTGGATGCCTATATGGTGTGGTGATGGCTGGCTTATCCCCTGCTTCCAGCTCAATGATATGCTCAAACCCCTTGTCTGGTGGAACCCTTGGAGGGATCAGTCCAAACACTTTGTGGTGCTTATCAAGGATCTCTTGGATCTTTGGGGTGTAGTGAACCTTACCCTACTCATCCACATGTGCCGAAATCCTACATTCAATTGCATATACAATCTCCTCTCTCCTGAAGATGGCTTCCATCCTCTTAGTCATAACTATCTTGGCATAATTACCTATCATGCCTCTGAGCACTACCTTTTTTCCACCCTCCTCTGTAAACGACATCTCCATGGTCTTGTAATTGGTGGTGATAGGTCCCATTGTCCTAAGCCATTAGACTCCAAGGATGATGTTATTGTCTGGAAGGTCCATCACATACACGTCCTGTACTAACTCATGCCTACCCAATGTAAGTCTCATACCTGGAATGTACCTATCACAAGGCATAGCTCTTCCACCTGCTACCTCCACCTTGAACCCTTCAAATCCTACCATGGGTATATTCCTCCTCTTCAACAGTGTTGAGTCAATGAAGTTGTGAGAGGATCCCCCATCAATCAACAGTGATACCTTTTGACCCTGGAAGACTCCTCTCATCCCGAAGGTGTTGAATTTGGGTACCCCACTGATAGATGCCAAGGTGGATTTCCCCTCACCCGTACTGTCCTGTTCTGTGACCACCTCCTCTGTTGTATCTATGGTTTCGGCCTCCATGTTCTGTATTTGGCCGAAATCTTCCTCCTCCTCATTGTCTGAGGTCACCTCTATGTAGTGTACTTGGCCACGACCCATGCACTTGTGTGATGGGTTCCAAGGTTCCTTGCACGTGAAGCATAGTTTCTTCCTTCTCAGTTCCCTCCTGGTGTTATCATCCATTCTTCCACAACCCCTGTCAAACCCTCTTGGGTCACATCCCCCTTGGTTCATTGGAGGTCTCTGGTCTTTTTCTCCGGTGTTAAGGGGTGGCCTAGGTACAAACTTTGGTTTGGCAACTGGTCCTAGGTCCCTTGTCTTCAAAATGGAATCCTGGAGGTTGGTAGGCTTAAAATCCTTTACCCAACCCTTCAAGGTTTCCATCAACCCCTCAGTGAAGAGCATCATGAGCTTGGTTGGTGATATATCCTACACCATGACTACTAGCCTCTGAAATTCCTCAATGTATGCCTCGACTGCACTGTTTGCTTGAGTTGTGTGAGCTCCCAGAAAGGTAGTTCAGGATCCCCCTGATCAAATCTATCAATGAGTCTTTGGGTGAATTATGTGTAGGTCACTATCTAGTTGTGGCCTAGGGTGGTGAGTCCATGATACCACCAGTCATGAGCCTTTCCATTCAAATACATAGTGGAAAATTTTATGGCCTCCATCTCCCTCATGGGATTAAGATGCAAATAAGTGTCTAGTTTTTGTACCCATGCCTAGGATGTCATCTTGGTTGTACCATCAAAGTATGGGATTTCTATCTTCCCTGCTCTTCGTTCAAACTCATAATTGCTCATGTGGTTCGGCCTGGGCTTGTTTCTGAACTTGAATTGACAATATTGATCCAGGGACATCTTCCTCTAAATGATCATATCCAATCCATAGTACTCCCTAGTACACTGTGCCATCTACTCAATAAAGTCATCCAGTTGTTCCTGTTGTACTTGTTCATATGTGAATGTGGGAAAGAACAATCTAGGGTTCGTCCTGCTCCCCATATGCCCATGTGACATACCCCCTCCATGGCTTCCTTCGGATTTGGGAGCATTTTCCGGATTATACCTGACTTCCCCATGGGATCCACCAGCCTCTTTGTTTCCATATGTCTCAAGGTCTTTCCCTTGGTGAGTCATCATCATCAATAGCTCTATTATCCGAGTCCAGTTCTCATCAATCTTCCTTAGATTCTCGTCTACCTTCCTCAAGGTCTCAGTGATCTCGGCTTGACCCCTTAGGTTTGTCTCCTGGATTTCCTGTAAAAGGTGGACCAAGTTACCTTCTGTAAGGTTTATGGTTTGATGGAATTTGTCAAACTCAACTGCCAATAAAGCCAAGCCCTGTGG
>JZKD02S2358323.1:265363-277020 GCA_000966675.3 Picea glauca
CATTGTGGAATCATATCTTTCTTGTGAGTTTTAAAATTTCAGCAAGTACATATACTTGGGAAAAGGTGTGCACCTCTCTTGGGCACTAGTCTTCTAGGGTTTGAGCACCCTCTTGCGTGGCAGGTATTTCTTGGTGGTGAAGGTATTTCTCTTGAATAATATAGCAAAGGATTTGGCTGGGTTTTCTTCCCTTGTTGAGAAGGGTTTCCAAGGATACTTCTTGTGTTCTTATGCATGGTTTTTCTTCTTGTGATCTTGGTTGTTGCAACATTATTGTCTATGGTTAAGTTAAGATAAAAATGGAATGAAATTCATGTTTAAAATAGATTATTGAAAAATAAACATGGTATCAGAGAATAGGTCTTGAAGAAACCATTGCACAAGCATATACCAGTCTCCTCTCTTTTTTGTAGAACCGTACAACCCTCCTAGGGTTTTCTAGAAAATTCGTACGACCCTCCTAGGGTTTCCATAAAATCCATACGACCTTCCTTTATGATATGTTTCAACCCTTAAACACTTAAACATTGGGGATAATTTTGGCATAGGAGAGTACGACCTCCTCCAGCGCATCTCCAGAGACTCTCAGAGTGACATTCCGAGAATTTTGAAATTTTGGCCCTAGGGTTTCGCCAATTTTTGCAAAAATTTCAAAATTAGGGTTTTTGCAAACTCATTGAAGGAGCTCTTCATATCACCAGTGTTCTCCTATATTTCAAAGGATTATTGTTGGCAGTCATAAGTCCAATAAAACCTAAAAGTGCTAGCCTAACCTAGCCGTTAGGTTTTCTAGCCTAGTTGACAAAGGGTTGTGAAGAATCTAAAAGTATGATGAACAAAAACTATGATGGAAGATAAGCTTGATGAATCAAGCAACTTCAAAGTTCTTGAAATACAAAACTTCATAGGAAGACTTATTGTGGGTAATACAAAAGGTTTTATCAAAGACAACTATCAATGAATGGAAGGAAGATGACATCAGGACAAGGAAGCCAATCACCTACTCAGGCCCTTACATTGAAGGGTCGGATTCAAAATAACAAAGATGACAAAATGTGACACTCTGGCTATATTCTTCATAAAGATATCAGAGGATAGAGATCAACCAAGAGCCATTGGAGAAATCACATAAACATCCTCAGGTATGCACTTGTATATATTATTTTTGTCATTGTCGTGAGTGAAATTGCAGGAAGAAGAAACCTATGTTGAAGTCATGGATCCAAAGGCATCTTAGTGCATTCAGAGAAAAAACACACTCAAAGTGAAGATTCTATTTTTGATTGTTGTAATTGTCATTCCTCTAACCTATATTTATAAAGGTTTGTTGCATTACAAATAGGTGTTGTAGTTGTGACAATATTCCTTAAATTGTTTTAATTCTAGAGATGTACTCATTATTCTCTTTTAGGAGATATTCTTGTGTTGGTTCTTTTTGTTTTCTTGTTCCATATAGGTTAACAAGAAAATAAGATGATTATCCTTCAAAGGGAGTCACTTGATTCAGAAGAAGCCAAAACCATTTGATAAAGAAGAAGAATAGAACTATCATTGAGACAACCAATGCTACAAAGCATGATCAGAATATTTCTAGGATTCCATGGGAAGAAGCATGCATCAAACAGTGTATGTGCAGAACAAGAGTCTTCACCAAACTTTGAAAAACATAACTCCCAAATAAGTCTTCACTAGAATGAAGCTTGAGATTGAACACTTTAGGTTATTTGGGTGCCCAATGTATTTTCATGTACTTAAAGAGAAGAAGTCCAAGCTAGATCCTTTAGGAAGAAAGGATACAATGAATCTTCAAAGACATCACTAGTCAAAGACAGATTGAGACAAGCAGATACATTGTCCTTGAAGAAGAGACAGTTTTTCAAAGACCCAGAGAATCTCAGATGGAGATTGACAGTGAGACAATACCTTCTCTCCCTTCAACAATTCAGAGGGAGATAAACATTACTCCAAGTTATCCAGGTTCTCTAGTTGATATGTTCAGAGATATTGTAGTAGGGAATAAAATGCCTACCTAGACTCACTCTGCAAGAGGCAGAGAAACATACAAGCCTCTCAAGGCACATTTCGAAAAAGAAAAAGAGATTTTTGAGTTATCCTTCAGTCATGATCCACTTCATTTATGTTGAGACTCCTTGTCTTAGAGAAGCAATAGGAGAACCGGTATGGCAAGATGCCATAACAGAAGAATACCAGTATATCTTAAATAATGATGCTTAAGATATTATTCAGGGACCAAAAAGGGAAGTCTGTGGTAACTTCTAAGTGGATCTATATGACCAAGCATGTAGCTGATGAAAGTGTCAAGAAATACAAAATGAGATCTATAGCCAAAGGTTTCTCACAAACAAAGGGAGTTGTCTATAATGAGACACTTGACCTAGTGAACCTGATACACTTCCATCTGTACTATCATCCATGAGTTGGAAAGTATATCATATAGATAGATTCTTGATGAGTTTGGATTTCAACAAGAGTGTTTCTGATCCAAACCTATATCATTACAATGTGGTGACGAGAGCCTGATTTTTATGATTTATTCAGAAATCCTTATTGTTGGATAGAAGTAATCCGTGAATTCTAAATTCGAGATGAAGAATCTGAGTATGATGCACAACTTCTTGGGAAAAGAAGTATGACAGGACAAATGAGATTTTCCCGCGTCAAGGAAAATATATAGTGAAAATATTAAAGAAGTTCAATATGACAGAATGCAAAATCCACCGTGATGGATTTAAAAAAGAAGATTGATGATTATTCAGACAAGACTGATCCACAACTAATTGGATCAATAATGTATTTGGTTAACACCAGACTTGATTCATGCCATGCAATAAATGTGCTTAGTCATTTCATGAGTCAACCGAGACAGACTCACTAGACAACAACAAAACATGTATTGAGATATATGCGAGGCACAATTGGATATGACCTAAGATATCCTTCCAGTATGAACTTGAGTTTGTTGGATATGTCAATTCAGATTGAGTAGAAAGTATAGTGAACTGGAAGAACACATCCGGTTGATGTTCTACCGTGAAGTTTCCCATGGTTTCCTGATGCAGCAGGAAACAAAACTCTATGGCCTTGAGTACCATAGAGGAAGAGTATATAAGCATCGATTGTGTGAAGAAATGTGGCTTCACAAGCTTCTGACAGATTTATTTGACCATGAGATGGATCCTATGATGATAACCAAGAGTCGTTTCTAAAGCTCCTTGAGAACCCATTGTTTCTTGATGGATCAAAAACATGATGAGATGAAATATCCTTATATCAGAGATATGGTGCAGAGAAAAATCGTACACATGCAATACCTTCCTAGACATGAATAGATTACAAATATCTTCACCAAATTAACTTCATGAAGAATGGCTCCCTAGTTGAGAGGGAGTGTCAATAACTCCAGCCAAGAGAAAATTCAAAATACATCCGTGTGAGACTTGGAATGATAAATAATTCCTCCCTAGATGAGAGGGAGTGTTGATGATTGCAACTATGTGAGACATTATCCATCTTACAAACCTGTGAGGTGTGGATCATTGCAGCTATGTGAAGTCTTTCTCTCAGCTTACAAACTTGAGAGAAATCCCTTAACAAGGGTACATAGTTCCTGCCTGAGACGAACCTAGGAACGTAGAGATGACCTCCTCCATTTATAGATTTGAGAAGATCTCCAGATACTTATCCAGTGGGAAAGGTGATCTGATGAGTTGGACATGCTTGTGGCTGAGCACAAGGTGAACGTGTGAAATCCCAAAGTGTTGGGTGTATCATCATGTGAACATAAATGAAGATGATGTGTTAGCCTCCTCTGAGCAGCAAAGTTGACGAGAAAACTCCAAATGATTCTCCTGTGTGAAGCAATGGGAAAGCATATCTATAGAGTGGATGTGCCTGTGGATGAGCACAAGTGAACATGTGTAGATCGGGTTCTTCTATGTAATGCAGTGAGTCAGAGATATGACATCCCTATGGATCGGCCTCTAGTGGATGAGCACTAGTGGGTGTATCAAATCCTTTGTTATATGTTTTTCAAGAGTCATACCTGTGTGTAACCCTAATTGTTATATAAAGGGTGCAGGTCGGCCCCACCTTAATGTGATTAATAATAAATGTAAAATATAATTAATATGGTTAATATTAATTATAATAATAATTATTATTATTATTATCATTATTATTATTATTATTATTATTATTATATTGTGACTTAGTGAGGTCAACCATGTTGAGCCAATAGACACTTCGGTTGATAGGATAAGTCTAATATAAGTAAAGGAAGATTCTCCATTGTGGAATCATGTCTTTCTTGTGAGTTTGGAAATTTCAGCAAGTACATCTACTTGGGAAAAGATGTGCACCTCTCTTGGGTGCTAGTCTTCTAGGGTTTGAGAACCCTCTTGTGTGCTAGGTCTTTCTTGGTGTTGAAGGTATTTCTCTTGAAGAATATAACAAAGGATTTGGCTGGGTTTTATTCCCTTGTTGAGAAGGGTTTCCAAGGATACTTATTGTGTTCTTGTGTATGGTGTTTCTTCTTGTGATCTTGGTTGTTGCAACATTATTGTCTATGGTTAAGTTAAATGATAAAATGGAATTAACTTCATGCTTAACCTAGCTTATTGAAAAATCAACATCATGTATCTCTCAAACTAGGTAATCGTTAACCTACAGTTCGAGCCACAATGAGACTGCTAGTAGGTTGTGGCAGGGCTACTTCCACACCTCTCCCTAAATATATATGGTTGTCGTGAATGGACCCTTTACTCCTAATGTGAGTCTGATTAGCAAGAAATCTTCAGCCTACATCCACCAATGAAACATCTTAGTGATCCATAAACAACATCATAATATACTTGATCATATGTCACATATGCATAAACAAAAATACCCAAACCATATACAATCCACTCCATGACTCGATACAGATTCCAAGGAGGTCCATTGATTCCATTGACATCCTCAATATGTCAAGAGTCCTACACACTCGAGAGAAACCAATCAATAGCACCTATCTATACATAAATAACATAACATAACATCACAATACACAATCTCATCATCAAAATCCAGAAGTGGAGCAGACAATCATATAATGAACCGGATCACTTACACACAAGTGTCCTCAAATAATAATTCATGTCAGGTGCACACAAGAGAAGGGTGTTACAATTATGAATACAAGATTCAAATGAATGAGTGGGTACAAATCTCTTTTAGAATTACCAAGCAAGGGATCAAACAAAATTGTGCCAAAGTAACCGAGCAGGCACAATGGTCCCATCAACTTCAAACTGGAGTAAATACACTTTGAATGTAATGTTCAGGGTTTAATATAGTAAGTGGTATAGACAATAGGTGGTTTGACTAGAGATTTTGGTAGTTGAATGGCACAAAGAGCTCATTCCATAGGTGCCCTATCATAATCGATCACCTAAATAATAATATGAAACATTTCTCTCAATTGTATGGGCTTCGAACAACAGACTGCATCTTCCAAAACAAACTTGTGAGGCGAACCCCTTTTCCAACACTGCATAATGAGTGACCAAAATAAAAAAAATATTCCCAACCAAAAAGAACGAATAGTGCTCTCATCAAAATAAGGGTAGCAATGTTATCATACTATATAAAATTTACCAAACAACAATGACAGTGAGGTTATAGAAAGCAATCCAACAACTGAGGGTTTTGCCAAGAAAAGGCATGAAATGCTCTAATCTTCAATCATAGTTCACTTAAAAACTCACAGGGTCGAAACATGTCGTGGGTACACTTAGCCACAGAGACTAGTGATGTCAATATATAGGTGGATTATTCACAAAGCCCAGATTTTAGGTAGACTGCGATAACCAACTTCAACAGAGAGGCTAGACTTGAAAACAAAACCATGACAAAGAAGACTCCACTACAATCTTTACTCAATAATTCCAGTGAACAATTACACATAGCAAGGACCACATGACCAACTTTTAAAAGCCAACAACCCCAGAAAAACCACCACAGGAAACCAAAGATGCGAGCATAAACACAGTTCCAAAACATTATAATAGCTTGAGAATCACACAGACCGTGAGCAATGAGAGCCAAAAATTTATTCAAAGGCAGAGTAACTCTCATGGATGGAAAATTTATAAAACTCATACCTGTAAAAGTCTGTGCGAGGAGAAAAACCAAGATTGTATACTTCCTCCACGACTGGCAGAGCCAAAAATGAAAGAATGACTAGGGTGACAGGCTCCAGGGGAGTATGAATGATGTGCATTTACTTCACGTTGCTTCTCCCCTTAGATATTCATTCAATTTTTAGTACGATTCAATCCCACTAGCCAACTCACCATAGCACTACATTCAAACCATTAATCAACCAAAAATCCAAACTTGCCATATTACTTTTGCAAAGTGCACGATAGTCCAAAGTGCACCACCCCTTGCCAATATCAAATTCCTTCAAAATACAATGTGTTAGGAACACAACCCACTATGCAACTCAAACAATGTGCATAAACATAGTAGAAAGGGTCAAGATCACCCAACTTTCACCATGAACAATACACAACATTAAAATTGGAGTATAATTATTTCATTCAAAAGGGCAGCGTTATCATATTTTATGAGAGATCATCCAAACCATTTAGATCCATGTTTTAATCACCCAACCACCACATATTACCATAAACATTTTAAACCATGATTTGAAACCAATGAATTGTAGAAAATTGTGTTGCTACCATCACATAGGCAAACAAAATATAAGTGTTTCTTATCCAACGTATTTCCATGATTATAACAAGGGGGTCCCACCTACTATTATATTATTAATATAGATAAATAATAAATATTGGCAATCATTTGTGAGCATAGTATTCATCGTTCCACTTTCAAGCATCAACAAACTGGCGACTCCACAGGGAAATCTATTTCCAACAGATTTAGAACTCAGAATGTATGGTTTTGCAGACCACATGAACCATAGATAAAAGAATTATTTACCAAAATGATTATACAAGGGGAGTGAGGCAGTTTAAGGGGAAAAAATGATCTAGGACTTTGGGAATAGCTCATGAAAAGTGTTACGTATAAGGGGTTTGTTCTTGTATGCATAACATTTGATTGGTCACAATGAAAGTGTTTATTGTTTTAAGGAGAAAAATTTATGGCATGCTCTACTTGAATCTCGAGGTGGAGGGAAGAAGGGGAAAGAATAAAGTAGGGATGGAAATCCAATTATCTATCTAATAGTAGTACAGGAAGAAGAACACAATTTCAGTGATGTCTACAAGGGGGACATCATAACAGTTGTGTAACTTGATTTTTATTGATCAACAATACTTACAAAATAGCATCATTGCGGCGAAACTAATCCAAATTTTATTTTTGATAAACAAAAAGGAAAACAATAAAAGAAAACAACGGAAATGAAACAACAGAAAAAGAAAAACAATAAGGAAAAATCAAAATAGTGAAACATAAAACTATAATACAACAGTGACTATCATGCAGCATTCAACTTTCAAACTGGTTCCACATAGTGTTTCAAGTTGGAATCGTTGGTACTGTAGGAAAATAATCGCTCTTCCAAGTCTTTTAGAAGATAAGAATTTGTTCCTAGGACAAAAGCGATTTTAAAAGGACCCAACCATAATTTTTGAAACTTCGAATGTCTTCCTCTTTCAGAATGGGCTGAATCCCAAAGAAATACCTTCTCATTTACTTTAAACCTGAAAGCTTTTGTGCTAATGTTGAAATATTTTTTCATGGTTTGTTGTCATCTCTTTATGTTTTCCAAGGAAAACATTCTTTGTTCCTTTAAAGATAGAAATGCATTTATCCTTTGAGGAACATTAGAATAATTTAATTCTTCGATCTATAGCATCAACCATAAAGAAGAAAGTTCTAGTTCAGTAGGAAAAATAGCTTCTTTCCCATAAACAAGTTGAAAGGGAGTGCAACCTTTGCTTACCTTGGTAGTAGTGTGATCTTCCCAAAGGGCGTAAGTTAGGATGGTGTCCCATTGAAGAGGCTTATCTTCAATGAGACTCTTGATGATCCTAACAAGATTTTTATTAGTAGACTCAACTTGCCCATTTCCTTGAGGGTAATAAGGTGATGAGGTGAAATGTTTGACTCCCAACTTAGCTATAAACTGAGACAACTTAGTGGAAATGAAATCGGGACCGTTGTCTATAATAATTTCTAAAGGAATTCAAAATCTGGAGAAAATATTGGTTTCAAGGAAATAAATAACCTGTTCATCCTGTGAGTGTTTAAGTGGGATAACTTCAATCCATTTAGTGAAATAATATGTGGTTGTTTGTTAATGTTTAAGCCATTATTATAGTTCTTTGCATATTAGATAACAATAGCATAATCCAAGATCACTGATAAATACACAATCACAAGAGACACAACATTTATCCTGGGAAACCCTCTAGGGAAAGAAAACCTAGAAAAACTTCCTTAATATAGATAGCCAATACAATGCCAATAGATCTCTTAAACTAATACAGAAAGTCCTCTCCCGGATATGCACCACTCTCTCTCTCCTTCTTCTCCAACAACAGATCTGAAACTTGTCTCTCAATGAGCAAGTGAGTTGTGTGTCTAAGTGAGGCGCTAGCCTCCTTATTTATATTAGACTGGCACGTGTGAAGTGTTTCTTCATTGGCAGGGCCGACTTCTCCCATTGGGTGGTTATAACCACCTTAATTACATTATGGGGCCTCTTTAATATATGTTGGGGCCAACTTCTTATTCTACCTATTATAATTAACATTTGACCAATCCGCAAAAGGGGATTTGGTCCTATTACAATAGCCGACAAGATCAATCCAAAATGGGGATTGATCCAATGAATGATATATCAAATAATAATAAGAATACTCTTTGCAGTTACATTATTTCAACACTCCCCCTTAACAAGAAGGGTATTCTTCAGCAACATCATGTGAGAGAGAGAGGAAAACATCATCAACAACATCAAGTGGGTGAGAGGACAACATCATCAATATCATCTTGGAAAATTGATTGGCCTATCTATAAATCATCAGAAGTTTTCTTCATCGAAAACATCGTCATTCTCAAGGAATGCCATCATCATCTGCATCAATATGTATTAGTATAAAAAATGATACATTATCATCATCATAGCACAAGGTTGGCTCATCATAATACAAGACTGGATTTACGTCACAACTGTCAAGTTGGAAGCTCAGTACATGTCTAATCTCAATGTCTTGCTTTACATCACAACACTCAGGCTAGAAGCAAGATACTAGACTAGATTTATGTCACAACTATCAAGTTGGAAGCACAATACTAGTCTCATCTCATCGTCTTGATTTATGTCACAACACTCAAGCTGGAAGCAAGATACTCATCCTGCTTTACGTCACAACCATCAGGTCGGAAGAAGGATACTAGACTAGATTTACATCATAGCTATCCAGCCAGAATCTCAGTGCTAGTCTCATCATATCATCTTTCTTTACGTCACAACCATCAGGTCGGAAGCAAGGTACACATCCTTCTTTACATCACAACCATTAGGTTGGAAGCAGGGAACTAGACTTGTTTTGCGTCGTAGCTCTACAGCCGGGAGCATAGTACTAGTCACACATCATCTTTCTTTATGTGACAACCATCAGGTCGGAAGCAAGGTACACATCTCATCTTTCTTTACGTCTGACAACTAGGTCAGAAGCAAGGAACATCTCATCTTGCTTTATGTCTGACAACTAGGTCAGAAGCAAGGAACACAACAGCTACTCCCCCTTTCGAGGAAGGTCCTTTCGGAATATGCTAAGCTTATCTCAGAAGTACTCAAACTTCACATGAGATAGGGACTTGGTCAACATGTCAACAACTTGTTCATCCATGCTAATGTACTGGAGCTTTAAGGCTCCTCTCTATACCATGTCATGGATGTAATGATAACGGATCTCTTTGTGCTTCAACCTGTCATGGAATAAAGGATTCTCTATCATTTTTATGCAGCTCTGGTTGTCACATAGAATCAAGGTTTCTCTCATCTCTAAGTCAAATAGGTCGGTCAGCAACTTTCGAAGCCATATAGCTTCGCAACTGGCATAACATGCAGCAATGTATTCTTCTTCCACTGTGCTGAGAGGAATACTAGATTGCTTCCTACTCTGGCATGAGATCATAGCTGATCTCAAACTGAAACAACATCTTGAAGTGATTTTCCTATCAAAAACACTTCCTTCCCAATATGCATCAGTATATCCACTCAATGTGAAATCATGATCTCCATCATAGCTGAGACAATAATCTATTGTACCTTTAAGGTACCTCATCACATGTTTTGCATCCATTGGGTGAACACATCTGGGTTCTACCAGAAACTGACTCAAGGTGTTCACGGCAAAACAAATGTCTGGTCTGGTGTTCATCAGGTACATCAATGATCCAATAATTTGTTTGTACAGTGTGGCATCAATCAATTCTGACGAAGTATTGACCAACAGAATCAACTTCGCTTCCATGGGTGTATTCATGGGCTTTCATTCCAACATGTCGAATCTCTTCAATATTTTGACCATGTACTTCCCTTGGTTAAGGAAGATCCTCTTAGGACTCTGCCATACCTCAAGACCTAAGAAATAATGCATTAGGCCAAGGTATTTCATTTCAAATTCCGAGGCAAATCTCTTTTTACATTCAGTGATGAGATTTTCTTCTCTAGTTAAGAATAAGTCATCCACATATAGCAGTAAGATTATTGTCTCATTGTTCATGATTTTTAAGTAGAGGTTAGAGTCTTTTTTACTCTTGGTAAAGCCTAAGCTCGTCAAGAAACTGTCTATACGGCCATACCAAGCTCTAGGAACTTGCTTTAATCCGTATAAGGCTTTCTTTAATCTGCAGACATGAGACTTCCTGTCTTCAACCTCAAATCCTTGAGGTTTCTATATATACACTTCCTCTTCGATGACACCATTTAGGAAAGTTGTCTTCATGTCCATCTAGTGCAACTTCCACTTCATCTTAGCTGCAAGAGCTATGATGGTTCTGATCGAAGTGTATCTGGCCACAGGAGTGAATGTTGTTGAAATAATGTAACTGTGAAGGGCATTCTTATTATTATTGTTATTTTATTATTAGGATTAATCCCCATTGTGGATTAATCATGTCGGTAATTGTATTAGGACCAAATCCCCTTTTGGGGATTGGTCATCGGACAATTATAATGGGCAGAATAAGAAGTCGGCCCCAATAGTTATTATTGAGACCCGGAATTAATTTAAAGGTGGGTTTACCCACCCAGAGTGAGAGGTTGGCCCTGCTAGTGAAACCCTTTCACACGTGCCAGTCTTATATATATAGGAGGCTAGCGCCTCACTTTAACACACAACTCACTTGCTCATTCTCTTATGAGGCAAGCTACAATTACCAGTTAGAAAGAGGATAAGAAGAGTGGCGCATCTCTTGGAGAGGACTATCTGTATTGGTTTGAGTTATCTCTTGAACATTGTATTAGCAATTTATGATAAGGAAGTTTTTTTTAGGTTTTCTTCCCCTAGAGGGTTTCCCGGGATAAATGTTGTGTCTCTTATGAATGTGTATTTCTCAGTGATCTTGTTCTTATGATGCTCTTATCTATTGAAATGCAAAGAACTATA
>JZKD02S2358335.1:16875-30810 GCA_000966675.3 Picea glauca
ACAACTTAAGCCACCAACCTTTTATGGTGAAAGAAAAAGGGGAGATGATTTTGAAGCCCGGTTGCTTGGAATTAGGAAATAAATTCAGTTGCACAATTTCTCATCTAACCTAGAAGTTAGGGTTTCTAAATACTATTTGCATGGAAAATATTCTTTGTGGTGGAATTAGTTGAAGAAATTCGAACACATTGATGAGAATAGGATTTATTGGAAGCAATTCAAGAAATATTTCTAGCAGGAGCATATTTCATAGAACTATTATGACAATAAGATGCAAAATTTCTTTGAACTCAAGTTGGGAAGCATGACCATGGACGAATATGAAAAGAATTTTTTAGAGTTGTTGAGGTATGTGGGGTTTATTAAAGAGGATAAGGTGAAAATACATAGGTTCCTAAGTGTACTACCATCCTTTTACAAAATAAAATTCAATTTGATGAACCTAGAACTTTGTCAAAGACCATTAGAAAAGAAAAGTACATGTGTTATCAACGAAAAAGAAGAGAAACTTTTCAGAAATATTTGAAGGATAATAAGAAGAAGAAATTAGATCAAAGAAGGAAGGGATTGAAATCTCCTCTCAATAGAAACAGTCCTAACACATATCATAAAAATCATCTTGCTAATAATGAATTGAAGATGGAAGACTCTTTGGGAAAAAGGAGAAGGCTACCAATCAAATGTTGAGGATGTAAATAATATCACATGTACAAATATTTCCCCTAATAGAAAAGACAAAATGAGGACCTTGCACAACATTCAAGAGGCTACTATAGTGGAAGACATGAGAATAAATTTTCCAAGATTATATGCATCCCTAGAAGATTGATAAGAAAAACATCAATCCCATGTGATTGACGTGGAAGGTCGGATTATAAATCAACCTTTTTCTATTTTAATTGATTCGGGGGAAAGCCATGGTTACATTGATCCAAAAGTAGTGGTCAATTTAAATTTGATGAAAAGTAAGCTTGAAATATCATGGTTGGTTCAACTAGCCACTAGAACCAAAATAAGGATCAATGAGACTGTGAGGGGTTGTCCAGTAAACCTGAATGGAGTGAATACCATGTTGAATTGAATATCATACCATCGGGATCTTATGAAGTCCTAATTGGAATGGATTTCTTAGACAAGAATCATGTTTTCCTAGATTGTCATAATAAGACATTTACATGTCTTGATGAAGAAGGAAAACAAAGCATTGTGAAAGGAATTCCAAGACTCATTTCTATAAGGAACATTTCATCTTTACAGATGAAGAGATGTTTTGGGAAATGATATCAATTGTTTGTAGCTCATGTGGAGGACCCAACCAAAACCAAAGGTACAAGTCTTGAAGATTGTTTAGTATTGCAAGAGTTTGAGGATATATTCAAATAAATACCAGGATTTCCACCAAAGAGGGATATAGATTTCTCTATTGATTTAGTACCACGAATTTCCCAAGTATCAAGAACTCCTTACAAAATGAGAATAGAAAAGATAAAGAATAAAAAATGTAGCTAGAATAATTGTTGAAGAAAGAGTACAAACACCCAAGTGTTTCACCTTGGGGAGTATAGGTAATCTTTGCGAAAAAGAAGGATGGAACATTGGGGATGTGTATTGAATTTAGATAGTTGAATAAATCCCTTATGAAGAAAAAATTCCCTCTACCCAAAATCGATGACCTCTTTGATCAACTAAGAGGAGAAAAGATATTTTCAAAGATATACTTGAGATCATATATCATCAGGTGAGAGTCAAGGAAGAAGACATCGGTAAGATAGATTTTAGAACTAGGTATGGGAATTATGAATTTGCAGTGGTGCCATTTGGGTTGACCAATGAACCAGTTGTATTTATGTTCTTAATGAATGGAATATTCAAAAACTATCTAGATAAGTTTTTCATTGTGTTCTTGGATGACATATTTATTTATTCCAAGTCAGAAGAAGAACATGAACATCACTTGAGAATGGTGTTGTAAGTGTTAAGGGAGAATGAGTTGTATTCCAAGCTAAGAAAGTGTTATTTTTATCAAGAGAAGATCCATTCTTTGAGGCACATAATTTTAGAATAAGGTATAGCAGTAGATATAGAGAAGTTTGAATCTGTTAGAGGATGCCCTTGCTCTCTTTCTTACTAATAAAACTCAATCCTTTATTAGTAAAACCTCTTCCTTTATTAAATATTCCTCCAGATTTATCCAAAATACTCAGAATCTTCACCTTGATGATCATGACATCATGGTCAACTTTTATGTTGTCTCTTTATTTACCAAAATTATGGTTTCATAAGACTTAATATTGATCTTCAAAATAGTTGACTCTGGAACTCTTAGCCTCATCAAAATATGTTTTATTTCCACTTTCCTTACCTTCAAATGATTTTTCTACGAACAAACCAAAGGTACAACTATGGGATCTTCCTTATCCCAAGTAGTCACTAATATTTTCATGGAACATTTTGAGACTTTAGCCTTAAATATGTTTCATCTCAAACCTAAGAGTTGATTTAGATTTGTAGATGACACCTTTGCTATTTGACCCCATGGCCATTTTTCTTTGATCTATGTATTTAACCATCTGAAGAGAATTCCCCCACACATACAATTTACTATGGAAACACAACAAGATAACACTCTTCCCTTTTTTGATATTCTTATCTCCCATATTCTATATGAATTCCTTACCCGCCAATTTTATAGGAAAAGGACTAATATTGAAAGATACCTTCATGCCCATTCCCACCATCATCCTTCTCAAAAAAAATTAAAAACTCTAATCACTCAAGCCATTTGCATCTCTACCCAACAATTCCTTGAGAAAGAAAAATACCACTTAACCAAGACCCTTATGCCCATTGGTTACTCTATCTCATGAATCAACAAATCCTTCTGCACAACCCACAATCCCAAACTGAAAAACTCCTCCTCCTCTTCCCTGACCCTTTCTCTCATCTCTCTACCCTACATCCAAGGAACCACCAACCATATTTCAAAATTTATGGCTAAAAATAATATCAAACCACGTCCAAACCCTCAAAATGTTATTTAGAATCACCAAGGATAAATTGGACCCGATGCTTGGCCCAAGAGTTTACCAAATTCCTTACTCCTTTGGAAAATAATACATAGGTAAAACTAGTAGATACTTTAAAGATCGTATTAAAGAGAATATAGATAACACTACCAATAATTGTATCTCTAAGTTAGCTATTGTTGATCACTCCTCAAAATCAAAACACTTAATTAAATTTGAGCATCAACCTTGTATTGCATTTCACACCTCATTTAGGAAGCTCTTGAAATTGAAAAAATCACTAATAATTTTAATCGTAAAGATGGCTACAAACTTAGCTAGTCTTGGAAACCCACCATTTATCTCCTCAATTATTAATCCTTTTTAGTTTAGATTTTAAACAACGGTTTTTCTCTCTTTCCTAACCCTTATGGGATATGTTTCTCTTCACCTTCTCTCTTTGAACCTCCATGTTCCTTTCTCTCTTCCTGTTATTTTTATTGTGATCCTATTAATTCTTACTTCTAACTTTATTTCCCTTAATATTTTACAATTTGTTCTTCTAATCTCAAAATTTCCTGCCTATGATCCTCTAATATTTTTATAATATTATCATTATTAGTTCAAAAATTCTTGCACAAGATATTTTATTATTATTATTACTATTTTATCAAAGCTAAATCCCTTTTTATAATATAGAGTTTTATCTCAATAGTTAATTCATTATATTTTTTATCCTTAAATATTAATAGCTACTTGAATATTGAACCTTGAATCTTAACAGCTATTTCATTACTTTATTATTTATCCTACTTGTTTTCCTCTCTATCCCTTAATGGTCCTTTATTAATCTTCCTATTTAAAACTGAACTCATCTCTCTTTTCTAACATATAAAGCTTCATTTGTCCTTGATTATGGGTGGAGTGTCCACTCGAAACGTTGGACATTTCAAAATTACTTACACAGTTTTATCTAGAAAATTCTAGCATTATGACTAACTTTGGAAACCTACATACTCACAAAATTTTATATGTTGTTGTTACAGACCAGCATTACCTATAGGTAAAATAAGGCTTACAGCAGGAAGATGTACAACATAAATCTAAAGAGTATAAGATGAAGGAAGATGGAGTAGTTATGCATAAAAATAGAATTTGTGTTCCTAATTTCAGAGAGCTAAGGAATTTGGTGTTAAAATAAATGCATAATGTTCCATATGCAGGACATGATTCTAGTTACCATAAAAAAAATTGCGACAATAAGAAGCCAATAATTTTGGCCAAGAATAAAGAATGATATTGTTGATTACTTTTTAAGATTCGTGGAATTTCAAAGATTGAAGGCTGAGCATAGACACCCAACAAGTTTGTTATAGTCATTACCAATTCCAGAGTGGAAATGGGAAGTAGTAACCATTGATTTTATGACTAAATTTCCCAGGAAAACAAGGAAACAAATAATGGTAGTGGTGGATAAATTGACAAAGGATCCTCATTTTATTCCAATGAAGATGATACATAAGGAAGTTAATATTTTAGAAAGTTACATGAAAAAAATTACTAAGTTGCATGGAATACCTAAGGCAATTGTTTCAAACGGAGATACAAATCTTACTTCAATTTTTTGGAGGGGATTGTTTAAAGGATTGATACAAATCTCAATTTTAGTACAACATATGCAATGTACTCAGCCGCCCACAGGCCGGACTATGCCACTTCAAGCCTTCTTTGGACTTCTTTGGACTTCCAATCCAAATTTTAATTAATAAATATGCATGAAGTATTCACATGCATAGATCAAGATTCATGCTAAAACATAAAAGAAATGAACCATATGTTGTACATAGAAATAAACAACAATCATGCATACTATGGATACAAAATTCATAGATAAATAAATAAACAACGGAATAAATACACAAGTAAATAAAACCATAACATAGATCACTTATCGTTAATGAAACAAATCACCAACTAGTTGCAGACCAAGGATGTTCCACCCAACCATAGACACTGTTGTTCCAAGTCTCGACAGAAATGTCACCCCCGAGCTAGGGATATGAATCCACAAGGATGGTTCTGGAGTGTCACACGGCTTCCCAAACTAGTCAGCACTCAAGCTCTGATAGGATTGTCAACACCCACAACAATCCAAAGTACACCAACTCTCTTCTACCCATCCTACACAACCCAAGATAATGGACCCCATTCTCTGCCACACAATCCCTCATGTTATCCATCTCCTTCCAGGGCTCCAGTGTAACTGGTCTAGAATCTCCATGCTGGGACTCTCAGGACTCGTAGTTGTGAGAAAAAATGAACACAATCCAAAGCATCTCAGACATGCAGACCTTGAATCATGGCTAGAATACATGTTGGTTACTTATGGGCTAACTCAGGTTCTAACTACAATATTACTGATGTCGACGCCCGTAACCCTCAACCCGCAGGTCAGAAGGTCCATGTCAACACGGGATCTTTCCTTTACCACTGGCCCGAAGAACTCTAAAACAACTCTTCTATTTCCCTATTGGGAAATTTGCACCCACAACACACTTTCATGGGATCCCCTCTTTGCACTTAGGAGATCGAACTTCGCACTTTCACGAATCTATTGGTCAAGCACCTTGGTTCCAATCTCTGAAACCCGAAAACAGTCGACACTGACCCTTCCTCTTTCTCTTCGGACTTTTCCCTATCGCAATTTTGGCAGTCGCGGTGTCCAAATACTTGTTCCCATGATTCCCGAAACTCGATGTTCCGAAATTCCGACGTGCTCACAAAGTTGACTTTTCAATGCCCGTTTACTCCATCGGGACTTCGGACTTCGCGATATCGTGAATCCTAATCAAGGGTTTTCGGAACTTCACTCCTCGAAACCCCAAAATAGTGTGCCACCTGTCCACTCGCTGACTCCTATGGTCCAACACCGTTCTCCTGGCCTTCTGGACTTCGCGGTTTGGGATATCACGATCCCTGTTGCAAAGTTTACAGTACTTCCGCCCATGTAAACCCGATACAGGTATCCACATGTAAATCCAATGGCCCTTGTGGCTTGGATCTACAGTCCTACTCCTCCTGAGCTTAGAACCTTTCGACGCTTTCATCGTAACTTCCCTGCTCCTCTGTGAGATCTGACGACTCACAGGACTTCGCGGTTTCTCCTCCGAGAATTTCAACCATCCGTTCTTCCTCTGAGAATATGTCCTCCTATGGTCCCTCGTCACTATGCCTTCTTACAAAATTTCAAGGAACTCAGCCTCTGCCTTCCTTCGACTCCTTCAAAGGTCCAATTCCTTCTTAACTTTCTCCAACTCTGAACCTTTCAGGAAAACACTGGCACGCACTCCTTGTGACAAATTTTCAAACACTTTCAAGTGCTTGAATCCTCTTCGACCCTGCAGACTCCTGTAGCAACAGTATCTAAATTCTTCTCTCAAGTTCGCAACCCTGAGACTTCACTTGGCCTGCGCACTCCTTACACGGTTCCTGTGCCTAGCTGCACCTCTGTGGAAATGAGAACAAAAGTTATCTATCCTGAGCTTTCAGAGACAAACCCCTGAACACCTTGTCGACGCACTCCTTGCGGACATTTCAACTGCACTCCTTACAGGAACTCTTTCTTAGATAGAGAAACAATTGAAACTCATTCCATTTCCCTTACTCTCCCTCTCTCAGATTTCAAACATTCAACAAGAAATCATTCATACACAGCATAAAATCAATTGCATGACAGAAAGAGTAAAACATTCATGAGCATAACATTCAAAGATGCATACACAGAGAATATATGAACACCATGAGCCTGAATCAAATCTTTCTCTATATTAATTTAGAACTTCTATACATGGAGTCTACTACACAGCTCTCTGCTTCTCCTCTATGCTCTTCACACACTAATGTTACAATACACAATGAGGGTGTCTATATCTCATTTCCCTCTTGTGCTCTAAAACTGTCTAATCTACACATTCAATTCTACCTACTTGCATTAACTACCATAAATGTCTTCTATCTACTAAGGATGAGAGAAATTCGCTCAAGGTATGTCTACATTATACAAGTGCGCCTCCACTTGATGTTTCATTAATGGTTCAAGATATATCAAAATTTGTGTTGGGCACTTTTCCAGCTATCCATTGTCTCCGCGCTGGCTTGCTTGAGATGCTCTTGCATCATACTCCCTTGCTTGAAAATTTTCATGGGCTCCTATCCATGAGCTCACGCACTGTGTGTCCATGCTTCTGGATCTTCGCTTTGTTCTCCCAACTAGCATCTTCAACTGGATGGCCCTTCCATTTGACCAAATACTGAAAGTATTACTTTCACCTGGTCCTCTTGCTCACTCTTTTGTCCAGTATGCACTCCATCTGTGGCCTTTCTGCAACTAGCATATGCTTTGTCCATTGGATCACTGGCTGTTCATTTCCTATCCCTATTTCCTCAGCTTTATATGGGTACAAATCTGATATATTGAATATCGGAGAGATTTTGATCCCATCGGGTAATTCAATCTCGTAAGCATTCGCCCCAAATTTATTTAAGACCTTACATGGTCCGATTTTCTTCATCCTCAGTTTATTATATGTTCCTTTCGGGAACCTTTCCTTTCTCAAATGTGCCAGAATCAAATCACCAACCTCTAACTAAAGTTGTCTCTTGTGTTGATCCTCTTTGTGCTTATATTCCTGGCTCGAACTCTGCAATTGCTCCTTCACCTGGCTGTGAAGTTCCTTCATCGCCTCTGCGAAATCTTCTGCACTAGCGCTCCTAATTGCATTCTATTATGAATCCATCAGCTCAGAAATTCCTCTCGGCTGCAAGCCATAGACAATCTGAAATGGACTCCGCCCTGTGCTTCTGTTAACTGAGTCGTTATAAGCAAAATCTATCTATGGTAATATGTTGTCCCACTGGCTATGGTGCTCTGTCACCAGGCTTCTCAGCAAGTCTCCTTCTATTCACCACTTCCTTCTGTCCATCTGTCTGAGGATGATAGGCCGAACTAAATGACAAGTTATTTCCCATATTCTTCCATAAGGTCCTCCAAAAGTGCCCTATGAACTTTGTATCTCAATTTGAAACTATACTTCTTAGTAAGCCGTGAAGTCGAATGATTTCTTTGAAAAAAATATTTGCAATGTGAGTTGCGTCACTAGTCTTCTGACATGGAATGAAGTGTGCCATCTTGGAAAATCTATCCACCACCACAAATATTGAATCATAACTTCTTTGTGTTCTTGGTAACCCCAATATGAAATCCATGTTGATTGCATCCCACAACCTCTCAGGTATGGGAAATGGTTGATAAAACCCTGCATTCTTTCTTCTTCCCCTTAAATGCTGGAAAATTTTGCATATGTCCATGAATATCTTGATGTCTTCTCACATTGCTATCCAAAAATATGACTCATTCAATTTTGTGAACGTCTTGTTGTGACCAAAGTGCCCTGCCAATCCTCCACTGTGTTTCTCCTTCAGCAAATTCTCCCTCATGGAGCATTTCAGAATACATAACTGATTACCTTTAAACAGTAATCCTTCTTGGATCATGTATTCTGTCCATTGGCTTCTATCCCTGAGAATTGGATTCTCAGCTACTTCATACGCCTCTTTAAAATTTGGATCATCCCTGTACATGTTCCTGAGATCATCAAAACCTAACGTTTTGACTCTAAACTCCTGCAATAGAAAACACTTCCTGCTCAAAGCATCAACAACTTTGTTAGTAGTACCAGAAATATGTTTAATCACAAAATTAAAATTATGCATATACTTAACCCATTTGACATGTCTCTGATTCAACTTCTCCTGTTGACTCACAAATTGCAGTGCATGATTATCACTGTATAAGACAAACTCCTTCGGGATCAAGTAATGCCTCCATTTCTTCAATGCCTGTATAATAGAATAAAACTCCTTATCATAAGTGGAGTATTTCACTTTCGCTTCATTCAGCTTCTCGCTGAAGTATGCTATTGGCCTGTCTTCTTGACTTAAGACTGCCCTGATTGTGAATCCACTTGCATCGCATTTCACTTGAAATGTCTTTCGGAAATCCGGCAACACCAAACTGGTTTTTCCGTAATCTTCCTCTTCAACAGATTAAAACTCTTCTCGGCTTCTTCAGTCTAGTGAAAAGACTTGTGTCTTTTCTTCACTGTATCCATCATCGCTACAGTAATTCCACTGAAATTCCTAATGAACTTTTGGTAGAAACTAGCCAATCCGTGAAAACTTCTCACCTCAAAGATATTCTTCGGTGATGGCCAATTCTTGATTACCTCCACCTTATCTGGATCCATCCTCAACTCATCTGCAGAAATAACAAATCCCAAGTAAATGAGCTCTATCTTCATGAATAAGGATTTCTTCATGTTTATCAACAGCTTCTCCTGCTGTAATTTCTGCATTACTGTAGCCAAATGTTTCGGATGCTCTGCCACTGTTTTACTGAAAACCAGTATGTCATCCAAATACACAATGAAAAATTTTCCGATGACCTCCCTCAGGACTTCATTCATCAACCTCATGAAGGTACTTGGCACATTTGTTAAGCCAAATGGCATAACAACCCATTCATATAACCCTTCATTGGTTTTGAAGGTTGTCTTCCACTCATCACCTTCTCTCATGTGGATTTGATGATAGTCTCTTTTCAAATCAATCTTTGAAAAATAATTTTCCCCACTCAAGAAATCCATCAGATCATCCATCCTTGGCAATGGAAATCTGTACCTGATGGTTATCTTATTAATTTCCCTCGAGTCAGTACACATACTCCAACCTCTATCTTTCTTCGGACTGAGTACTGTTGGAACAACACACGAACTCAAGCTTTCTCTGACCAAACCTTTGTCCAACAACTCTTGGACTTGTCTTTTGACTTCTTCATTCTCTTGCGGCATCAATCTGTACGCAGCTTTGTTTGGAAAACTAGCTCCTGGTATGAGGTCAATATGATGACTCACACTTCTGATCAGTGGCAACAAATGAGGTAATTCATCCACTACTATGTCAGCGAACTCTTCCAGAAGTTCCAGAATATCTTCTGGTAAATCATCCACTCTTGTGCTGGTCAAAACAATATTTGGTTTCCTGACCATAATAAATTGTGGTTCTTCTTTCTTCTTAACCTCTGTAAGAAATTCCTTCCCACTCATGAGAAGTATTGTGTTGCTTACTTCCGGTTTCACCTCCTTATCCTTAATTGGAAGCAACATGTGAGTTCTCCCATTATTCTATAAGGTGTATGTGTTCATCCTTCCATCATGAATCACATTCCTATCATATTGCCATGGTCTACCCAGCAATAGATGACAAACATCCATAGGGATGACATCACATAATATCTTATCATTATATCCTCCTATCTTAAATTCAACTAAACATTGTTTAGTGACAGTTACCTGATGTCCTTTTTGTAGCCACAAAATTCTGTATTGGCTTGGATGATCAATCGTCTCTAGCTCTATCTTTTCTACCATCTTTGTAGAAATGAGATTATCCATGCTACCACTGTCCACAATGACCTTTCATACCCTGTCCTTGGTCTTGCAAGAAATCCGGAAAAGTCTAGTCCTTTGGACTGAACTCTCCACCTCCATCTCTGGTGTCAAAAGAACTTTTTGCATCATCAGCGATCTTCTGCCTTCAGCGTCTTCTGCCTCAACATCTCGCCTCTGTGCTTCTGCGATGTGAGTTTCTCCACTCTCCTTCTTTTTGTCTGGACACTTGTAAGACTTGTGCCCATTCTTTCCACATGTGAAGCATGTTATTACTCAACCTCTTCCCCTTCCTCTACCTCTGGTACGAGGAAAAGTATTATTATCAGCATAATCTCCTCTCTGCTCGGTATGTTGCCCTCTTTGTTCAGCATATTTCCCTTGTTGTGAGGTTCCACCTCTCTCAGTTTGAGTCTGAGGTTTCTTCCAGTCCTCCTTGGGCTTTTGATATTTATCCGAGGCAACTGATTTGCCTCTGGGTTGACTTCTACCTCGGCCTCTCTGACCCTGCTTTCGGCTCATCTTCTCTTTAGCTTTCAGAGCCATCTGATAAGAATCTTCCACTGTTCGGATGGTTACCATTCTCATCTCATCCTGAATGTCGTATCTCAGGACATTCATGTGTCTGGCAACCTTTTCATCATCACTTTCCCGATGACTTGCCCTGATGTTCAGCTTGTAGAATTCTTTAGTGTATTCTTTCACTGTCATCAGCTTCTATCTCAGGTTTTTCATCCTCCTGAACAGAGTGATCTGATAATCTCTGGGGATGAATTTCACCTTCATCTTTGCAATCATTCTATCCCAGCTTTTGATCGTCTGCTTGCCTTTGCAGCACCTGTCATCTTGTAGTTCATCTCACCACAATGTTGCATGTCCCTTTAATATTGTGACAGCATGCTTGACCTTCTTGTCCTCTTCGACATCTTCATAGTCAAAGTATGTGTCTAGAGCTCTAATCCAGTCTAGAAGCTCCTCTGTATCTAGATTTCCCTCATAAAATGGAATATCCATCTTCGCTCTTGCACCCATTCCTGCAATAGCTCTGATCAAACGTTCATTTGCTACATCTTTAGCTGCAACTTCTTCTTCATGTTCAGCCTCAATCTCACTTTCGGAATCACTAAGATCCCCAGCACTGATTGTGCGTCTTTATGCTGTCTCCATGTCTTCGAGTCTGGATCGTTGATCATGCATCTCTCTCTCCATGGCTGGATCAATCATCTGCCTACCTCTTCTTCTCGACATTTCCCTCTCCTCTGGTGGATCGGGTGTTTGCCTGTCCCTTCTCCTTGGCGGCATGGTGAATTCTCTTTTTCTACGCTCTGATACCAAAAATGATGTCGACGCCCGCAACCCTCAACCCGCAGGTCAGAAGGTCCACGTCAACACAGGATATTTCCTTTACCACTGGCCCAAAGAAATCTAAAATAGCTCTTCTATTTCCCTATTGGGAAATACACACCCATAGAAAACTTTCACAGGATCCCCTCCTTGCACTTAGAATATCATACTTCGGACTTTCATGAATCCATTGGTCAAGCGCCTTGGTTCCAATCTCCAAAACCCTAAAACAGTCAATGCTGACCCTTCCTCTTTCTCTTTGGACTTTTCCCTATTGCGATTTCGGCGGTCGCGATGTCCAACTAATTGTTTCCACGATTCCTGAAACTTGATGTTCTGAAATTCCGACACGCTTACAAAGTTGACTTTTCAACGCTCGTTTACTCCATCGAGACTTCGGACTTCGCGATATCGCGAATCCTAATGCAAGGGTTTCTGGAATTTCACTCCCTGAAACCCTGAAATAGTGTGCCACCTGTCCACTTGCTGACTCCTATGGTCCCACATCGTTCTCCTAGCCTTCGGGACTTCACAGTTTGGGATATCACGATCCCTGTTACAAAGTTTACGGGACTTTCGCCCACAAAAACCCAATACAGGTATCCACATGTAAATCCAACGGCCCTTGTGGCTTGGATATACGGTCCTACTCCTCCTGAGCTTAGAACCTTTTGATGCTTTCGTTGTAACTTCCCTACTCCTCTGTGAGATATGACGACTCACGGGACTTCGCGGTTTCTCCTCGGAGAATTCCAACCATCCGTTCTTCCTCTGAGAATCTATCCTCTTGAGGTCCCTCGTCACTATGCCTTCTTACAAACTTTCAAGGCACTCAGTCTCTACCTTCCTTCGACTCCTTAAAAGGTCCAATTCCTTCTGAACTTTATCCAACTCTGAACCTTTCAGTAAAACACTAGCACGCACTCCTTGAGGCATATTTTCAAACACTTTCAAGTGCTTGAATCCTCTTCGACCCTGCGCACTCCTGCAGCAACAGTCTCTAAATTCTTCTCTCAGGTTCGCAACCCTGAGAATTCACTTGGCTTGTGCACTCCTTGCATGGTTCCTGTGCCTGGCTGCACCTCTGTGGAAATGAGAACAAAAGTTATCTATCCTGAGCTTTCATAGACAAACCCATGAACACCTTTTCGACGCACTCCTTGCGGACAATTCAACTACACTCCTTGTAGGAACTATTGCTCAGATAGAGAAACAATTGAAACTCATTCCATTTCCCTTACTCTCCCTCTGTCAAATTTCAAACATTCAACAAGAAATCATTCATACACTGCAAGATACCAGATATATAAAATATGCAGAACAAAAATAAAATGCTAGAAATGGCAGAATAACAATAAAATATCCAGCATAATCTTCACAATAACACAGAAATGATATAAGAATAGCAATAGAGATAGCACTTTGATTCAGAAAGCAATGTTCACAGGCCTCTTCAAGGGGGAAACCTCCAATCGAGTAGTGCTCTGTTACAATAATCTTCAAGCTAGGGTTTTCATACCCTCGACCCTTATTTATACTAAATATGTCTATTAAGAGAAACATCTAGAGGAAGATCCTTCTAGAAGAGGAAGCTTCTATTAGGTCTTCTTACATCCGCCTTATTCTATTTTATTGAAAGGGATTATTAATATTGACCTTTATTACATCCAAATACATTGATCTACCTATGTGCGGGTTAGGACCTTAACATGTCCACCCCCTTAAAAACAGCCTTGTCCTCAAGGCTTGAGATGTGGAAACTATTGCAGAATGGTAGCTGGTTCCCAAGTGGCATCTGCTAGAGTCATATCTTTCCACTATACTAGCACTTTCTTGATGGTTCTCTAATGCAGGCAACGCTCACGCTGGTCCAAAACTTCTTCTCACTGTAGCCAAATGGATCCTTCTTCGGCTAACTCTGGAAGGTTGGTTTGAATTTGGCACCTAGTTCCAATCACCTTCTTCAAGCATGAAACATGAAAAATAGGATGTAGCTTCGACTGACTGGGCAGAGCTAAATGATATGTGACTTGTCCCACATGCTTGAGAACTGTGCAAGGGCCATAAAATTTGGGTGCTAG
>JZKD02S2358346.1:16945-30809 GCA_000966675.3 Picea glauca
GGGTTTTGAGGGTTTTGACTTAACAAACCCTAGAGGACGATTCGGTGGTGAAAGATTCCACCTAGCTTGTCCAAAGCTTGGTCTCGGAGATGAAATACTCTCCCACACCATTCTAGCTTGGTTCTACATCAGTCCAAGAGGGTTCTACACAGCCACAGGCATAGGAAGAGGAAGAGGGTGCACCATTGGGGGTTTCCATTAAAGGGGGCACACCATCTTTGGAGAGAGATTCATTGTAGGATATTGGCAGGGCCGTTGAGGATTCTATCACTTGGGTTTTCATTACAAGGCCTTGGACATCAGATCTAGTGCTTTATGAGATAGTTTTATGGTTCAGATTATTTCTTGAGCAGTGGGGCGAATTGAGGAGAAGGAGGGCGTTTTTGAGATCCATATCTAGTCTATTTGGAGGGGTTACACTTCAGATCTGACCCTGAGGCTTCACCCAGTGACTTACAGTGTCCCAATCTATA
This sequence comes from Picea glauca, assembly GCA_000966675.3. Lineage (NCBI taxonomy): Eukaryota > Viridiplantae > Streptophyta > Pinopsida > Pinales > Pinaceae > Picea > Picea glauca. Next base: position 17,419 of record JZKD02S2358346.1, read on the forward strand.
TTTCTAGAGAGTTTCAGAGCATTTGGAGGCCTCCTTTAGTAGGGCCGAATTATCTAGGGCTTCAGTCATCCAGTGGGGGATTTCAGATCTACAAATATTGAGAGGGATTTTGGAGATTCGAGCACCTGGGTTGTTCTTACCATCACCCGATCTATCAGTTGGCATATTTCTTAGAGTGATTGGAAACTTTTGGCAGCAGGGATAAGTTATTGAGGGTTTCATTCTTCTATTGGAGCGTGGCATTCTTCAGCTGGAGAGTTTGGCATTCAGATCTGCTTGTATTGATATTCATTTCTTATTCAGACTTTGGAGGCATCTTTTGTATTAATGGGAGCATTTTATAGTAGCTCTTATCTATTGTCTATCTTCTTGGCCATCTATTGAGCATTCCAGATCGGCATCTTCATTGTAGCAGGTTTCTCTATTTTATGAATAAAGAAGAATTGAGATTTTTTGGCTTGTCTATCTTATTGCATATGGTTGAGGTATGTTCCATGGTTATCTCTTTCTGTTATTTACTGCATACACACATATAAACACATCTAAAAAGTAGATCAACAAAGTGTTTGACGAAATACCACAAATAGTGATGATAATTGCATAATGGCTTGGGATCATTACAGGTGCCCATGACTTAAGGTGCTTAACTGATAAGCGTCAAGAGCATTCATGACATTTGGAATGGTACCCAACCAAACCAGTAGACCCACATTCAACCCAGGAATGTACAAAGTGGCCATCAAAGGGACACCAACGTTTCCAAAGAAAGGAAAAGAAAAAGAATCCCCTTGCGAAGGGGTTCCTTGGTTGGTATCATCAGGAATGTTAGCCATGAATATCTTATGCAGAGGTTCTCCCCTTGCGGGATCGTTCAAATCCATAAAATTCTCACACACTGACTCTGAAGAACCAGTGTTATCAAAACAACGCCTATAAAGAGGCGGCTCCATGTTTCTAAGCGGAAGAATGAAAAGTCCTCTCAACCGGTGGAGTGGGAAGTCTACCACCCTAGTTCAGAGACCTAAAGCCATGACTAACTAACTCACTATGGAAAACTAGGGAGCACAGAGCACACACTATAAAAACTCCTAAAGGAAAATCAAGAAAACGACTAACTAGTTGGAAGAATAGTTACACCAACCAACACTAGAGAAACTTACTGGTGCAAGTGCAACTCGAATATGGAAGTACCCTTCGGGTATACTCTGCAAATCCTGGCCCGATGTCTACCCTAGGTAATATGGTATACCCCCATGGTCACCTGTGTAAGTCCCTAAAATAAAGGAAACTAGGTTGCCAGCTCGTGAACATCACCAGGCGGGTACAATCGACAGTCGGGTGAACCACAATGAGCAGGGTATCAAGCCCTAAACCTATCAAGGGTATCAAAAGCAAGTGTTCTGGAAGATGACTGAGGACCTCGAACAGATTCGAGACCCACGAAGCTCCATGGAAAATGTGATCAATGGAACCCCAAGACAAATCCTCTATATGTGTTCCCCACTATGCTTGGTCTAGCTTTGGAGGGGTTATCTCCGCTACCTTTCTGCTCGTGACCTCATGTTTAGCCCCTGTGTTAGAAGGGGGTCCTGGATAATTTCCACGTTACTGGACTTCTACACTCCTTAGCACAGACTCATATGTTTGTTTTATAGCCTTGAAGATTTTCCTCTCCAACCTAAATCAAGCCTCTAGCCTAATCTAGTTGATGGACCCTACAAACATAAAGTCTAGTAAATTTTAATTAGAGTTCTTTTTACTGGTTTGATTTACTCAAAAGGGCACGGTAGTGCAATTGATGTTGTTAAGACTCTTGCAGAAAAAAGAAATGATAAGAACACTAGAAAAGAAGGATTATCTTTCTTATTTTTCTTTTGAAATGCTTTTAAAATGAGAAGCAAACACAACACTATGCTAATTTCTTTTTCTTTTTCAAATAACAATGCAAGGAAAATGCCAAGAAATAAAGAACTAACAAGCTATTTTTTTTTTCTTCCAATCAAAGCATAAGTAACAAAATATTCTAAGAAACTGATGAATGCATGATTCATGCCCCCCCCCATTTCTCTAAATTTTTCTCATTTTTCTCAAAATTTCAAGCTAAAAATAAGTTAAAAAAGATAAGAAATAGAAGAAAGCCTTTAATGAAAAAGAAAGCTATGATGTAATCAAAACTAAGTTGTTGACTGCTATGACAGAGACTAAGAAACCTGAGAGGTATAACTCTTGACAAGGAAAAGGATGACTGCCTCTCCTTAAACAAAAATTTTCTCAATAGGCACACTGTTGACAGTTCAACAACCAACATGTGCATGCAAGCTGTGTAAGGTCAGAGAGCATGTACACGCATGCAAACCTTATGCAGGCTGATGCAGGAGCATCTCCCGCATCAAGCGAGCCAGCACAGAAGCCAAAGGATAGTTGGACGAGCACCAACACAAATTTTGAAATTCCCTTAGATTGTTGTACCATCTTAAATGAGCCATTAAGATGAGACACACTTGTATTATGTAACCAGACCTTGAGCCTTTAGCTCTCGTCCTTAGTAGGTAGGAAGAATTTAAGATAGTTAATGTAAAGTAGATAGAATTTAATTCTAGATTAGACTGCTTGAAAGCGCAAGAGGGAGACAGGATATAGACACCCTCATTGTGCATTGTAACATTATTGTATCCAGGAAGAGCAAGAGCATGCAGAGAGTTGTGTAAGAACACCCATATACAGGCATTTGAATTAATAGGAAGAGTTTGATTCAAATTCATGGTTTGTGTTGTTCTATGTGTATTGATGATATGCTCATGAATGTTTGCTTCCTGTTATACATTTGCTTTATATGTTGTGTATATGATTTCATGTTTGAATTGAAGTCTAAAAGGGAGAAGGAATGAGTTTCAATTGTTTCTCTAATTGAGCTAGAGGAGTTCCTGCAAGGAGTGTAGTCGAAGTGTCTACAAGGAGTGCATTGACAAAGGGATCAGGTAGTTTATCTTTTGTTCTCATTCACCCAAAGGTGTAGTTGGGCACAAGAGTCGTGCAAGGAGTGTGCATGCCGAGTGAAGCTTTAGGGTTGTGAACCTGAGTGAACTATTTAAAGACTACTGCTGCAAGTGTGTGTAGAGTCAAGGGACTTCAACACTTAGACATGGTTGAAGGTTTTTCCGCAAGGAGTGCGTGCAAGAGTTTTTTTGAAGGACTTGAAAGTCGTGGGGAAAGCTCAGGAAGGATAAGGCCTTTAGATTTGTTAAAGGACAACACAGGGAAGTTGTGCCTTGAAGGACTGTAAGAAGAGTCACAAGTTTGTGTGTAGATAGACGAGTTCCGCGAAGGAACACATAGTCAATTCGCAGACTTCATCAGGAGGAAGAACGAACGATTGAAATTCTTCGAGGGGGATTCACGACAACCGGTGAGATATTAGATTTCGCAGAGGTGCAGGGGAGATATGCGAGTATTCCCACCGGGTTCAAGCTCAGGAGGGGTAGGATTGTTGATCCAAGTCACAAGGACTGTTGGATTCACACGTGAAATCGTGTATCGAGGTTTCGTAGGGTGAAGTCTCATAAAACTGCATCAGGAATCACGAAATTGCGAACCGCTATATCCCGATAGGTCAAAGGAATAGTGTGGGGCCAGAAGGGTCAGTAGGTGGATAGGTGGCACATCTTATCGGAGTTTCGTGGTGAGAAGGCCTGAAACATATGCATTAGGATTCACGATATTGCGAACTTTGAAATGCCGATGGAGTGAAGGAACCGTTGAAAAGTCAACTCATAAGCACATCAGAGTTTCGGCATATCGGGGTTCAGGAGTCGGTAAAGCAAGTTTCTTGGCATCACGAGTGGTGAAATTGTGATAGAAGAAGTCCCGACAGGAGAGGGAAATAGGTCAGCATTGACTTGTATTGGGTCTCGGGGATTCGTGGAACCTATGCTCGACCTTTGGATTCACGAAGTCGTGAAGTCTGATCTCCCAATAAGCAAAGGAAGGGGGATCCCACGAGATTTACTGTGGGTGCAGATTTCCCGATAGGGAAATAGAAGAGCGTTACAGCTCTTTAGGCCAAGGAAGAAGGAAATATCCTGAGTTGACGTAGGCCTTTCGACCTACGGGTTGTGAGGAAGGGTGTTGGCATCAAGTGGTATCAGAGCACAGAAAGGTTCTTTTCTTTCTATAGCAGAGAAGAAGAGAATTCACTATGCCGCCGAGGAGAGATAGACAATCACCCAATCCAGAGGATAGGGAAATGCCGAGGAGAAGAGGCAGGTAGATGGAAGACCCAGTCATGGAGAGACAGATGTGTGATCTATGAGCTAGACTCGAAGACATGGAGATAGCTCAAAGACGTACAGCCAGTGCAGGGGATCTAAGTGATTCTGACAGAAAAATAGAGGCTGAACGAGAAGAAGAAGTCGCAGTGGAAGATGCATCAAACAAGCGTTTGATTAAATCTATTACCAGGATGGGTGCAAGGGCAAAGATGAACATTCCAGTTTATGAGGGAAACTTGGATGCAGAAGAGATTCTAGACTGGATTAGAGCTCTGGACACATACTTCGACTATGAAGATGTCAAAGAAGACAAGAAAGTCAAGCATGCTGTCACACGCTTGAAAGGACATGCAACATTGTGGTGGGATGAACTACAAGTTGACAAACACTGCAATGGAAAGAAAAATATCAAGAGCTGGGACTGAATGATCATGAAGATGAAAGAGAAATTCATCCCCAGGGATTGTCAAATTACTCTGTTCAGGAGGATGTAGAACCTGAGACAGAAGTTGATGACAGTGAAAGAATACACTGAGGAATTCTAGAAACTGAACATCAGAGTAGGTCATCGGGAGAGTGATGATGAGAAGGTTGCCAGATACATGAATGGCCTGAGATAAGATATCTAGGATGAGATGAGCATGGTAACCATCCGAACAGTGGAATATTCTTATCAAATGGCTCTGAAAGAAGAAGAGAAGCTGAGCCAAAAACAAAGTTAGAGGGGCCGAGGCAGAAGTCAGCCCAGAGGAAAATCAGTTTCCTAGGACAGATACTAGAAGCCCAAGGAGGATTGGAAGTTCAGGTATGAGCCTAAATGCAAATGAACAGAGAGAGGTGGAACCTCACAGAGAGGGCCATGTGTTGAACAGAGAGGGAAGCATAATGAGCAGAGAGGAGATTATGTTGATAACAACACTTTTCCTCGTACTAGAGGTAGAGGAAGGTGAAGAGGTGGAGTAATCACATGATTCACATGTGGAAAGAATGGGCACAAGTCTTACGAGTGTCTATATAAAAAGAAGGACATTGGAGAAGCTCACATCGCCGAGGTGCAGAGGCGGGATGTTGAGGCAGAAGATGCTGAAGGCGGAAGATCACTGATGATGCGAAAAGTCCTTTTGACACCTGAGAAAGAGGTGGAGAGTTCAGTCCAAAGGACCAAACTTTTTAGGATTGCTTGCAATACCAAGGACAGGGTATCAAAGGTCATTGTAGACAGTGGTAGCACGGACAATCTCGTTTCAACTGAGATGGTAGAGAAGCTGGAGCTGGAGACGGCTAATCATCCAATCCCATATAGAGTTTCGTGGCTACAAAAAGGACACCAGGTAACTGTCACTAAACGATGATTGGTTGAATTCAAGATAGGAGGATATAATGATAAAATATTGTGTGATGTCATTCCTATGGATGTTTGTCATCTATTGCTGGGTACACCATGGCAATATGACAGGAATGTGATTCATGATGGGAGAATGAACACATACACCTTGGAGAAGAATGGGAGGACACACATGTTGCTTCCGATTAAGGATAAGGAGGTGAATATGGAAGTAAGCAACACAGTACTTCTCATGAGTGGGAAGGAACTTCTAACAGAGGTGAAGAAGAAGGAGGATCCACAGTTTATTGTGGTCAGAAAACTGAGGATTGTTCTGACTAGCACAAGAGTGGATGATTTCCCAGAAGAAGTTCAGGAACTACTGGAAGAGTTCACTAACATAATAGTGGATGAATTACCTCATTCGTTGCCACCGATCAGAAGTGTGAGTCATTATATTGATCTCATACCAGGAGCCAGTTTGCCAAATAAATCCACGTATAGATTGACACTGAAAGAGAATGAAGAGGTCAAGAGGCAGGTCCAGGAGTTATTGGACAAAGGTTTGGTCAGGGAAAGCTTGATTCCATGTGTTTTTCCAATAGTACTCAGTCTGAAGAAAGATGGAGGCTGGAGGATGTGTACTGACTCAAGGGATTTTAATAAGATAACCATCAGCTACAGGTTTCCATTGTCGAGGATGGATGATCTGATGGATTTCTTAAGTGGAGCAAGGTATTTTTCAAAGATTGATTTGAAAAGCGGTTATCACCAAATCTGCATGAGAGAAGGTGATGAATGGAAGACAACATTCAAAACAAATGAAGGGTTGTATGAATGGATTGTTATGCCATTTGACTTAACAAATGCACCAAGTACCTTCATGAGGTTGATGAACGAAGTCCTGAGGGAGTTCATCGGAAAATTTGTCATTGTGTATTTAGATGACATACTGGTCTACAGTAAGATAGTGGCGGAGCATCTGAAGCATTTGGCTACAGTGATGCAGAGGTTATAGCAGGAGAAGCTGTTGATAAATATGAAGAAGTCCTTAGTCATGAAGACAGAGCTCATTTATTTGGGGTTTGTTATTTTGGCAAATGAGTTGAGGATGGATCCAGGTAAGGTGGAGGTAATCAAGAATTGGCTATCACCGAAGAATATCTTTGAGGTGAGAAGTTTTCATGGATTGGCTAGTTTCTACCGAAAGTTCATCAAGAATTTTAGTGGAATTAGTGCAACAATGATGGATACAGTGAAGAAAAGACATGAATCTTTTCACTGGACTGTAGAGGCTGAGAAGAGCTTCAATCTGTTGAAGAGGAAGATTACGAAACAACCAGTTTCGGTGTTGCCAGATTTCAAGAAGACATTTCAGGTGAAATGCGATGCAAGTGGATTTGCAATAGGGGCAGTCTTGAGTCAAGAAGACAGGCCGATAGCATATTTCAGCGAGAAGCTGAATGAAGTGAAATTGAAGTACTCCACATATGGTAAGGAGTTCTATGCTGTCATACAGGCATTGAAGAAATGGAGGCATTACTTGATCCCGAAAGAGTTCGTGTTGTACAGTGACAATCATGCACTGCAGTTTATGACTCAACAGGCAAAGTTGAATCAGAAACATGCCAAATGGGTTGAGTATATGCAGAATTTCACTTTTGTGATAAAACATATTTCCGGTACTGCTAACAAAGTTGTTGATGCTTTGAGCAGGAAGTGTTTGTTGTTACAGGAGTTCAAAGTCAAAACGTTGGGTTTTGATGATCTCAGGGACATGTACACTGATGATCCAGATTTTAAAGAGGCGTATGAAGCAGCTGAGAATCCAGTTCTCAGAGACAGAAGCCCATGGATAGAATACATGATCCAGGAAGGATTGTTGTTCAGAGGTACTCAATTGTGTATTCCGAAATGCTCCATGAGGGAGAAATTGCTGAAGGAGAAATACAATGGAGGATTGGCAGGACATTTTGGTCACGACAAGACATTTGTGAAGTTGAATGAGTCATATTTTTGGTCGGGAATGCGAGCAGATGTCAAGATATTTGTGGATAGATGCAGAATTTTCCAGCATTCAAAGGGAAGGAAATAGAATGCGGGATTTTATCAACCATTTACCATAGTAGAGAGGCCATGGGATGCAATTAGCATGGATTTTGTATTGGGGTTGCCAAGAACACAAAGAGGTGTTGATTCAATATTTGTGGTAGTGGATAGATTTTCCAAAATGGAACACATCATTTCGTGTCAGAAGACCAGTGATGCAACTCACATTGCGAACCTGTTTTTCAAAGAGGTCATTCGACTTCATGGGTTGCCAAAGAGTATAGTTTCGGATAGAGATACAAAATTCATAGGGCATTTTTTGGAGGACCTTATGGAATAAGCTGGGGACTAACTTGGCATTTAGTTCAGCTTATCATCCTCAGATGGATGGACAAACAGAAGTGGTCAATAGAAGTTTGGGAGACTTGTTGAGAAGCTTGGTGACAGAGCACCACAGCCAGTGAGACAACATATTACCACAGGCAGAATTTACGTACAATGACTCGGTGAATAGGAGAACAGGACAGAGTCCATTTCAGATTATTTATGGAATGAAGCTGAGAGGAATTTATGAATTGAGGGATTCAAAGCAGACTGCGACTAGGAGCGCTAGTGCAAAAGGATTCACAGAGGCGATGAAAGAACTTCACAACCAGGTGAAGGAGCGGTTGCAGAATCCAAGTCAGGAGTATAAGCGCAGGGAAGATCAACATAGAAGACGACTTCAGTTTGAGGTTGGTGATCTGTTTCTGGCACATTTGAGGAAAGAAAGGTTCCTGAGAGGAACATATAATAAGTTGAAGATGAAGAAAATCAGACCATGTAGGGTCTTGAAGAAAATTGGGGTGAATGATTATGAGATTGAATTACCCGATGGGATCGGAATTTCTCCGATATTCAATATCTCATATTTGTACCCATATAAAACTAGGGAAACAACGACTGAATATGAGCAGCCAGTGATTCAGTGGACGAAGAAGATGCCATTTGCAGAGAAGCTGCGAATGGAATGCATACTGGATAAAAGAGTGAGCAAGAGGACCGGGCGAAAGCAATACTTGGAGTATCTGATCAAGTGAAAGAACCATCCAGTTGAAAATGCCAGTTGGGAGAGCGAACCAGATATACAGAAGCATGGACAGACTTTGCAGGAGCTCATGGACAGGATCCCATGAAAGTTTTCAATCGAGGGAGTATGATGCAGGAGCATCTCCCACATCAAGCGAGCTAGCGCAGAAGCCAAAGGACAACTGGACGAGCGCCAACACAAATTTTGAAATTTCCTTAGATTGTTGCACCATCTTAAATGAGCCATTAAGATGAGACACACTTGTATTATGTAACCAGACCTTGAGCCTTTAGCTCTCGTCCTTAGTAGGTAGGAGGCATTTAAGATAGTTAATGTAAAGTAGATAGAATTTAATTCTAGATTAGACTTCTTGAAAGCGCAAGAGGGAGACAGGATATAGACACCCTCATTGTGCATTGTAACATTATTGAATCCAGGAAGAGCAAGAGCATGCAAAGAGCTGTGTAAGAACACCCATGTAGAGGCATTTGAATTAATAGGAAGAGTTTGATTCAAATTCATGGTTTGTGTTGTTCTCTGTGTATTGATGATATGCTCATGAATGTTTGCTTCCTGTTATACATTTGCTTTATATGTTGTGTATATGATTTCATGTTTGAATTGAAGTCTAAAAGGGAGAAGGAATGAGTTTCAATTGTTTCTCTAATTGAGCTAGAGGAGTTCCTGCAAGGAGTGTAGTCGAAGTGTCTGCAAGGAGTGTGTTGACAGAGGGCTCAGGTAGTTTAGATTTTGTTCTCATTCACCCAGAGGTGTAGTTGGGCACAAGAGCCATGCAAGGAGTGCGCAGCCCGAGTGAATCTTTAGGGTTGCGAACCTGAGTGAACAATTGAAATACTGATGCTACATGTGTGCGCAGAGTCAAGGGACTTCAACACTTAGACGTGGTTGAAGGTTTTTCCGCAAGGAGTGCGTGCAAGAGTTTTTTTGAAGGACTTGAAAGTCATGGGGAAAGCTCATGAAGGATAAGTCTTTTGGAGTTGTTAAAGGACAATGCAGGGAAGTTGTGCCTTGAAGGACTGTAAGAAGTGTTGCAAGTTTGTGCGCAGATAGACGAGTTCCACGGAGGAACACATAGTCAATTCGCAGACTTCATCAGAAGGAAGAATGGACGGTTGGAATTCTCCGAGAGGGATTCATGACATCCGGTGAGCCGTTAGATCTCGTAGAGGTGCAGGGAAGATACACGAGTATTCCCATCGGGTTCAAACTCAGGAGGGGTAGAACCGTCGATCCAAGTCACAAGGACAGTTGGATTCGCACATGAAATCGTGTATCAGGGTTTTATAGGGTGAAGTCCCGTAAAAATGCATCAGGAATCACGAAATTGTGAACCGTGATATCCTGACAGGTCAAAGGAATAGTGTGGGGCCAGAAGGGTCAGTAGGTGGATAGGTGGCACATCTTATCGGAGTTTCGTGGCGAGAAGGCCCGAAACATATGCATTAGGATTTGTGATATTGTGAACTCCGAAATGTCGATGGAGTGAAGGAACCGTTGAAAAGTCAACTCGCGAGCACATCGAAGTTTCGACGTATCGGGGTTCAGGAGTCGGTAAAGCAAGTTGTTTGGCATCGCGAGTGGGGAAATCGCAATAGAAGAAGTCTCGACAGGAGAGGGAAACGAGTCAGCATTGACTTGTATCGGGTCTCGGGGATTCATGGAACCTATGCTCGACCTTTGGATTCACGAAGTCACGAAGTCTGATCTCTCGATAAGAAAAGGAAGGGGGATCCCATGAGAGTTACTGCGGGTGCAAATTTCCCGATAGGGAAATAGAAGAGCGTTACAGCTCTTTGGGCCAAGGAAGAAGGAAAGATCTTGAGCTGACATAGGCCTTTTGATCTATGGGTTGTGAGGAAGGGTGTTGGAATCACAGGCCACGTGTACCTCTGCAACTCTTCAAAAATGAAAATACAAGCAATCAAGCACTGGCAGAGACTATTGGTATTGAGAACCAGAATCTCTTGAAGACTCAGAAACTTTCTTTGACAGAAAAAAGAAAACAATTCAAGGAAGATTTCATAGAAAAAAACAAATATGAGGTGGTACCTAATCTACAAACTACAAAAAGCAGAGATTAGAGTGAGATCCAAAAAACCCCTGAGAAGGATCACTTCTAATAGGGAAGAGGATGACTCTCTCTAAAAAAAAAATTCTGAACTCAAACATGCGACTAACACTTCATCAGCTAGCATGTGCATGTTGGCTGAGTGAAAGTAGGGTGCATGTACATGCGTGCAGGCCTTATACAAGCCACATGTACCTCTGTGACTTCTCGAAAATAAAAATGTAGCTAAGCAAAGAAAGCAGGGAGTACTGGTATGGAAGATCAGAATCCCTACTAGCTCAGAATTTTGTAGAAACTCAGAAAAATGGTGATGAAACCAATTTAAACATACCCAAAAAAGTATCCCCAGAAAACCCTATAGATTCCTCAGTATGGTCACCAATTTTGTTGTGAGTGGGAAATCCCCCTATGGACTAGCACTTAGGGTTTTATCATGCATGCAGAAAATGACCATTTCAAAGGCTTCTACTCTTTCCTATTCTCCCAACACAAAACCCCACATTCATGCAATACAAAGGTGTAAACAAGATTTGGTAACTCTACCTTAAGTCCTTCGTTTGATGTCGATCCCTTTGCTTTCACTCACTCTTTGATTACAAGCCTCCTCCCAAAGTTGACCTGCATTCACACATGAACAAACAAAAAGCTGTGAACATGCATTTCATATACTAATTGTTGGGTTAGTTGTGACAATATAATAAAATAAATATTCAACTTGAACACATGATATGGCGGGACGGGAAAAGTATTCCTTTTTGTATTAATATTCACAAGAGTAAACTTACAATATGTGGTCGACACTGCTCCTCGAAACTAGTCCTGGGCTCCTCTTCAACTGTCCTCCAACTGCTTTTCTCTATACTTCTCTTTGCACAAGGATGGCTAAAGGTTGGGACAAGGGGAATGCTCAATTGGGTATAGTTTCTTTACTATGATTTTCCTTCTTTCGAATGGGACCCTTACCCCTTCTTTTATAGGCTAGAAGGAGATAGGTATTTGTTCGAATGACTGGCCATGCATGGCCGAAAGGTTTAGTTAACTTACCCAAAGTTGTGTGTTCCGTCAACAACTTTCCTTTTTTCATGCTTTTGTAGGTACACGCGGGCTGTAGTGAGGCAACTAGCATGTACACGCGTGCAGTAGTGGAGTAGGGTGCATGGGCCTTTTAAAAGGTATTTTTAAGAAGAGTTGTTCAGTAGTGTTTTGGCAAAGAAGGAATCTGAGATGGCCTAATGCTAGGTAAGCATGTTTGGTGCAAATTAGGGTTATAACAAAAACAGAGGAAGAGATAGATTCCATGCCAGTAGAATATATACGAGAGTATGCAAAAATTTTCCGTAATGGTTGGAAGGTGTTAATTCAGAATGATGAACCAAATATCGGATTGGTATGTGTTATAGTTAGTAAATTTTTCATGGATTTGATGATAATTTTCTTGTAGTTTTATATCTAGATACATATCATTGTATCTTTAGAAATATTTGAGTTGTTATCTTCATTAATTATAGTTTGGTCATATATTAAATGAATCTCCGGTAAATAGGGGACTTGATTCAACAATTTTAAATTTGGATGGGTTGAATCAGGTATTTGTTTTCTAATATCCACATATGTGCACTTTAGTTGTCCAATATTCACAACTTATTGAATAATCGACATATATGAAATTTATGTTTTTCTATTAATGTGAACACATTGAACCCTATTTAATTCTTAGTTTTGTTGTTCACAGATCCCTATTCTATCTCCCACTACTTGGGCATGCTTGTCCAAATTCTCATTGGGAGAGTTTGAAGAGGGTGGGAGTTTACATGTATCATTTCATGTTCAAAACAAATTTAGTTATATATGAAAATTGCAATGTCATTTAAATTATTAATTTAAAAGGAAAATGTCTTAAACAATATATAATTTATTGAATCTTAGGGTATGGTGGGTAAGACCGTGACTACCGACCATGGGAATTCCATCCTCTTGTGTGGTTGATGATATTAATGTTGGCACATCACAAGTATTAAATGTTTCAACATCTAAAACTACAATTTAATGTGTTAAAATCATTTAAATTTAATTTTCAAATGTACAAATTTGAAATGTGTTATAGGGCAATGTGGAGAAGAGAGTTCCTTAGAGTGTGCTTGAAGAGAATGTGGAGAAGATAGTGCAGGAGATTGGGATTGAGGAGGATGCATCCATACATGAGAAGGATGTGTCTATTCATGATGATTTTTAAATGTATGTACATTGCACATTAGTGAGTTTTATATTTTTTTTATGTTGGGCCTTTTATATATAAGTGTAAAATCTTATTTGTGTTGAATATGCTTATTTTTTTTTTACTTTTTTCAAATTTTTGTTTGATCAAATTTTTAATTAATCCTTTCATATTTATTGAAGGGTTACTCAACTAATGTATATATAACTTTTCAACGATTCTGTAATCTCCCCCACCTCTTAGAGAGGTGATGAGGAAACTTAGTGGCCTGGGCACCCCCACTAGGTCATAGTCTCACACGGAAGGGGGGAAAGTCAAGAAGTTAAAAGTTATATTTTTAAGTTGACTTAAGAAAGGAAAAGGATAAAGGAGTAAAA
>JZKD02S2358357.1:0-16119 GCA_000966675.3 Picea glauca
TGTGAAGTCATGATCTCCATCATAGCTGAGACCATAATCCATTGTACCTTTAAGGTACCTCATCACATGTTTTGCAACCACTAAATGAACACGTCTGGGCTCTACTAGAAACTGAATCAAGGTGTTCACTGCAAAACAAATGTCTGGTCTAGTGTTCATCAGATACATCAGCGATCCAATAATCTGTCTGTACAAAGTGGCATCTATCAAATCTAATGAAGTATCGACCAATAGCTTCAGCTTCGCTTCCATGGGTGTATTCATGGACTTGCATTCTAGCATGTCGAATCTCTTCAAGATTTCGACCGTGTACTTCCCTTGGTTAAGGAAGATTCTTTCTAGACTCTTCCATACCTCAATACCTAATAAGTAATGAAAGTCTCTTTTTACATTTAGTGATGAGCTTTTCTTCTCCAGTCAAGAATAAGTCATCCACATACAGTAGTAATATTACTGGTTCATTATTCATAATTTTGAAGTAGAGATTTGAGTATGCTTTACTCTTGGTAAAGCCTAACCTCATCAAGAAACTGTCTATATGGCCATACCAAGCTCTGGGAGATTTCTTCAATCCGTATAAGTCTTTCTTCAATCGGCAGACATGAGACTTCTTGTCTTCAACCTCAAATCCTTGGGGTTGCTATATATACACTTCCTCTTCGATAATACCATTCAAGAAAGCTGTCTTCACGTCCATCTGGTGCAGCTTCCATTTCATCTTGGCTGCAAGAGCTATAATGGTTCTGATCGAAGTGTATCTGGCCATAAAAGAGAATGTCTCTTCATAGTCAATGCCTTCCTTCTGGTAAAAGCCACGAGCGAAAAATCTTGCTTTATATTTCTCAATACTTCCATCAACATCATGTTTTATTTTGAAGAGCCATCTGTAGGATACCCCATCTTTATTCTTCGATCTGGGAACTATTTCCCATACTTGATTGGTATTCCTCTGTCATGGCATCTTCCCATTCTTTTCTCTGAATTAATTCTTCAAAGCAAGTAGGCTCTTCATCTGGGATATCACATATCAAAGCCGTCTAACTGGAGAATGGCTTTGGTCTTTTCACCAGTCTCAAGTTTCCTTCTTGAACACCATACTTCTCTCCATCTTGAATAAGCTCTCTTTCCCAAGCAAGCTTTCTTTTATGGGAGAAGGTCATTTGAGGAGGTTCTTGAAATTCTACTATATCATGGTCTTCTATAAGTTCCTTATCAGGGGAAGTTACGAATTCCCTCACTGGTTCTGCAGCTCCGGGAACCTCCTTCATGGATTCTGCAATCCTGGGATTTACAGGTTCCTCTTCATATACTTCTTCAAGCTGGCATCTTCTTCATTTCTTAAGTGTTGCTTCTTCATCAACGGTCATGTCCCTGCTAATCTCAATGTGGCAGTGACCAGATATGTATATTCTGAAGGCCTTGGAGACCTCACAGTATCCCACAAATATTCCTTTCTTTCTAGAGGGTTCCAACTTGTTTCTTTTCTCTTTCGGTATATGAATAAACACTGGACAGCCAAATATTTTGAGATGGCTTAACTCTAGCTTCTTTCCGGTGAACATCTCTTCTGGTGTCTTGAGTCCAAGTGCACTATGGGGCAATCGGTTTTGCACATAAACAACTGTCATTGTTGCTTCTTCCCATAAGCACATAGGAAGATCTTGATCTTCACAACTTCCAGCATGGTTCTGTTCTTCCATTCAGCTACACCGTTTTGTTGGGGATCTTGATCCCAACATCCTTGCAGAAGTTCATGAGATCTTCTGAGGTATATTCTCCTCCATTATCTAACCTGAGTATATTAATCTTCCCATTATTGGAGGATGATGGCATTGGGCCACATACATCTGAATGAATGAGTTATAGGAATCCTTTTGCCTTGTTGTCCCTCTTCAGAAATGGGTTCTTGATGTTCTTCCCTTGTGCATATCCATCCCATATGCCTTCATGGTCACCTTTGAGTTTTGGTAAACCTGTGACATCTTTGTATATGTATTGTAGCACCTTGTAGTTGATGTGAGCTAATCTTCTAGAGTTCACATGGATTCTTCAATAGCGTGTGTCATGGCATCTTCTGACTGACCCACCTTCTTCTTTTCCACTGATGATTGCTTCATTTATAATCTCTCCCTTAGCACGTTTCCTTCTGCAACCTTTGCTATAGCTTTCTCATGTGACCTGGAGCAAGGTCAAAAAAACAACAAGAAAGAATAATATCCTTCTGATAATATAAAGAAATAGCACGAACAATCATCACAATAGCTCCTTTAGAGCTATTACTTATAATTTAGCAAATATTAAAGGTAAGGAATACAATACGAAATGAGGTCAACACTCTCTTAGTGTTGTGACCAAGCACTCTTCCATGGCAACCTAGAACTAACACATGAGGTTTCTCCTAGAGGCGGTGTTAGTCATATCAGACAAAGTATTCTCACATGTTATCAAGTATAATACTTTATGACGATTGCTATCTCAACTAAAGTCATTAGCTTGTAATGTGTACCTTTGAATCTTGATTAATAAAACCTAGAGCCTTGTCCTCAAGAGTGAGTGCTTTCTTTTCTTCCAGGTCTCCTTCAAACAAGTGACGAGTGCTTTCTTCAACCTATCTTCTGTACTAAGACAATACGCTAACTTGACAAAAGGTTAGGTTAGAGGATAAGCCCTATGATCAACTTTCAATCCTTAATAATTTGNGCTTGCTTCAATCCGTATAAGGATTTCTTCAATCGGCAGACATGAGACTTCCTGTCTTCAACCTCAAATCCTTGGGGTTTCTATATATACACTTCCTCTTCGATAACACCATTCAAGAAAGTTTTCTTCACGTCCATCTGGTGCAGCTTCCATTTCATCTTGGCTGCAAGATCTATAATGGTTCTGATCGAAGTGTATCTGGCCATAGGAGAGAATGTCTCTTCATAGTCAATGCCTTCCTTCTGGGAAAAGCCATGAGTGACAAATCTTGCTTTATATTTCTCAATACTTCCATCAACATCATGTTTTATTTTCAAGAGCCATCTGTAGGATACCCCATCTTTATTCTTCGATCTGGGAACTATTTCCCATACTTGATTGGTATTCCTCTGTCATGGAATCTGCCCATTCTTTTCTATGAATGGCTTCTTCAAAGCAGGTAGGCTCTTCATCTAGGAGATCACATATCAAATCCATCTAATTGGAGAATGGCTTTGGTCTTTTCACCAGTCTCAAGGTTCCTTCTTGAACACCATACTTCTCTCCATCTTGAATAAGCTCTCTTGCCCAAGAAGGCTTTCTTTTATGGGAGAAGGTCATTTGAGGAGGTTCTTGAACGTCTACTATATCATGGTCTTCTAGAAGTTCCTTATTAGGGGAAGTTATGAATTCCCTCACTGGTTATACAGCTCTGGGAACCTCCTTCACGGATTTTGCAATCCTGGGATTTACAGGTTCCTCTTCATATACGTCTTCAAGCTGGCATCTTCTTGATTTCTTAAGTGTTGCTTCTTCATCAATGGTCACGTCCCTGCTGATGTCAATGTGGCAGTGACTAGGTATGTAGATTATGAAGGCCTTGGAGACCTCACAGTATCCCACAAATATTCCTTTCTTTCTGAAGGATTCCAGCTTGCTTCTTTTCTCTTTCGGTATATGAATAAACACTGGACAGCCAAATATTTTGAGATGGATTACCTCTAGCTTCTTTTCGGTGAACATCTCTTCTGGTGTCTTGAGCCCAAGCGCCCTATGGGGCAATCGGTTCTACACATAAACAGCTGTCATTGCTGCTTCTTCTCATAAGAACATAGGAAGATCTTGATCTTCACAGCTTCCAGCATGGTTCTGTTCTTCCGTTCAGCTACACCGTTTTGTTGGGGATCTTGATCCCAACATCCTTGCAAAAGTTCATGAGATCTTCTGAGGTATATTCTCCTCCATTATCTGACCTGAGTATCTTAATCTTTCCATTATTGGAGGATGATGGCATTGGGCCACATACATCTGAATGAATGAGTTCTAGGACTCCTTCTACCTTGTTGTCCCTCTTCGGAAACGGGTTCTTGACGTTCTTCCCTTGTGCAAATCCATCCCATACGCCTTCATGGTCACCTTTGAGTTTTGGTAAACCTGTGACAACTTTGCATATGTATTGTAGCGCCTTGTAGTTGATGTGAGCTAATCTTCTAGAGTTCACATGGATTCTTCAATAGCGTGTGTCATGGCATCTTCTGAGTGACCCACCTTCTTCTTTTCCACTGATGATTGCTTCATTTATAATGTCTCCTTTAACATGTTTCCTTCTACAAACTTCGCTATAGCTTCCTCATGTGACCTGGAGCAAGGTCAAAAAAACAACAAGCAAGAATAATATCCTTCTGATAATATAAAGAAATAGCACGAACAATCATCACAGTAGCTCCTTTAGAGCTATTACTTATAATTTAGCAAATATTAAAGGTAAGGAATACAATACGAAATGAGGTCAACACTCTCTTAGTGTTGTGACCAAGCACTCTTACATGACAACCTAGAACTAACACACGAGGTTTCTCCTAGAGGCGGTGTTAGTCATATCAGACAAAGTATTCTCACATGTTATCAAGTATAATACTTTATGACGATTGCTATCTCAACTAAAGTCATTAGCTTGTAATGTGNTCCCTGTGACACCTGGACATCCTCCAATGTCTCCTGGTCATATCTCTCCATAACCATCAACGATCCTGGGTATCCCTCATGCACCTCCATCATTTGGAACTCTTCTACCAAACCACCAACATCCTCTGGCGAAGTAGCTGAAATAAACATATGACTCTCTGTTGAGATACATGTAGTGGATCCATGACTACTCTCCTCAAGGATCTCCTCTAATATGGACCCTGATTCCTGAAGGGTTGTCTATGCGTCTTCCAAGAATCCCCGTGTGCTCACAAACTCATGAGTGAGTCAGTCTACCTCACTCTCCTTCTCCCTCAATGCCCTATGATACATATCGCCAACCTACAATAGGTAATATCTATCCATCACTAATTGTTGGTATTCATCCCTCATCATAGTCACTCTCTCCCTGATTGTATGAGAGTCATCAATGGCAAGCCCCCCATCTGAACTATCATGTGCCATTGAGGCCCTCCAACAATATCCTGCAACCAATGCATGTGTATCATCAATGAATCTAGTGGTTGCCATGATCATGTCTTCACTGAACCTCAGTTGTCCTGTGATGCAGGAGCATCTCTCCATGCAGCCAGCCAGCCATGTCAGCGCGCACTCATTCAGAGCTAGAGGGAGGCGCAGCCTCATTTTGAATTTGAATTCAATGTAAATTAATGCCTTAGGCTGGTGAGCCATGAATCCCATGCCTTTGTGCCGGATGTAGATAATATAGGCATTTATTATAGATTGGCTGAGATCTAGTTCTGGATAGCAGACTAGACAGCCATTGATTGTAAATTAATTAGAGTAGGTAAATCCTGGAGGGAAGCATTAAGAACCCTCAGATAAAAAGAAGATTAGAGATCTCATTGTGAAATTAGAATGGGAGAGTTGAAGAGCCTAGGAGAGCTCGAGAACACCTTGTAAACATACAAGCATCTGCCATTATTAATACAGAGCAGTTTTTCCTGCATTTTCTGTCATTATATGCATGTCTGTGTATGTGTTCATTATATGCTGCATTTGTGTATTTTGATTATGCCATTGCAGGGAGGGAGTTTGATTTCATGTTTGAGAAGTCTTTGAGGGTTCATGCCGTGAGGGCGTGACAGAGTGTCAAGACTCTGAATACCAGTGCACGGAGGATGCACTTCTGAACTCGAAGGAGTCAGACAAAGACGTGCTGAGAAAACCAGCCTAGAAGCCAATAATTCATAGAGAAGGAGGACTTTGGGGTTACTGAACACCTCAATAGTCAAGGCAGTGTAGCTGAGACACTATTGTGGACAGAACCTGTCAGGAATTCTGTAGGAGCTCTACCAAGAGGGTATTGAGCATTCACAAAGGAAAGAACTCTGCTGTCAGTTCAGGAAGACCAGAATTCTGTTGAGGATTCTGAGGAGCTCCGTCTGGAGGACGTCGAGCGGAGTGTGTGAATGCACAAGGAAGACATAGTTGTTGAGTGTTCGAGGAAAAGATACTCCGCCAGGAGGGCGTTGAGAGGGTGCGCAGATAGCCCAGGAGGAAGGGACTCTTTGAGTTCTGTCATCTGAAGGAAGGTCCAGTGAGGGAACTTTCACTGGGTTACTGAATACCCAGAGAACTCAGCAATAGATTGCTTGAGTTGGAAGACTGCCAGGAGGCATTGTATTCTCCATCTGCAGGAGAAAGAGAAAAAGAACTAAGTTTCTGTAGAGGTCGAAGCTACAGGATGGAATCTCAGGAAGGGTAACTCTTTTACTCGTATCAGTGGGACTCACGTTGATGGTTTGCAGAGGAGAAGAAGCGTCAAGAGTCCAGAAGATCCAACACTTGTGGAGTGATTGGACGCCGAGGAAAAGTAGTGTGTCAACCTTCCATTGAAGGAGTGGGTGAAATCTCTGAAGGGGTCAGAGGGACCAAGCTCAGGAGGAATAGTTCCATCGTAGCGAAATCGTGGAACAAATCCAGGAGGAAGCTCGCATAGAAGAGAGCTTCGGAGTGGAGGAAATCCTCAAAGAGGAAAATCAACGGTCGAGATTCGCGGAGTAGAATCACGAAATCCCGCTAACCGTTCGATCATGGAGAAGTTGCGGGGAAGTTAACCCTTAAGCACAAGGGGTGAACCAAGAGCCATCGGGACTTGCCATATCGGGTTTCCCGGAGGCAAGAGTTTGATACTCTTTGAAATCACGATCGACGATTTCCCGAATCAATTGGAGCCATCGATCAGAACGGGGACACGTGGCGCAAGATCCTGAGGAGTCGGGGTTCGGGGTTTTGCGATGCAAAAGGATTGCGACCAGTGAAATCGCGACCTGCGATTCCTCGATATAATCACAACTGTCGATTTATGGGACACACGTCAAAGGATCCCTTAGATTTGGGGTTCGGGGAATTGGGATTCAGAGAATCGGGGTTCTCGACGTCAAGGAATTCTTGCATCGCAAACACTTCGATCCGCGAACTCCCAAAGTGACATGGCATCGTGGGGCCCCGGGATCGAGTGGACTACATGTGTCAGATCGTAAGCCACAACCGGAAGGCATTGACAGATGGCGTCAGATTGGAGTTCGGGGTTCGACGATTTGAAGAGAAAGTGAATCGCAACATCGCAATTGTCGATTTCCCGATAGGGAAATCCACGATATGCGAAAGTGTTGACCCGTTGACCATCGGGGTTTGGGGTTTTGAGTTGCATGTGACTGTGCTCACAGAATTCGCAAGATCGCGAATTCCGATTTCCCGATTTTCGAAGGGGAGATCGTTGAAGGAGGTTACTGTGGGTAACTCCCGAGGGGAGTTGGAAGAGCTTGGACTCTTTGGGCCTGTGGTTTGAAGAAGGTCCTGGTGACAGTAGGGTGGAACCGTGAGGGTGCCCGCTTACTGCGTCAAGTAGTATCAGAGCGGGACTTCATCTGTATATTGCAGGTGAAGGAAGACAGAGTTACTGAAGACTCTGTGATGAAAGCATGCAGGTGGACAGTAGTCATGGATACAGTTAGAGGGAGACTGTAGAATGAAGCTGGTTAAGCTCATGATGGGGAGTGACCGCAACATATATACCACAAAGGAAGATGGGACCAGCCGCATGGCTACTGAAGGCCATAAGCGTGCTGAAAGGAAGAGCCCGAAGCTAATGAGCGGAGCAGAGATGGATAGGGAGCTCGCTGACATCAAGCGAGAGATGGAGGAGCTCAAAATAAAGATGCGGCAGGATAAAAAGCAGAGATGGGTACATGAGTGGCCCATGCAGAAGCCGAAGGCGAAATGGCCAATCAGGGAGTTGATGGTCAAGAGACAACAGAGGTTGTTGAGAAGATGTTTGAGGTACGCCAAAGACCTCGGGGCCACCGAAGACAAGATGATATGTTACTGTTGGCCAGAGACGGGAAAAAGTATCAACGATAATGATGATGATTGGGATAAATTGGGATCAATTGATGGTTTCAAATACTGTCAGCTGGGCAGAAAGGAAAAAATTCTAGTTTGCCAGGAGGGCAATGAATTGGGATCAGTTGAGGATCTCAAAGATTGTCACGATCACAGTCAAGGAATTTCAAATGGCCAGCTAGGCATTGATCAGATATCTCTGCGAGGTCTCGAAGACTGCTAGGAGGGCAGTGAAAGCATTGAAGACTGCCAAGAGGGCAGTGGAAGCGTACTAAGCTGCTTGGAGGGCAGAGATGAAAAATTGAGACTGTCTGAGAGTCTCTTGGACTCAAGGGAGAGTTCAATTCAGAAAAGGTTTTTGATGAAGATGGGATTGGTTGATCTCATAATCTTCCAAGGAGGCAGCAGTGGAAGCATCCCATATGGCCAGATGGGCAGGGATGATTTGAGAAGTCAGATTCAGCCAGGAGAGCTAACAGAGCATATAAGATCGCAAGAAGATCAACAGATGAAGATGACAGGAGAGGAGGAACATCAGGATGGTATACTGATGATTGGGGGAATTGAAATATTCCTGCCATTTGCTCTGGAAGAGGCAGAAAATTCTGTTCAAAATGCAACAACAACAGGGGAACAGTCATAGTTGATGATGACTATCAAAGAAGAAGAAGAATTGGAGCAGGTGTCTGAGACTGCCCAAGTGGATGAAGAGAAGAATGAGTGTTCTGGGGGAAAGCTCAACAAATTCAGCCAGCAAGCTGAGCGAGCTGCAGCATCTGAGCTGACAGCAAAAGAAACAGAAGAAGGAAACGAGCATTCCAAGGAATGGCTCAACATATTCAGCATTTCAGCTGAAAAGACTGCAACATGGGAGGTTGCAGAAGCAGAAGAAGAAGACACAGACATTATATGTTTGGCTGATCTGTGGGAACAGATGGAAGCCCTGGAGGAAAGGGTAAAAGTGCAGGGCACGCACATCCAACAGGTAAAGTTGGAAATGAATAAAGATGGCATGGGAGATCATGATGATCTGCCCAATGGCCAAAATATTTTTCAGCAGAGGAGACTGCAAAAGAAAAGCCAGCCACAGGAGCAGCTGGACCGAGAGATAGAGGACATCAAAAGGTTGATGTTGAGGTCAGCGCAGATTACCAGCGAAGAGAAGCTAGGTAGAGAAAAGGAAGCAGCAGCAGCGCAACGGAAGCAGTAGCAGAATGGATCAAATGAAAAGCTCCAAAGACTTGTTTGGGACCCAGGTGGATTCCAACAAGCTACAGGGGAAGCTCATGAGCAGGAGCTCATGATTTTTTTTGCAGCTATGGAGTATGATGCAGGAGCATCTCTCCATGCAGCCAGCCAGCCACGTCAGTGTGCACTCATTCAGAGCTGGAGGGAGGCACAACCTCATTTTGAATTTGAATTCAATGTAAATTAATGCGTTAGGATGGTGATCCATGAATTCCATGCCTTTGTGCAAGCTGTAGATAAGATAGGCATTTACTATAGATTGGCTAAGATCTAGTTCTGGATAGCAGACTAGACAACCATTGATTGTAAATTAATTAGAGTAGGTAAATCCTGGAAGGAAGCATTAAGAACCCTCAGATAAAAAGAAGATTAGAGATCTCATTGTGAAATTAGAATGGGAGAGTTGAAGAGCCGAGGAGAGCTCGAGAACACCTTGTAAACATACAGGCATCTGCCATTATTAATACAGAGCAATTTTTCCTACATTTTCTGTCATTATATGCATGTCTGTGTATGTGTTCATTATATGCTGCATTTGTGTATTTTGATTATGCCATTGCAGGGAGTGAGTTTGATTTCATATTTGAGAGGTCTTTGAGGGTTCATGCCGTGAGGGCGTGATAGAGTGTCGAGACTCTGAATACCAGTGCACAGAGGATGCACTTCTGAACTCGAAGGAGTCAGACAAAGACGTGCTGAGAGAACCAACCTAGAAGCCAATAACTCATAGAGAAGGAGGACTTTGGGGTTACTGAACACCTCAATAGTCAAGGCAGTGTAGCTGAGACACTGTTGTGGACAGAACCTGTCAGGAATTCTGTAGGAGCTCTACCAAGAGGGTATTGAGCGTTCACAGAGGAAATAACTCTGTTGTGAGTTTAGGAAGACCAGAATTCTGTTGAGGATTCTGAGGAGCTCCGTCTGAAGGACATCGAGCGGAGTGCATGAATGCATAGGGAAAACATAGATGTTGAGTGTTCGGGGAAAGGATACTCCACCAGGAAGGCGTTGAGAGGGTGTGCAGATATCCCAGGAGGAAGGGACTCTTTGAGTTCTATCATCTGAAGGAAGGTCCAGTGAGGGAACTTTCACTGGGTTACTGAATACCCAAAGAACTCAGTAATAGATTTCTTGAGTTGGAAGACTGTCAGGAGGCATTGTATTCTCCATCTGCAGGAGAAAGAGAAAAAGAACTGAGTTTCTGTAGAGGTCGAAGCTACAGGATGGAAGCTCGGGAAGGGTAACGCTTTTACTCGTATCAGCGGGACTCACGTTGATGGTTCGCAGAGGAGAAGAAGCGTCAAGAGTCCAGAAGATCCAACACTTGTGGAGTGATTGGACGCCGAGGACAAGTAGTGCGTCAGCCTTCCATTGAAGGAGTGGGTGAAATCTCTGAAGGGGTCAGAGGGACCAAGATCAAGAGGGATAGTTCCATCGTAGCGAAATCGTGGAACAAATCCAGGAGGAAGCTCGCACAGAAGAGAGCTTCGGAGTGGAGGAAATCCTCAAAGAGGAAAATCAATGGTCGAGATTCGCGGAGCAGAATCGTGAAATCCCGCTAAATGTTCGATCATGGAGAAGATGCGGGGAAGTTAACCCTTAAGCACAAGGGGTAAACCAAGAGCCATCAAGACTTGGAATATCGGGTTTCCCAGAGGCAAGAGTTTGATACTCTTTGAAATCACGATCGGCGATTTCCTGAATCAACTGGAGCCGTCGATCAGAACGGGGACACGTGGCGCAAGATCCTGAGGAGTCGAGGTTCGGGGTTTTGCGATGCAAAAGGATTGCGACCAGTGAAATCGCGACCTGCGATTCCTCGATATAATCACAACTGTCGATTTGTGGGACACACGTCAAAGGATCCCTTGGAGTCGGGGTTCGGGGAATTGGGATTCAGAGAATCGGAGTTCTCGACGTCAAGGAATTCTTTCATCGCGAACACTTCGATCCACGAACTCCCAAAGTGACATGGCATCGTGGGGCCCCGGGAGCGAGTGGACTACATGTGTCAGATCGTAAGCCACAACCGGAAGGCATTGACAGATGGCGTCAGATTGGAGTTCGGGGTTCGGCGATTTGAAGAGAAAGTGAATCGCAACATCGCAATTGTCGATTTCCCGATAGGGAAATCCACGATATGCGAAAGCGTTGACCCGTTGACCATCAGGGTTTGGGGTTTTGAGTTGCATGTGACTGTGCTCACAGAATTCGTGAGATCGCGAATTCCGATTTCCCAATTTTCGAAGGGGAGATCGTTGAAGGAGGTTACTGTGGGTAACTCCCGAGGGGAGTTGGAAGAGCTTGGACTCTTTGGGCCTGTGGTTTGAAGAAGGTCATGGTGACAGTAGGGTGGAACCATGAGGGTGGCCTCTTACTACATCATCCTGTCAAGTGTCGTGACTCATTATCATAATCCTGTTGAGGTGTTACCTCATGAACCTCACTGTCGATGTCAGCAACGAAATCCCCATCAACACATTCATCAATAGATAAGGTACTAAACTGTATATTGTCCTATGTTCTAATGAGTCATCTTGTATGCCATTGCACAACATCACCAATTGCTACATCCATCTGAATCGCATTATATCCCGTATGTGAAGTTGTATCCTCATGTGCACTCACCTTGATAATATTGTCTTTGCCCATATCCCATACAGATGTGTCCATACATGTGATATGGTCATCCCGACCAATAAGGAAATCATCCTCGTCATTGAAGACCGGTCTAGTAAGTAAGTGTCCCATCAATTTGTCAGTCTCCCCATTCAGATATATCAATGGGATATCCAAAATATGTGACACACTCTCCCCATATTGATAGATATGTAAATAATCATATGTCTCCAAGTCATGCCTCTCATCCTGGTTCTTCATATCTACATATCCCTTGTGTTCAATCCCTACACAAGGCTCCTCTACCGTATCAGGAATTCCACCGATATTCTCATGTGTCGTAGCTAGCATAGGTGTCTGAGAAGATGAAAAATGTGTCACACTCCTCATAGAAAACTCATCATCCCCCATACATGACTTTCTAGTAGTCATGTCAACACCCAAAGGTAGGTCATCCAACCTATGAATCTCATCATGCCTAGGTGTGAATACATCTACACCCTCACATGCATCCTAGTCATCACTCTATCCATCAAATGCAAAAGAGTCTCGAGGCTACTCTAATGAGGTATATAAGGCCTCATCCTCATACACATTATCCTCATCTCTATCATAATGCACCTTAAATTAATGCACTCTACTTTTACCCCTGCATCTGTGATCCGGCTCCCAAGGTTATTTGCAACTGTAGAAAAGTTCCATGATAGCATGTGGTGATGTATCTAACCCCTTCACTGATGTGGCTCTATTTTCCTTTGCTATGCTGCTCCAATAATTGATATCTTCTATATTTTTGGCCCATAATGCAACCTCATTTTTTCTCCACCTAGGATTTTTTATGGATACAAACTGTTAGAATGTTACTTGAGCCCTGAATGTCTCACTAAGTGCTTGATATTCCTCATCACAATATATGATCTCTTCTGCAAAGTCCATTTCCCCTCTATATCATCAGTGTTTATGATGATAGTTTTTAATGTGTTTGCAGAAAATAAATGATATAAATATAGCAATGACATATACCCAATAAGATGCAATACAAGTAACACAAGAAATAACCACAAATACCTCAGATCTGAGTTTTATTTATCATAATAGTTGACCTCATACAAAGTTCAGCAGATTTGGAATATACATAGAAGAATGATGCATGTGGTTGATAGTGCATCCAAAATAGAATGGAATGATGAGGATATGATCTCCTAAGAGTCCTCCAAGATGAATACAAGAGATCTAGAAGATCCAACCTTTACCCTGGTTGCTGGTGATTTCTTATCTCTACAAAGTGCACCCTCTCTGGTTGTAGAAAGATAAGATTTCAACCTTTGAGGATATGACCTCTAAACCACTGAAACCAAGTGCCAAAAAGTATATCGGGGATTAATAAATCCCTATGTTGAGTCTCCAAGATGTTGGGAGTGATATCCTACTCCAAATCACAAGATCCCCTATGAACAATGAGCCCTACTCAAGAGAAATGCACCCTACTAGAATATAGAATGGATGGGTTGAAGAATCCTATCTAACATTGATAAAAAAAGGTTTTATGGTGGTAGAAATCAACCCTGGAGTGAGTGCTACTGCAGATCTAGCTTTCCCAAGCCAAATCAAATTTGTCTTCCTCAATAGATGTGCCCAACCTACTGGAAACCACTACAAGTGTGCCCTGCTTCCTCAAACTGCCTCTGAACTAAATAGAACCTGAGCTAGAATGGTGAGGGAGGAATATTTTACCTCCTTGGCCAAGCTTGGATCAGGAAAGGTGTAATATGTCACCACCAAACTGATCTCTAGGGTTTGTTCAATCAAAACTCTCAAAACTCCCAAGTATCATGAGCTCTCTAGCAAGAAGTCAGACATCAAAATATTAATCAACATAATGAGAGAATAGAGGCCCCTATCTCTCTTTTATCCCCCATGTTCATATTTTCTCTCCAAGTGACTTTTACTTTATTTTTAATATTCCTTAATTAAATCACTTTATTAATTAATTAATCTTTTTGTCTCTAAAAAGTTATTTATTCATCCTTATGGCTTCTTTGGCCACTGAAATTCACTTCTCATCATATTATCCAATAGTGATCTTCCTCTCGATTCCTATGAGCTATTACACTAAGAAGTTTCTCCAAGTATTATGCCCAAAGTGACCTCCTTAGTGAATTTAATTAAAATATGCTCCATAATAACTCAAAATTATGGAAATCGTCAGAATGCAACGAAACCAAAGACGGGTTGTGTGGAATGGATCCTGATGATGAAATATGATGAACGATGCAAGTCAAACCCAATAAAACCCCTCAATATCTCCTGAAATCACTATCACCCCCATCTGGCTACTCTGGCATGCATCCGACTCTGTAATATAGAAACATCCAAAAATGGGGACATTACATATTACAACTTATTACTTTCTCATTCTTGTTTAATAGTCTCTAAATCAAAAGGAAATTTTAGGATTATGACATAGGTACAGTACATGTATACTATTTAATATCCAAACCTTATATGAAAAAGATCTATTTGAAAACATATACATTATTAAAAAATGATTATTATAGGTTCTAGAACTTTGGTGCCTCTAAAAATGAATGTACTAGAGCAAATATCATATTTATAAATGCTAATGGAAAATAAAAGTAGGATCTAAGGCGAGCAAGTTTGACAATACAACCTTGGAAAAAGGAGTACTCCATACACTCAAAACCATTTTAAGTGGTTGGAGGACAAGACCATGCCCCTCAATGTAAATATTGACGTCACTATATTCCCCAATTTCAAGCAATATTTTTATCTTTTGTACATCAATCGGCATGTTGGACGAGAAAGATGGAAAATTTTGCAAAAAGATAACATGGATTGAATGCAATAATTCAAGTTTATGATCCTTCCTCGAAGATGTGTCCTTGAGTGAATCCTTAATTTGCTCACACTGGACCACTAGGGACTCTCATTTCACTCATTGCATGTAGGCTTCGTTATGATCTGGAATATAAAGGGATTTTGAAGCCATCAAGTGAGGAGTGTTTGAATGTTGCATCATCTCGATTTTTAAGCATTTGATTACAACAAAAAATATCAAGTGTACTCTGCTTTCATCCTCCTACCTCTTAACTTTTAAATCTAGTGGAGCCATGAACCCAAGCAATTGTTATTATCATCATATTTCTAAAATTAGATACCACTCATTGAAGTTCAACATTATACAACTATTACTTGAATATGTATACATTGTACAACTACAAAGTGAATGTTTATGAGATTGAAAATGAAAGCTATTTGTGTGTGAATGTTTTCAAAAGGCTTTAGTGTAATAGCTTAAAGACTATTTAAGGGTTATGAAGAATAACATCGACTAGGGAGCCCTGAATCTCGAAGCAACATCTTTGCGTTCATGTAAAGATGACTATTTTCAAATTAACTTGACATGACTGGAAACAAGTGGAAGTTTACAACTTTCACAATTCAACTTCTTCTAAATGGATGCGTGCCACAACACGTACTTGCATGAAAATTGCATTTTGTGGCATTTTCATTGATAAATATCACTATATTATTATATATTTTAAATATTAAAAGATCATGATGCACGCATTAGGGTTATATTAAAATAATTTATTTCATAAATCTCACTATATTATTATATACTTTAAATATTAGAAGAGCATGATGCACTCAGCAGTGTTATATTAAAATGTGGCAACGTTATATTAAAATAATTCATTTGAAGAGCATGATGCATGCCCAAGGTTATATTAAAATAATTTATTTGAAGAGCATGATGCACACCATTATTTTAAAATAATATATTTCAAGAGCTTGATGTGTGATTAGCATCATTTATCCGCGGTTTTGAACGAGAATAATATTTCTCTGTGGTTTTGAATGGGAATACTACTTCTATACGATTTTAAAATTATATCTCTGTGGTTTTGAAATTATATCTTAAAAT
The DNA here is from genome assembly GCA_000966675.3 of Picea glauca. NCBI lineage: Eukaryota > Viridiplantae > Streptophyta > Pinopsida > Pinales > Pinaceae > Picea > Picea glauca. The sequence continues at coordinate 15,830 of JZKD02S2358357.1, forward strand.
GTGGCAACTTTATATTAAAATAATTCATTTGAAGAGCATGATGCATGCCCAAGGTTATATTAAAATAATTAATTTGAAGAGCATGATGCACACTGTTATCGCACGGTTTGTAGGAAAGGCTAAAAGAGCTTGAGTCAAGGCTTGAAACCGGCATAACAAGAGCTTCCCCACCCACTGTGATCCGGATTATTTTCGGCACGAAATGAGAGCGGAGATATAATAAAGAAATGCACAGAGATATCGCGTATATCCAGTAATATAACAGAAATATATCAAAGATGCAACCATAA
>JZKD02S2358368.1:0-12156 GCA_000966675.3 Picea glauca
AATAATTGCACCAACATGAATCTTCGGTAATAACCTGCAAGACCCATGAAAGATCTAACATCTATGACATTTCTTGGCACTGGCCATCCTCTAATGGCCTCTATTTTCTCTGGATAAACTATTATCCCATATGTTGAAATAATATGCCCCAAGTAGTGAATCTTCTTTTTATAAAAGATGCACTTACTTAGTTTGGCATACAATTTATGTTCTCTCAAAACTTGCAACATCATTCTTAAATGTTGCTCATGTTCTTCTTATGTCTTTGAGTAAGTGAGAATATCATCTAAGAAAACAATCACAAACTTGTCCAAGTACTCCCTGAACACTTTGTTCATCATACACATGAAAACTTCTATGGCATTTGATAGCCCAAATGGAAGTACTGTAAATTCACAATGCCCATATCTTGTCCTAAATGTTGTCTTTCTAATATCCTCTTCTTTTATCCTCACTTGATGATAACCTGATCTCAAGTCAACATTGGAAAAGATTACTGCACCCTTTAGATAATCAAATAAATCATCAATCCTTGGAAAATGATATTGTTCTTTATCGTGACCTTATTTAGCTGTCTGAAATCAATACATAACCTTAAGATTCCATTCTTATTTACAAAAAGAATCAGGGCTCCCCAAGGTAACACACTTGGGCGTATTTACCCCTTATTCAAAATCTCTTCAAGTTGCATTTACAACTCTTTCAATTCTCCTATGCCCATTCTATAAGGTGTCTTAGACACGCGGGTAGCTCTTGGAACCAAATCAATAGAGAAATGAATGTCTCTCTTTGGTGGAAATCCTAGGATTTCCCCAAAAACATCTTCAAAATCCCTCAAGACCAGATGGTCTTCAATACTTGTCACTTTATCTCTAGCTTCCTCTTCCACATGGGCTACTGTTGGAAATAGGCCGAAGTGGGAAAGAAAGCGTTCACAAAGAAGAATGACAGCTAGAAGAGCAATCGTGGGAAAGAAAGCATGCAACAGGAAAGTGACAACCAATAAGAAGCACAGCACATGCGCATGCAAGAAGGAGGTGACAGCTGGAAGGAAGCAAAGCATGCATGCAGAGAAGGAANGGGGAAGCAATGACAGAGAGAGGAGAAATGGAAGAAGGTGAGGATAAAGGCAAGAAGGAGGAGGAACTCTTGGACCCAATCTTGATGGATGATGACCATCTTAAGTGGATCTTGGCGTCATCCGGAACGATGAGTAGAGGAGTACCCTACCAATATAAGGTGAATACCAAGAAGAGAGTCATAACCGTGAGGGAGGGCTTGGAAAGTGATGAGGAAGAGGTAGAGGATCTTCGGGCTGTGGAGCAGATTGAGGAAATCCTGCACGCAACCTATGAGCGGAAAACAAGAGGGCCAAGAACGGTAGGAGAAGGTCGCCATCCTTTCCATATTGAGGTCACTGTGGACCCCATGAACCCACGTGCGGCCAATACACCAAAGAGAACACCACCATTTAGAGAACTGAAGTTCGGAGGAGGTCCGACAGCAAGAAGTAAATCTATCACAGGAGAAACAACTGGAGGAGCCAGTTCAGGCAGTACTAGTCAAGTATCTACATCGCGCGGTAGAAGTATCAGTTCGGTATTTAGAATGGCAGGACACGATCCCACTATCAAATTACCATAATTTCGAGGAGAAGTAGTAGAAGACCTTGAGAAGAATTTGTTCATTTGTGTAAAGATCTAGGAGGCAAAACAGGTCACTGATGAAGATACCAAACTCGCGTAGCTAGTGATCACGCTAAGAGACTGCGCACTAGACTGGTACATGAGTCTAGACATGAATAGTGCCCCTGTGGCGACGAGGACACTGGCAGACATTAAGAAGCTCCTGATTAATGAGTTCCAGAAGCCGAGCTCAGAGGATCAGTACATGAACGAGATGATCGAGATAAGATAGAAACCAGGAGATTTTGTATTTGAGATTGATCAGAGATTCAAGCGACTGAAGGGGAAGTTAAAATACCTTATGACCGAGATGCAGCACCTGCACCTATTTGTCAACTCACTACTCCCACACCTAAAATATCCCTTATGACAGCAGAAGTTTCAAACGAAGGTCGAGGCTCTACAGGAAGCATTGCAGCTGGAAGAGAACCAATACCAGCAGACAGACCCAGTCATTGAAGAATTGAAGGAGGATTTGAAGAACCTAACATTTCAGTTGAACCAAAGTAAGAACAAGGACAAATGAAAAGTTTTTTGGTGCACCACATGCAGGACGGAAGGACACCACAAGAAAAAATGTCCAACATTCACCCAATATATGGAAAAAGGCATGCCAAACCCGCTACCACAGGGAGGATTATGGTGCGAAATATGCAATAAACTGGGTCACGACCCTTATCATTGCACGATGATGCAAAAGTACCAGACAGTTCCAAAGAATTCTTATTGCACTTTTTGTAAGTCAGTGGGCCACAACGACAAATATTGTAGAACTATGGAGCTGATGCGGGAAAGAAAATCAAATGCATACAGGGTACAAACTGAAATGATGATTGGGCAAGCAGTGCCACAATTCAATCAAGCCCCAACTCCATACAACATTGTGTAGTAGTAGTACAATATTGCACATCAACCATACAATAATGCACCGTCGCAGTACAACTCGGCGCAACCCCAGTATAATGTCGAGCAGTATAATCAGGCACCACAATACAATGCGCCGAGAGGGGACCGAGCAAGCTATCGAAGAGGAGGACGAGCCAGAGGAGGTTTCGAACGTGGCAGAGGACCTGTCACATGTCACAATTGTCAGCAACTGGGACATTATGCACGGGAATGCCCACTGCCGCCAGCGACTTGTATGTATTGTCGCACATCATATCACGAGACAAAGGAATGTTCGACACTATTAGTAAATATCCAGGAAAAGAGGAACCAGAACAACCATAATGTTCAATGGATTTCATCCAAAGCAAGGGAGGATGGAAGGAACATCAATATAGTCACCCATGGAGGAACAAAGACATGAAACGACGCAGTCTGACAGGAAGCCCCACGGAACCAATGGGTAAAGAAGAACACTAAACCAAGAAAGCAGCTCGACACGCCCAAAGAAAAGGAGACCTTTAAGGAAGCCAGACAAGAATTTCAGAAGGTGGACACAGCATCGACTTCCACTGTGCAACCAATCCATGAAGCCCCGGAATACGAAATGTCGTCATCATTGGATCATACCAACGGAATGCCACCCAAGGGACAAGTGAGTACTATCAAAGACTTTTTGCAATCATGCATAAAAATGTTAAGTGATCCTTCATCTGTGAAAATATTGCAAAACATCCTAGAGAAATGTAGCAGCGAGACAAAACAAAATATAGAACCGAAAACTGTCAATCATCTACACACAAGAAGAAGAACAAGTAGGGAATTTAGACTGAATTCTAACATTAGGGATTTCAATATGGGAGACATCATACTGGACCTAGGATCTAAAGTGAATGTGCTAACCAAGAAAACCTGGCAATGCATGGGAGAGACAACATTGGGATACTCAAATGTCCAATTAAAACTAGCAAACCAACATAGGGGCCTAACAATAGGGAGACTGAAACAGTAGATCTTGATGGAGTGCACACTAAAGCAGACTTTGAAGTCATCGAAATAGTAGATGGCACAACACCGTACCTGGCACTGCTCGGTCTGGATTAGGCGTTTGACAACCAGACCATAATTAACTTGAAGACAAGGAAAATGACATTTGAATCCGGAGATTACAGGTTCATGGCACCACTAGATCCATTAGAAGGGGAAAGGTTCATAGAACCCACTTGCCTGGACTTAGAGGAGATTGGCCAATTGTACAGAACCACTGCGCGCAATGAGGATTACGTAAACCCAACTGCAGATGTGGTACTCAGTTGGTGGAGCATTACTTCACACGCAACAGATTCAGACACTGAGTTAGAAAACTGGCAACATAGACTACACGAAGTATCCACGAGAAGATGTGCAAGAATAGACCACGCAGTACGGTGGATATGCATATAAATCAAAGAACCACCCAATTTCCATGAACTAAATGATTTGGAAACATTCTTGACACAATATGAAGATGAAGTATTAGAGAACCAGATGCTACTAGCACTATATTTAGCACTCAAGGCCACACCCGCAAGATGGTGGGGCGCACACAAGGATATTATCACAAACTGGTACCAATGTAAGCGGTTACTGTGCATAAGGTTCGGTGTAGAATAGAAAAACAACAAACAATGGAGATATGAAGGACTAGGGACACTAGTGAAACACTTGGAGGAGTGCAAAACGATGTGGAAAATGACACCACCAAAGGAATGGCCTCACCACTTCATTCACACTTTAGAGGGCATACCAGCGAACTGTTATACAGATCATGAATTGTGCAAAGGAACTACAACATGGACGACATTGCAACAGAAATTTACCGTCACTTTCTCATTCGAGCATGAGAACCCCAACATAGATGCAGCCTTGAAACGGATCAGAGGAATCATATTCATTGAACAATCGGAAATAGAACTTATTACCGAAGAGCAGCAGCGAAATAAGCAGACAATCAAGGAACTATTGTCATGTTACCATGTACAGGAAGAAGCACCAAACGAAGATGACCCGCACGACATTCAGATTGAAGAAGTAGAAGGTGAAAGAGATGTGAAGGGACCACCCATAGAATCCGGTGTTATTTCCGCGCCAATCAAGGTAAAGAAAGTTAACATTGGAACAACTGAACATCCCAAAATGGCCAGCATTGGAGACTACTGGGATGAGCCAATAGTAGAAAGCATCACAGAGTTGTTGCGTGAATACAGTGAATTGTTTCCTTCAAAATTTACAGAGATTAAGGGTATAGAAGGAGAACTGGGAGAGATAAAGATACCTCTCAGACCTGAAGAGAGACCGATTAGACAGCGACCATATAGACTGAACCCCATATATAAATAGAAAGTTAAAGAGGAGATTGACCGAATGCTCGAAGCCGGCATAATCGAACCAGTCAAGGAATCACAATGGATAAGCCCGATGGTCGTACAGGACAAGAAACAAGGAAGAGGGATTAGGATATGCGTTGACTTGAGGAAGTTGAATTATGCATGCCTACACGACCCATTCCCTACATCGTTCACGGATGAAGTGTTAGAGAATGTGGGGGGACACGAAGCTTACTCATTCACTGATGGATTCTCAGGCTACCATCAGATTAAGATAGCATTGGAGGACAGATACAAGACCACGTTCGTGACGGAATGGGGATCTTACCAATATAAAGTCATGCCATTTGGATTGAAGAATGCACCAACAATATTCTCTAAAGTGGTTATCGTAGCATTTAAAGAATTCATCCATCAATTTCTCGAAGTATACCTGGATGACTGGACAGTCTATAGTCTGTTGAAAAACCATGTGGAAGTTTTATGCTTGATTCTAGAATGATGCAGACAATGTTAGATATCTCTAAACATAAAGAAATGTATATTTGGAACATTGTTTGGGATACTATTGGGCCATATAGATGCAAACAAGGGCTATTGGTCGATCCAGCAAAGATCGTTGTCATTGTTAATTTACCAGCACCAAAAACAGTCTGTCAACTACGAGTGATGTTAGGACACACATGATACTACAGGAAATTCATCAAAGGATATGCGCAGATCACAGAACCAATGGAGAAACTGTTAAGGAAGGATACAAAGTACCAATGGAATGACGAGTGTCAACACGGTCTGGATACTCTGAAGGAAAAGATGGTCATTGCACCGTTATTAGTATTTCCAGAGTGGGGAAAGACATTCCATGTGCATGTAGATGCATCAGCAATAGCACTTGGAGCTATCTTAATGCATCCAGGAGAAAGAGACTTGGATCACCCGATAGCATTCGCAAGCAGAAAACTATCAGACTCAAAACAGTATTATAACACGACAAAAAGAGAAGGTCTAGGTATGGTTTACGCACTGCAGAAGTTCAGACACTACCTATTGGGAAAACATTTTAAGATGTTTACAGATCACTCAACTCTAAAATACCTAGACAACAAGCCAGTGTTGGGGGGGGAGAATATGTCGATGGTTACTGTTATTTCAAGAATTTGACTTCAAAGTAATAGTCAAACCAGGAAAACTGAATGCAGGACCTGACCACCTATCACAGGTCACAAATGGAGAAGAACCCATGAACTTAGAAGACAATTTTCTAGATGCACAGTTATTCTCAGTACATATTGTTGATGACTACTTCACAGAGATCATCCAGTACTTGAGCACAGGTACCGTGCCGCAAGAATATACCACCATACAAAAGAAGAACCCGGTAGTTCACGCAACCGACTATCAACTGATCACAAGACATCTATATAAAATGGGCACAGATAGAATTTTGCGAAGATACATGTTAGAGCATGAACGAACAAGAATTTTAGTAGAAGCCCATGAGGGATTAGCATGAGGACACTATGCAGGAAAAGTTACCGTGCAGAAGGTACTCCACGCAGGATTATGGTGGCCAACGATTCACAGAGACTCAAAAGAGTATTGTCAAGGATGTGATGTCTGTCAAAGGGTAGGCAAACCCAATAGAAGGGATGAGATGTCATTACGACTGCAAGTGACATTACAGGCATTTGATAAATGGGCAATAGACTTTTGGGACCAATTAACCCACCAGCCAAAAGAATAGGGGCAAGATATATCATCACCGCAACGAAATACCTAACAAGGTGGGCGGAAGCCACACCAGTAAAAGACTGCAGCGCAGAGACAGTTGCACACTTCTTACTTGAACAAGTAATTACTAGGTTTGGGTGCCCAAGAGTTTTGATGAGTGACCAAGGCATGCATTTCATAAATAGAACCATCAGCACGATGCTCGAAGAGTTTGAAGTTCGCCACCAGAAAATTACACTGTATCATCCACAAGCGAATGACACAGTAGAAGCCTTCAACAAAATTCTAGAGAACACACTAACAAAGATTTGTAACAACAACAGAGACGACTGGGACCTCAAAGTACCAGTAGTATTATGGGTGTATAGGACAACATGCAAAAATTTGACAGGGCATACACCATTCAAACTAGTCTATGACCAAGAAGCAGTAGTGCTATTAGAATTTTTAGTACCCAGCTTATGCGTAGCAGCTATCACACAAATGACAGAATGTGGCGCAATACAGGAAAGACTAAACCAGCTATTAGCAATGGAGGAAGACCGAATCCTAGTAGGATTCCATCAACAAGTGCATAAGGCCAGAGACAAATCATGGCACGATCGACACATTAAGAAGAAGACTTTCAAGGAAGGAGATCTAGTATTGCTCTATGACAGCAAATCGTTTCAGCACCCAAGAAAGCTGAGAATGCATTGGTTAGGACCATACGAGATCAAATCTGTAACAAACGGTGGAGTTGTATAGTTAAGAGATTTAGCAGGTGGAGAACTCAGAGGAATGATCAACGGGAGCCGACTGAAGTTGTATAAGGACAGTCGACCACCCACCGCGCAGTTAAAAAAAAAAAACTGAAAAGCGTAAAGTATACCAGAGATAAAAAAATATATAGAACACTCGAAACACGAATGTCGCAAAGATGAAGTACCAGCGGGAGTCATCATAGTTGTAGCTCAGTGCGCAGAAGGCAGCTTTGTGAGCTAGGCACCTTATCTATTAAACGTGTTCCAAGTGGACCGCAAGGATGCGTAGGACCTCGATACAGAATTCCATTACTCATGGTTGCTCACCCTCATAGCCTTCATGGGATGGTAGGAACCAGAGTATGTAATTTTTTGTACTAGACCACAGCCCGCAAGAGCGAGATATCTATTACTGAGATCCAGGCCATAGGCCAGGCATAAGAGGGAAAATGGAATCATTTTTTAAGCATACCTACGGACCATACAGGAAGTTATCAATAGATCATGGAGAATAACACCAGAGGTTGTCGCGCAATATGGGGACATCACTAACTTTTGGGCTACACGTCAAGTCATGTGGATACAACCAAGGCGGTATCTAGATAAATAGTGGCTACCAATGCACTATTGTATCACAAAAGGTGATATAGACATGGTCACCAACGAATAGCCTAATGCATGGAGGATCCCATCCATTCCCTAGGAAGTACCAGAAGGACCCGCAAAAGGAGAGGCAGCGTAGGCGGAAACACAACCTCTGCAAATCCCAGTACCCAAGAAACCAAGGACAGGCCAAAACAAGTTGAATCAAGCAAATGAAGGGTCAAAGAAGATAGGAACCTAGAAGGGGCAGAAAGCGACCACCGAACAGTCGAAGCACGCTAAAGGAGCGTAGGAGACCGCCCCAAATCCCATTAGACAGGAACCAGAGGGAACTAAGAGACCGGCTATACAGGTAGCAGGCACGCGCAAGAAATTAAAGGCGCAACGAGCATCATCGGACTATATGATCATGAAGGACGATGGGGAAATGATCCCCGTAATGGTCCAGGATTGTCTAGAAGAAGACTTCGATCATGTAGCACATCACAGGGATAAACTGCAAAAAGAGATGGCATAAATGGGACAGCTCCTCGGGAAACTCGGGGAGGCCCAGGGAGAAAGTATAAGCAAAGGCATAGATTCGTTGACAACACAAACCAATGAGAGAGTGAAGGTAGAAGAACGAGACCCAGTCCTTCTGTCTTCTTTGTGAAAGGGCTCATCACCAAGTTGCCCTGCCTCTGCCATCCCAACAACCATCTGATGGGCTCTTCAGCCCCATGGAGGTCTGAACTAATCATATCCCCATGTGTACCGGTCCACTGGTACCTGTCCGCCGGGTATGGTCCTTCACATCAAAGACTATGCCCTCCATGGACTCATCAGTCCTAGGGATCATAGAAATGTCAATCATATTTCATCATTAAATTTATCAAATACATGCATGAAATCCCTAGCATGTCGTCTAAGAGCTCAAATACATTACACAGATCTACTATACAAAGTTGAAGAAGACCAACAGAATAACCTATTGGGCTAATACCCGCAAGAGATGGAAAGTTTCCTCAGAAGATCCTTCAAGCCATGTTTTATGAGGTGATGTGGTCTAGAGATGTCCAGTCACAGTAAGACCAAGGCCAGGTGTTGTCTGTGGGTGCCTTTGTAGGAGGCGAGTTGTACCCATCATGGATGCATTTTTTCCAAGCCCTTTATTGCCTTTATTTTTCTTTTATTGCTTTTCTTTCTTTTTTACGTCAAGGTCTAACCAGAGGACATTGCCTTGGCGTGGTGACCAGAACTGACAGTGTTACCCATTGGTATCTTCGCAAAGATAAGGTTGGCTCGTGATGAGACCCCCTTTCCCTTGGCCATGCAACCAAAGGCCATTGCCCTGGCGTGGTGACCAGGTAATGGCAATGTCAAACCGCTGGATACCTATGAACATAATGGGTCGGCTCGTAATGAGACCTCCCATCCTCTTGGTTAGGTCTTGTTTCTTTATTATTTTTCTTAGGGTCCCTTTAGTTTCTTATCGAGANTATGCGTAGCAGCTATCACACAAATGACAGAATGTGGCGCAATACAGGAAAGACTAAACCAGCTATTAGCAATGGAGGAAGACCGAATCCTAGTAGGATTCCATCAACAAGTGCAGAAGGCCAGAGACAAATCATGGCACGATCGACACATTAAGAAGAAGACTTTCAAGGAAGGAGATCTAGTATTGCTCTATGACAGCAAATCGTTTCAGCACTCAAGAAAGCTGAGAATGCATTGGTTAGGACCATACAAGATCAAATCCGTAACAAACGGTGGAGTTGTATAGTTAAGAGATTTAGCAGGTGCAGAACTCAGAGGAATGATCAACGGGAGCCGACTGAAGTTGTATAAGGACAGTCGACCACCCACCGCGCAGTTAAAAAATTGAAAAGCATAAAGTATGCCAGAGATAAAAAAATATATAGAACGCTCGAAACACGAATGTCGCAAAGATGAAGTACCAGCGGGAGTCATCATAGTTGTAGCTCAGTGCGCAGAAGGCACCTTTGTGAGCTAGGCGCCTTATCTATTAAACTTGTTCCAAGTGGACTGCAAGGATGTGTAGGACCTCGATACAGAATTCCATTACTAATGGTTGCTCACCCTCATAGCCTTCATGGGATGGTAGGAACTAGAGTATGTAATTTTTTGTACTAGACCACAGCCAGCAGGAGCGAGATATCTATTACTGAGATCCAGGCCATAGGCCAAGCATAAGAGGGAAAATGGAATCATTTTTTAAGCATACCTATGGAACATACAGGAAGTTATCAACAGATCATGGAGAATAACACCAGAGGTTGTCGCGCAATATGGGGACATCACTAACTTCTGGGCTACACGTCAAGTCATGTGGATACAACCAAGGCGGTATCTAGATAAATAGTGGCTACCAATGCACTATTGTATCACAAAAGGTGATATAGACATGGTCATCAACGAATAGCCTAATGCATGGAGGATCCCATCCATTCCCTAGGAAGTACCAGAAGGACTCGCAAAAGGAGAGGTAGCGCAGGCGGAAACACAACCTCCGCAAATCCCACTACCCAAGAAACCAAGGACAGGCCAAAATAAGTTGAATCAAGCAAATGAAGGGTCAAAGAAGATAGGAACCTAGAAGGGGCAGAAAGAAACCACCGAACAGTCGAAGCATGCTAAAGGAGCGTAGGAGACCGCCCCAAATCCCATTAGACAGGAACCAAAGGGAACTAAGAGACCGGCTATACAGGTAGCAGGCGCGCACAAGAAATTAAAGGCGCAACGAGCATCATCGAACTATATGATCATGAAGGACGATGGGGAAATGATCCCCATAATGGTCCAGGATTGTCTAGAAGAAGACTTCGATCACGTAGCACATCACAGGGATAAACTGCAAAAAGAGATCGCATAAATGGGACAGCTCCTCGGGAAACTCGAGGAGGCCCAGGGAGAAAGTATAAGCAAAGGCATAAATTCGTTGAAAACACAAACCAATGAGAGAGTGAAGGTAGAAGAACGAGACCCAATCCTTCTGTCTTCTTTGTGAAAGGGCTCATCACCACGTTGCCCTGCCTCTACCATCCCAGCAACCATCTGATGGGCTCTTCAGCCCCATGGAGGTCCGAACTAATCATATCCCCATGTGTACCGGTCCACTGGTACCTGTCCGCCGGGTATGGTCCTTCACATCAAAGACTATGCCCTCCATGGGCTCATCAGTCCTAGGGATCATAGCAATGTCAATCATATTTCATCATTAAATTTATCAAATACATGCATGAAATCCCTAGCATGTTGTCTAAGAGCTCAAAGACATTACACAGATCTACTATACAAAGTTGAAGAAGACCAACAGAATAACCTATTGGGCTAATACCCACAAGAGATGGAAAGTTTCCTCAGAAGATCTTTCAAGCCATGTTTTATGAGGTGATGTGGTCTAGAGATGTCCAGTCACAGTAAGACCAAGGGTAGGTGTTGTCTGTGGGTGCCTTTGTAGGAGGCGAGTTGTACCCATCATGGATGCATTTTTTCCAATCCCTTTATTGCCTTTATTTTTCGTTTATTGCTTTTCTTTCTTTTTTACGTCAAGGTCTGACCAGAGGACACTGCCTTGGCGTGGTGACCAGAGCTGACAGTGTTACCCATTGGTATCTTCATAGAGATAAGGTTGGCTCGTGATGAGACCCCCTTTCTCTTGGCCATGCAACGAAAGGCCATTGCCCTAGCGTGGTGACCATATAATGGCAATGTCATACCGCTGGATACCTATGAACATAATGGGTCGACTCGTAATGAGACCTCACATACTCTTGGTTAGGTCTTGTTTCTTTATTATTTTTCATATGGTCCCTTTAGTTTCTTATCGAGAGGCCTTTTATTGCCTTCTCGGGGATCCCCTGGACGAAGCATCTCTAGGTTTCATTTCTTATGGATTTTATCTTTTACCAACTGCTTTTACCCCCTGGGCCTTTAGCCCCTTCTTCCCACAAGACAAAGTGTAACCCTCAAAGGTCATCCTAATGGCTAGACTAGGGGAATGGAATGGAAGTGCGGGAGATAAAATGAAAAATGATAGAATGGTGGGAGCGGACGATGGCTCTGCAAATCCCCTTTGGTGGCTAACCAAGACCCATGAATACAAGCTTGCTAAATCACCCCATCAATCACCCCAACAAT
>JZKD02S2358379.1:0-23219 GCA_000966675.3 Picea glauca
ATCTACCAATAAGGTATGCTAGATATATAATTACATAGGAAAGATGAAAATTTGGGTAGATGGAATGAGCTAATAAATTATTCAGGGCACATTGGTTTTGAAATCCATGATATGGGGAAAATCATTAAGAATTACCCCAAACCGTGTTGAATAACATAGACAGATGCTAGAGATCCCGCAAAAATGAAGATGCCTCAAAATGGGGGAAATTGCCTCATACAATCATTGGTCCATTATTGATGACAAAATCAAATGAATAATGCTATGAAGAGTTACCTTCTCAAATTTCAGAAAGCAATACTACAAACATTCAACAAAGTAGTAATTTGCTATATGAGGAGAAGGATGATTTTGACGATAAAAAGGATGATTTTGATAACCTCCTGAAACCTCCATTCCTTCTTGAAGGAGAGATTGACTTCGATTCTAGACCACATTAGGATGGAATTGAATATCTTAGATGAGTGAAGTCAAAAGTTACCTTGTTCCCTAAAGTGAGAGTTGCAAATTTGGATCAAACAAAGTTGAATAAGCAACACACCCCTTAAATTTAGATATCCCATCTTTTCAAGTCTACTCCAAAGATACTCTCCCTTCAAAAGGCTAGGAGAGATCATTTCTAGCAAACTTTTCTAACTTGAGAATGGCCATTTTAGATGTTGACCCATTAAATGACCATCAATTAAAGTCATTTACATCTTATAAAAATAAATTTCTACAGGAATTTTTTTGGTTTGGCTCCATATGTAGCCTATCAAGTTACAAACAATCTTTCCCCCCTGGCAAAGGAAAAATAGGGGGATGAAAATGATATTTTGGAAGACTTGGATTTTGATTTCACTAAAACAAACAAATAATAAAATTAACTATGTTATTATGGAACCTGGGGTTGATTCCCTATGGGATATCAAATCTATAACCACACTTCTTCTTCCAGTCATGTTAAGTTTGGATGAAATTGCATTGACCATGGTCTTCAAATATCATGTAAATTAGCTTGAAAAAATAAGCTCTTTATTCAAGGACTAGGCAGATTGATTGTTTTCTCTTTACACAGTTTTGGATAAGTCATTAGATGCATAGACATGTGTTGCAACAACATATTTTCTAAGAAAATGTTCAAGTTTAAGGGCCATCAAGACCAGTGAAAATGAAGAAATATGTTAAGTATCCTTATAACAATAGTAGGAAAATATTTTGGTCGAGCTAAGGATCTAACAACATGAGGCATTGTTTGTATATTTACTGAACTGACTATAAGAAGATGTTTTATTTATTATGGATATAATTGTTTATTGTATCGTCATACTATTTACATACCAGTGCAACATTGTAATTTAATACATCCCATGCATTTATTTGAATGAATTCCTTATCCTCCTTGCTAATGAATTTTTAATGATAATTTTTTTTTTAAGATTTACTATAATTTACAGAGTCTATCAATGATTTTGATCAATGAATTTTGTGCCCTTCTCATCAAAATTTATTCTTAGCCAGTTTGGTTATTTGGGCTTCTGTAAGGGATTTGATCTAGAAATTACAAAAAGTAAGCAACAATCTTAAGTAATAGTGGATTCTTGATCATATCATTATTTGATTTGGTAATTCTATTTAGTTGGGTTTGTGGTGCCACGTAACTATGATAGGTTGAATCTTTTGGTTAATATGGTCACTTATTGATCTAGTTTTATCCATTGGTGCAATTTGAGCACTCACCCAACTATTTTACTCCTATTTGGGGGATCTAATATTTAAGGAAGTCTTACTTCACGTTGCATGTAAAAGGTCCCAGTGGAGAACCCAATCAGTATTTGGCAATGGCACAGATCTCGCAAAAATATTTTCACGATTAGAAAAATCCACTCTCTGGAAGATGGATACTCTTCAGTAGTTAAAATTGGCTCTCTTGAGTCTGATTCCTCTACAAATATTATTCACAAGGGAAAGCAATGCATCAATGATTCTCCCGTCCATAAATATTTCAAAACTTCTAAAGGAAATCCATTGAAATACAAAGCTTATTGCAGGAGCATGTGCTTGCCAATTCAAAATTCAATAGTAGAAGTTGGTCCCCTTGAGAATGGAGATTCGATATAGTCCCCAATATCAGTAATTTGAATTCATGTATCTTCATCTGAGACTAATTCAAATACAATATCATATCATCCACATGGTGATTCAGACCCTAATGGTTAGTTCTTGCACCAACCTTAGGATATTGGATGTGAAAATTCAATCAAAGATCCAACTTTTTATGACAAGAAGCAATGACCAAAATTGAGAGTAGGGAGAGGAGCCCAAAAATGAGCTCTTAAGAAGAATAGGTTGTTCTCTAATCATGGAATGATAGTTATTACAGGTTAGGATGCATCCTACAACAAGGAACCCTCAGTGGAGACCTCTTGATCTTGTTCAATGTCTAAGTACTTGCAAAGGGAATGAAGTTGCATTCCCCGAATATGAATAGGGAAATGAGGAATTTGAGATATAATTACATTAATTGTTCTTGCATCCACCTTCTACTAATAAACCTAAGAAGGATTGGGGCTTGGTCTCTGAGACTAACAAGAGCCCTTTCCAAATTCAGAATCAAAAGGCCAAATCTAAAATCTTGTTTCTAGGGTTTCATCTTTTAGTTGATTTTATGGTTTAGTCTCTGCAAAATGATCAATCCTTTTTCCCTAATAATCTCTCACAAAATGAAGGGATTAGAAAGATAATATCCATTCCCATAAGGGTACCCTACTTGTAGAATAGAGTAGACAGAAGAATTGTAAGTGCTCTTAAACATCATCAACTAGATGGTCCATAGATGCTTCATGTCTATAGAAGAATCTCAATCCTACTAACTTAAAGCATCTCTTCACATCCAATAGCATCTGTAAGTTAGGTGGCCCAACGTGCATAAAGCAAAGTTAAAATATAGTTGTGGATAATGAGGTTGATGACGATCAAACTATGATCCCACAGTTGCACAACTCTAAAAGAAGCAAATCTTATGCACTATCATTAAAAGTATTGTGACTTTGTTCTCTAGCCATGGAAGAGGCATACTAGATGATCATTCAAATCTTGATGTTGGTTAGTTGAGGGATAAAGTCATTGTATGATTTTTTCAAGTTCCCACTTGATCGTTTATTGTGAACACCTTAGCACCATAAAATGCCATTCTCTGAGAGTATTTAAAGTTTTCCTATGAAAACATTGACAACATTAGAGAGAGAAAATAGTGTCTATCTGCATACATCGTCTGAAAATGGAGAAGGCCATTAACATGCATTTTTCCTTTTTGTTTTGTTTTGTTTTGGATCTCTCTCTCCATTGTATTTAGTGTACTTTATGAAATTTGATTTGAATATCCATTCATTTGTTTACAACAGAAGTGCTTCACATTTTTATTTCAAGGTTGTCTTCCACTCTATTCTAATTGTAAACCTTTGCAATTTTGCAAATTAGCTCTTACTAATTGTAAATAGTTTTTCTTCTAATATAAAGAAAGTAACATCTAATTGAATTTGAATTTTTAACAATTTATAACACAAATTTTGGTATGCTAATAATTTTTTTTTAAATCTAATTAAATATTCAAAATTATTTAAAATGATCATTTATCAAATAAATTGAATCCATATTTCAATAGTATAGATATTAAACATTACTTATAAGAAAATTGAATGATTGGTGCCAACTTATATTGAATAACTCTTCTCACATATATATGAGCAGACTCACATATATGTGAGCCTGCTCACATATATGTGATTTTGTATATTTAAAATATATATTAGATATTATACTTGGTATTCTACATCCTCAAAATAATGCAGTTTTATTTATGTATTCCTTCCAATTTTCCTTTCCATAAATATCTATTTTCCAATCTTTACTAGTCCATATAATTAATTTCAATTTAAATATTTCGAATAGTTGTTTCCCCAGAAAATGAAAGAAAGGACATTCAATTTACATGTAGGCTTTGTTATTCTTAATCATAAAGAGAACTATCGTGACATTTGTAGTTGTTGTAAGATAACTAAATTTGGTTTTTTTTGTTATTCTTAATCATATCGTGACATTTGTAGTTGTTATAAGATAACTAGATTTGGTTCATTATTCTATTGAAACAATGCATTTATAAAAAAAACTATATCTCACCAAAAGTTTGACATCTTTAGTGGTCATAGAATCTATTTTGGTGGGGATAATCTTTTATTTTTTGGTATTAGTTGGTGTTAATAAAGTTTCTGTTGAATATTCAAGAATATTCAAAATATCAAATAAATTGAATTTATATTTTGGTAGGCTAGAAAATGTTTATAAGCAAAATGAATGAACTTCCTTGATGCCAACTTGTGTTGAATAACACTTCTTAGCCTTGTGTATATTTAAAATATTTATTCTATGTTATATTTAGTATTCTACATCCTCAAAATAATGTGGTTTTGTTTAGGTAGTCCTTTCAATTTTATTTTCCATAAATATATATTTTTCAATTTTTGTAGACGAGCCAAATTGGAATATAATGATGGATGACTTGAGGTCCACACTTGTAGAAGTTATAATACAATTTCCATGTTATTCATTTCAGTTTAAATATTTCGAATAATTGTTTCGCATTAAAAAAAATGGCAAAAAAGGTATTCTATCATAAAGAAAACCATCGTGGTATTTGTAGTTGTTGTAAGATAACTAAATTTGGTTCACTGTTATATTGAAACAATGCATTTACAAGCAAACCATATCTCACCAAAAATTTGACATTTTTAGTGGTCCTTCAATCTACTTTGGTGGGGATAATATTTTATTCTTTCAGCTACAAACATTATAAATAATATTTTGTATCATTATAAATAATTTAAAATATAGTAAAGGTGGCATCCTTATTAAACCTATTAGTATAGACTAATGTATCTAACCAAGCATATGTTAGCACTAAACTAGTCAAATGATCAATGACATTGACGACCACTAATTGAACGAACAACCCTTTGTACTAATGTATTGATTGAAAAATAATAAGATCTTTTTTAATTAATTTCATTATTATTAATATAATTATTAACTTGTTGTCCCAAAGATGAATTATGGTTTGGATCAGAAACATTAATGTATAAAGATGAACAATGTAGATTACTTTCCAAAAAAATTGCAATCTAACAATAATACACACCATAAGAATCTAAAATTTGCAATTATAAAATTTATAAATTTCAATTTGTTTCTAAGTTGAACACACAAAAAAACTGTAAATTGATAAAATAAAACTATTCAAATAATTTGTGTATATATCTCTATATACATGAAAAACATATGATTTTTTTTCCAATAAATTATCACTTTCATCATACAAATCTATATCTATAAAAAATATTAAAAAAAATTCCAATAAATTATCACTTTCATGATATAAATTTCATACATATTTAATTATGGCAAACATATTAAACCTCTTCCAATAAATTATTTGATACACCATAATCTCAAAAATATTTTAAAATACCTATTTTCACATAAATGAATAATCTTTAAATTCTATTTTCTACTATATTGAAAGTATGATGTTCATTTTTAAACCCAATTTCAATGTTTAAGAATGCATTTCAATCTTTCTATAAAATATTTCATAAAGGGTGAAAGCTAAAGCAATGTGTACTAAATGTGCATATTAAATGTAAGGGAATAAATGTATAAAATAAAGCAATGTGTACTAAATGTGTATATTAAATGTAATGGAACAAATGTAAAGTTGAACTTGTTGCATTAAAAGAAGCACACCGTTTTTACATTTTAGAGTGAACTTTGTTGCATTGAAAGAAGCACGTTGTTTTTACATTTTAGAGTGAACTTTGTTGCATTGAAAGAAGGGCGTTATTTTACATTTTAGAGTGGAAAATATGTCATGTTAATTAATTAAAATGAAAAATAAATAAGTTTTTAATTTGTATTTTTAAATATTGAAAATAATAATTAATATAAATTTATTTTATTTTTAAATCTTTAAATAGTGATAAGTTTATATAATTTTTGTAATCTTTTTAAATGTTTAATGGATTGAGGCCCCGGATGGGGTGACACACGGCGTAGAGGAAATGACACTTGGACGCGCACTTAGCCCTGGTTTAATGGTTGATGGCTACCACCCACACATTTGCATTAACAATGGTGGACGGCCATAGCAGAGGACCTGCGATGGAGGTAATCCTCCCTCGCGTGACCATTAACCCCACTCGCGCACACGGTTTCATAGCGGATATGGATGGACGGAGGCTTTGGCAATTCGGTTATGGTTTTTCTTTTGAGCCCGAGCAGCGAAGGAAGGCTCCTGGTTCGGATATGCCATGGTTATTTCCCGCCTTCTTCCTGCACTCTGAGAAGATTTTCCAGGGCTGGTGGCTGTTATTTGTGTCTAGAAAGAGTCGGCTTGCCTACGCCCAACACCCGCAGTCGCTCTCGACCTGGTTTCTTCCCAATTCAGCTCTGCGTTTGATTGGCATTTTCTTGGGTACAATGGTCAGGCATCGAGGAAAGCCTCGATGGGGTTCAGCTTGGGAAGCACACAAAGCGCAGAGGCGCCGGGAGGAGGAACTTGAGCGTGCACTGGCCTTGGCGTCGTCCATTCTCAGGAAGAAGGCCCGGGTTGAGAGGAGGGCGTTGCTTGACACCATAGCCGAGCAGGGCGCTGGCTGCAGCAAGGCTAGGAAGGAGACCGATACCACGGTGTTATTTCCATCCTGTGTCGTGGAGGAGGACCTGTCGATTGGGGACTTGCCGCGCGATGAGAATCCAAGCGCCATGGAAACACTCAGCAGACAGGGCACCAAGTGTATCTCGACTACGAAAGACGACCTTCATGGCTGCGTAGTTGAGGAAATCCCATGGCAGGGTGACCCGAGTGCTACAAGTGCCGAGGAAATGGTGATTGCAGAGATGGTTGGGGTGCAGAGGAAGCTTGCGGTCGGCATTGGCGAAGCTGTGGAACTGAAGACTGCTCCTCCTGGTGGCTTGGGTGGCGGAACGCATGGTCCCCTCCTCAATGAAGAACACCTGGCCTTGGTGTTTGAGCTCCGTAGCCACATGTCGGACTTGGAACACAGGGCCCTCCTCATGGGCCAGCGTATGGATCTGCTACTCGATGCGTTCTCCGGGTCTCCAGCTCAACGAAATTGCCCCCTGTGCACGCAGACTTTTGCCATTCCAGTGGGGATCTGGCAAGCTGGAGGGCGCGACACGTCACCGGGTGCATAGGTTCTTATGTCTTCTAGGTTTTTATCTTTACTGTGTAACTGTTCTAAGTTTATATGGACCCTTGGCATCTG
Organism: Picea glauca; assembly: GCA_000966675.3. Lineage (NCBI taxonomy): Eukaryota > Viridiplantae > Streptophyta > Pinopsida > Pinales > Pinaceae > Picea > Picea glauca. The sequence continues at coordinate 7,320 of JZKD02S2358379.1, forward strand.
TCCTGGTTTCCTCAGGGCAGGACATATGTCTCTTTTATTATGGTTGTATTACTGTATAATTGTTAGTTACCTCCCACTTATGCTGGTTTCCGGTTACCGACAGCATTTTTGGTGACTGTAGCCATGACTCTGTTTATTCTGTTAAAGTTTTGAGTTAATCTAATATAGCGGGTACTACCTTTTTTTATTTAAAAAAAAAAAATGTTTAATGGATTGAGATTAAAATGAATTTAGGCAAATAAAAAAGTTGAATTTTAAATTCTTCTTATGATATTAGATGTAATCAATGTATATCTTTAAAAGTTTATAGAATATATTAATATATCACATTCTTGTTGTAATGGACCAGTTTAAGAGACCAATACCAAAGGTGTCGATTTCCTTGATGTTGAGTATTACTTTTTATTGTAAGTAATATGTATCAGATCTACACCCTTTTCTATATAATTCGAACTTTTATTGTCGATTTCCATCATAATGGACACATATAATCTTTTATCATCAATCCATGAACCACTTGTTATATATCACTAGTAAAAAACAAAATTTTAGCAAAGGTTCTTTTGGAGGTCATTTTCAAATTTTCACATTTGCGAAAGTTTTTTTTAAATAGGTGTTGGGAAGAGGTTCTCTAACATAGGTTTTAGGTCAAGGTTTTTGTAAAAATAGGCATTAATGTGCAAAACTATTATAAGCACACTAATGTGCATCATAGAGAAGTGCACTGTGCATCATAGAGAAGTGCATTGATGCTTCATAACACGTGCACCAAAGGGGTAATGACACAAAAGGCACTTAATAAAAATTTGTGACCTAGATGAATAGATAAAGAAGCCAAACATGAAGGTCAAGGATAACATTTAGTACACTTTGTGTTTTTATGAGACAACATAATGCAATATGTGAATTGCTACGGTAAAGGGTGCATCAAAGAGCTAGAAAATAATCTAAGCTTTAAGTTCACTTGGGATTAGGGATAGTAGACCATAAAAATATTTTCCAATCCCATGCTTTATGTATAGGATTGGAGTTAGCCTAGAAATCAAGAATTAAAAGCCTTATCTATATTGGTGGCTCAAAATTATTAATCATGGACTAAGGCCCTAAAATTTCAATCAACATCTCCCATATTAAGCTTGAAGTCATAGACATGATTGGTGCTTGAGTTCACAATGTGGGTTAAGGATTAAGGGTTATGAGTGACCTTTAGTACTTAATGCGTTGATTTATTGTATAATGCCATGATTAAGGAACTACAAATGTTGGATATACTTGTTCTTGTGATCCAATAAGGGGAGGAGGAGGTCATACTCATGCTTTAGGACTTATTCCTCAAAGAGATGAACATTATCATCCTAAAATGGGACAAACTTCTCAAAAAAATGGGTAATAGATTCTTGCAATGAATTGAATAACAAGAACTCTAACCCTCTTGTTCCTTCCTTGGTCAAATTTATTGTCTTTGACAAAGGTAGTATGACTCTCAAAGTTCCTAACCATTGGTCCTGACAGCTAAAGTTCATTTCGATCATAGTTCCAATGAACTTTCCTGAACTAGTAACTTTGACAATGAGGGAACTATTACCAACAAGAAATGTGACTAATAAAGAAACCGTTATAGACAGGAACCATTATCAACAAGATATTTGATCAATAAGAACTATGACCAACATAAACTCTCATCTAATACTACTACTACTAGGCAAGGCTACCCCTACCATTTACCACTGCTAAAAGAGTTCATGTGGCACTCTCATGCAAGCTACCCATTTCTACTTAAAGGGGTCTCTTCTACCATTGCACAATCATTCAAAGTTTGTTAAAAATACAATATTCAATTCTAAAGAGCTACTTTTTGGTACTTTAGGTCACCTAGAATATTAGTGCCACTCTTAATGTCAAGCTATACCTCTGGCCCATGTCAAGAACAATAATCATTTCACAAACCAAGTTAGGACTGATAAGCATCTATTATCAAACATTCAATTTCAAAGTCTTATATTCCAAATCACCACCATTAAAAGGAATGACATTTCATTAAGATTCAAAAAAGGAATCATTTATTGAGATGGTCATCAAAACAAGACTGAAATAGGTGCTTCCTTCAATTATATGATCATATCATTACTATAAACTTAGACAATTATAAAGGCAAATCCTCAAAGCATGGTTCAAGTGAATATCATTAGATCATATGCCACAAGTGTTTCCATATTGAGGATAGAGTGGATCTACTAATATGTGAGGAAATATAATAAATTGCTAGAAATTATTTAAGCAAGTACAAGTTGCCCTCAAAATGCAAAGATTTCATTGTTGGTCAAATTTCCTATTAGTAATGCTTGATTCATCAAAGTCCCAATCAATAATAATTATTTTGTTAGTGTGAGTTCCCAATGGTAATGTATAGTCAAAGTTCCTATGTCAGGAAAGTTCCCTAGAACTATCACTCATAGGAACTATGACAGATAGGGACAAGAGGATCATATTTCATCAGATTTCTTGTTGATCATCATAGTTCATCATAGTTGCTTCCTCAAAATTCTCATTGCTCTCAGTTTCTATCAGTCATAGTTCCTTCATCGAATTTCCTATTGATTAGAGTTCATGTTTGTTAGAATTCTTTTTTATCATAGTTCCTTCATGAAAGTTCCTATTGGTTAGAGTTCATGTCGATCATAGTTCCTTTTTCAAAGTTGTTGTTAGTCATGGTTCTTATTGATCATAGTTCCTTCATCAAAGTTCTTGTTGGCCAAAGTTCCTATTAATCATAGTTCCTTTGTCAAAGTTCCTATCAATCAAAGTTCATATAAGTCATGGTTCCTATCAAAGTTCTTGTTAGTATTGTTCCTTTGTTGATCAGATTTCATGTTGATAATGTTTCCCTCATAGTCAAAGTTTCTATTTTAGGAATGTTTCTTAGACTATGGCTAAGAAGAACTTTGATTAATAGAACCAATGTCGAAAAATTTCAATGTTAGTGAAAGTTCACATTAGTCAGTGTCTGTGTCAGTCATAGTTGTTGATGTTTGTAGCATCAGATAAGTACTTCAATATTGGTTTGTGTCTAACATGTGGAAGTTGTCATTAATACCTCTTAGAATTTTGGAAATTCACTTTAATTAAAGCAATTGTTAAAGTGAATGTCTTTTTATAATTAATTGAGTTTAATTTAATGAAATTCCTAAGTTTTTGGCATCAGTTGATTAAATGAATCTTATCTATTGATCGCAAGTGAGGTGAGATCTAATCTCAACCGTTGATCACTTTGGAGATTACGGTTAGAGTATAACTCAATATTATAAAAGGCAGTGAAGGTGAGAGGAGATGACACATTCCTTGGAAATTTATTGGAGTCAGTGACTCATAGAGAGAGAAAACAAAGACTTTAATTCAAGGATTGAATCACAAAGGGTTGTGATTCAAGGAGATCTCGACATAGGTGGAGAAGGACTTTAATTTAGAGATCAAGTTCAAAGGAGGAAAAAGGGAAAGAGGGTAGCAACAGACATATATGGGCAGGAGGACAACCGCAGGATATATCTAGGCAGTAGGAAACATGGACAACCGCAGGTACGAAGCGTACAAAATCACGAACAACATCATACACACGAGTCAGTTAGATTAGGCATGTATATATGTGCAAGTCAGTCAACTCAGGTGCGTATATATGTGTGATAAAAGTATCTCAGATGCATACATATGCATGAGACAATTATCTCAAGACCTTACATATATGTGAGACAAGTGCTCAGGGCGCATACATATGCATTGAGAAGGCAGTGAAGGGAACATATAGATTCATACAAGGGTAGTTTGTAGCAGAGGGTTTTGTCAGGTTTGTTGTACTTATAGTTTTCCTTTGTGGGTCATTTTCCTAGTAAGGGAGCCCTTGTAAGCTTGGATTCATTGTTAATGAAAAGTTGATTTGAAGTGAAGAATTTTTTGTGTGTTTTGTAAGATTTGTTTTTTAGTTTTCTTCCATTGATTTATTTATTTACCAGTCAAAATTCCAATTGTGCATTTCATTCAGTAAGCTGCAATTAATTTAAAGCAAGGAAATTAATAGGTAATAATCTACCAGATAGTTGGGGTTAAGGAAATTCAACATGGTATTTGAGATTTCACTCTAAGAGGGAAACAAATTCCAAATACATAGTAGCTTATGACATCTAATCTATTAGATCTTATTTGTAGCAATGAATGTTTAAAGGAACAAACATGGATCCAAAACAATTTGTAGCAGATCTCTCAAATCTGCAAGGATATCTATGTAGATCTATAAACCAACAATGAAATTAATTGAGTGCTTGAGACATGAAGGACTATGAATCAACAGGATCTCAGCAAGGGTGAAGAAGGACTTCGATCCATAGATCAAATCAAGGGTCAACATCTATTTGGAGAGAGTAAAGAAGTACTTTTTCTCAAGGAGATGTTAGCAAGGGTGAAGAAGGAATTTCACCTAGAGATCTATTCATTCCAAAGGAGAAGAGAAGAAAGAAAGTTAGAAGAAAACAAATTTGGTAACAAGGATAGATCTGAGAAACAGATCTAATTCGTAGAAGCCACAACAACCATACGAACAGGTCATACAGAGCAACCGGAGCAGTTTCATACGCACAAAGAATTCAACCAAGGCACATACATGCCCATCGAACAAGTGGTCCAATGCGCATATATACATGTCGTTCAATGGATCAGAGTGCATACATACACACAGGACAGGAGCTCAAGGAACATACATATGTGTTGTACAAGTAATTGGGGGTGTGTATAGTTCGTACAGGATGCCATTATGGGGTTGTACAAGAGTGACAGAGTTGTTGGGATACAAGTGTTGGTTGTTGGCTATATTTTTATTTTCTCGGTGTAGAAAAAATATGACAGGAGCACATGATTTATTCAACAGTCTAACGGACAAGGACTCAAGGATCCATGTGGATCTTGGTGATGATTCCAACTATGCATTGAAGGGAGAGGGAACAATCGTATTCTATCTTGAGTCAGGTGGTTCATTTGAGGCCCGGGATGTGCTATATGTACCGGGACTTAGGAATAATTTACTCTCAGTCTCGGTTATGGAGAACAGGGGTTTCACCAAGATAGGGACAATACTCATATGTTCAGAGGGAGGTAGCCTTGACATAGTAGTGAGAATTGGGTTTAGAGAGGGAAAGTTATACAGGTTGAAGGACAATCTTTTTCAGTCCTTGGTACATGACAATGACAACTTGGGTGATTTATGCCACAGGTAGATGGGACACCTACATTGCAAGGTGTTTTTGAGTATGAGGGAGATTATCATTGATTTCCCACATTTCAATGTTGAGCAACAGGGCGTGTGCAGAGGGTGTGCACTTGATAAGAATTCCAAGATTAATTTTCCAAGCAACAAGAGTAGGTCCAAGGAGATATTGGATCCCATACATTCAGATGTATGTGGACTGAGGTTAGTGAAAAAGGACAAGGAACAAGAGGCTCCGAAGGGAGAAAAATGTTCAAAGACTTATAGTGTGGGGAGTCAACCTTTAGGTGGACAGGAGGAGTAATCCCCTTCCAAATTTGTCAAGAGACCTAGCTGGTTTGAAACGACATTGAGGGATGCTCAGGATCAAGTTGAGGCTCCTAGGAGCACATTTAGGGAGAGCATGCCTCCAACTAAGTTTTTGAACTTCATGGCACTGATGAGTAACGTCATTGAAGAGGAAGTAGACTAGCAGGTACAATAGGATGCCTTGGTGTAGGATGAAATGTGTGACATTGTGCCAAGAAGGGAGGGAAAAATCATTCCAAGTGGCTCTTCAGGAAGTACCTTCCTCGCTAAGAGGGAGTGTTGATATTTGAAGAATCAAACAAGTACTTCCACATTGGTTTGTGTCAAACATGTGGAATTCCTCATCAATACCTCTTAGAAATTTGGAAATTCACTTTAATTAAAGGAATCATTAAAGTGAATTTATTTTTATAATTAATTGAGTTTAATTTAAGAAAATGCCTAAGTTTTTGGCATTAGTGAATTAAATGAATCTTAGCCATTGATTGCAAGTGAGGTGAGATCTACTCTCAACCATTTATCACTTTGGAGATTAGGATTAGGGTATAACTCACTATTATAAAAGGAAACCAAGGTGAGAGGAGATGACACATTCTTTGGACATCTATTGGAGACAACGAATCATAGAGAGAGAAAAGAAGGAATTTTTTTCAAGGATTAAATCATGAAGTACTGAGATTCAAGGAGATCTCGGCATAGGTGGAGAAGGAATTTCATCTAGAGATCAAGTCCAAAGGAGGAAAGAGTGCAAGAGGGCAACAATAGATAGATATGTGCAACAGGACAATCACATGAAAAATTTGGGAAGCAAGCAACAAGGACACCCACAGGTACGGATCGTATAGGATCACGAATAGCTCTGTACGCACACGTTAGTTAGCTCAGGAACATACATACATGCGAGCCATTCATCTTAGGTGTATATATACGCATGAGAAAAGTATCTCAGGTGTGTACAAATGCATGCGACAGTTATCTCGGGGTTGTACATACACGTAAGACAAGTTCTCAAAGTGCATACATATGCGTTGAGTAGGTGGTGAAGGGCACATACAGATTTGTATAGGACCCAAGTACAGGGGTAGTCTGTAGTAGAGGGATTTTCCAGGTTTGTTGTACTTGTATTTTTCCTTAGTGAGTCATTTTCCCAGTAAGGGAGACCTTGTAAGCTTACATTCATTATTAATGAAAAGTTGATTTGAAGCGAAGAATTTTCTATGTGTTCTGTGAGATTTATTTTCCATTTTGCTTCCACTGATTTATTTATTTAACAGTCAAAATTCCAACTGTGCATTTTATTCAATAAGCTACAATTAATTTACAGTAAGGAAATTACTAAGTAATAATCTGCTATATAGTTTGGGTTAGGGAAATTCAATATGGTATTAGAGATTTCACTATGAGATGGAGACAAATTTCATATACATAGTAGCTTATGACAACATATCTATTAGATATGATCTGCAGCAGTGGGTGTTTAAAGGACCAAACACATATCCAAAAAAGTTTGTAGTAGATCTGTCAGATCTACAAGGAGATCTATGCAGATCTATAAACCAGCAGTGAAATTCATTGAGTGCTTGAGACATGAAGGACTATGACTCAAGAGGATCTCGTCAAGGGTGAAGAAGGACTTTCATCCAAAGATCAACTCAAGGGTAAAAATCTATTTGGACAGAGAAAATAAGGACTTTTTCTCAAGGATATCTTAGCAAGGGTGAAGAAGGACATTCACCTAGATATATTTTCATTCTAAAGGAGGAGAGAAGCAGTTAGGGTAGCAACAGACATACTTGGTAACAAGGATAGATCTGAGCAACATATATAAGTCATAGAAGCCACATGATCCATAGGAACAGGTCATAAAGAGTAGTCAGAGAAGTTTCATACATGCCAAGCAGTCAGTTAAGGCATGCACATATGCATCGAACAAGTGGTCCAATGTGCATACATATGCATCGATCAGTGGATCAAAGTGTGTACATATGCATAGGATGGAAGCTCAGGGTGCATACATATGCATTGTGCAGAAAGCATATGCACATACATATGTTTTTTGCAAGTAGTTGGGGGTGCGTAAGTTCATACAAAACGCCAGTATGGGGCCGTATAGGAGCAACATAGTTGTTGTGATAAAAAATTTGGTTGTATTTTTATTTTCTTGAAGGACATAAAATATGACAGGAGCATGGGAGCTATTCATCAGTCTGACAAACAAGGACTCAAGGATCGATGTGGATCTTGGCGATGATTCCAAATATGTATTGAAGGGAGAGGTAACAATATTGTTCTAGATTGAGTTAGGAGGTTTGTTTGAGGACCAAGATGTGCTATATGTACCAAGACTTAGGAAGTACTTTCTCTCAATCTCAGTTATGGAGAACAAGGGTTTTTCTAAAAGAGGGAAAGTACTCATACGTTTAGAGGGAGCTATCCCTAACATAGCAGTGAACATTAGTTTTAGAGAGGGAAAGTTATATAGGTTGAAGGACAATCTTGTTCAGGCCTTGGTACATGACAATGACAACTTGTGTGAGTTATGGCACAAGTAGATGGGACACCTGCATTGCAGGGTGTTTCCAACTCGGAGGTAGATTATCATTGATGTCCCACATTTCAGTGTTGAGCAACAAGGTGTGTGTAGAGGGTGTGAACTTGGAAATAATTCCAAGGCTAATTTTCTAAGCAACAAGAGTAGGTCCAAGGGGATCTTGGATCTCATACATTCAAATGTGTGCAGAACGCGGTCAGTGGAAAAGGATGAGGAGCAAGAGGTTTCAAAGGGAAAACAATGCTCAAAGACTTCTAGTGTGGGGAGGTCAACCTTCAGGTGGAGAGGAGGAGGTATCCCCTTCCATATTTTTCAAGACACACAGTTGGTTTGAAACAACATTGAGGGATGCTCAGGAGCAATTTGAGGCTCATAGGAGCATATTCAAGGAGATGAGGCCTCCGAAGAAGTTTTTAAACTTCATTGCATTGATGAGTAGCATCACTGAATAGGAAGCAGAATAGCAGGTACAATAGGATGACTTGATGCAGGATGAAGTGTGTGACAATGTGCCAAGACCAGAGGGAAAACTAGTTCCAGGTGGCTCTTCGAGAAGTACCTTCCTCGCTAAGAGGGAGTGTTGATGTTTATAACATCAGACATGTAATTTTCACATTAGTTTGTGTCTAGCATGTGGAAGTTGTCATAAATACCTCTTAGAACTTTGTAAATTCACTTTAATTAAAGAAATTAATGTAGCCATATTGTTAGTCTCACTTTAATGCAACCATATTGTTAGTCTCGGATAGAAAAAAGCACAATTGCTTACCTACTATCTTGAGATGAAAATAAGACAAAAGTTTAAGGTGTCGAAGTTATACTCACCATAGTGCTCGTCCAAAAGAACTTACCAAATGACTTGGTATGCATACCAACTTTGCAAGGAGCTCCTGATGAAAGAAAAGTCTTCTTTCGGGAAAGGTATTTAGGGTTTTTTCAACCTTAGAACTAGATCTTGTGAGGGAATCAAAACCAAAAGATATTTTTGTGTAAGTTCCCTTGTTGAGTCAACCCTGTATCATGTGGAGTCACCAAGTGAGTTAGAAAAATAAAGCAATTAAATTAAAAACTCACCGATGTCGTTGTCACCAAGGCTTACAATGCCCAACAACAATGCCAAATTTTTATCAAAAATTTCCACCCTCCAATTGAGTTGATAAATTTGATAAAACAACAATGAAAACTTGGCTAATTAAAGGAGTAAAGCCCCAAATTGTCACGAGCTAGACCCCTCTTCATTTGGGCTAGTGCTTACCAGCATTAGGGGGGAGTCTCTAAGGTGATTTGTTGTTGTCCTAAGTTTGATTTTATACAATTAATGACAAATTAAAACAACTAATGTGACTTGGAAAACGTCTTAATTCCGTCCAATACGTGGGGAAAAGATAGTGTTTTAACTTGGAGGGGTCCTGAAGGGTTAGCACAAGAGAAGATATAAGAGAAATAAGAAATAAACTACTAAAAAGATTAAGTAAAACCACAATGAATAGTAATGAACTAATAAATCAAATTGCAAGAATAAACAAAAACCAATAAGAAGAAAGGTTCGAGATACAAAACTATTTTATTATTAGGCTTGTCAAAACGTTGATTGCGCCACAATCAACATGTCCATAATCGATACAATGATCACTCTTTCTCAAGAGAAAGTAGCTAGTCTATATAATGAGAGAGAGAGAAGAAGAAGAAAGAATAAGCATAGTATGTGTTGCTGCCACAAAAATATGACCGTATAATGAATAAACCTCTCCATTATATAGAGAGTAAGGCACACTTCCCAAGAGGAGAAGATGAGGACATGTAAATGAGTAATTTAGGAATTAATGTGCATGAGGGAATAAGTGTTAGTGAGTAATACACATGGGTGAGTTATGAGTGAGAGTGTATGTGCATGGTGAGTTAAGGATCACACATGTGAGAGTGTGAGGGATAATTAAGTGAAGGACTGGCGCATGTGTGAGCATAAGAGGGAGTTAATGCATGAAAATTGAGATAACAATGAGTGAAGTGAGGGATAAAGTGAGTTAAGTGAGGGAAATGATAAGTTAAGTGAATATAAGAGTGATTTGAGTGTTTAGTTAACTAAAACATGTCAACACATGCTAATTATGCATGTGCTAGCCAAGGAAGAGAAATTCGCCCTATTTCTTAGGGTTTTTGTAAATTTTAGTAAATTAGCATTTTAAAGCAATTTAAGGGGAATTTTGGGAAATTAATGCATGGAAAGTGAAAATATGTTAAGTGAGGAAAATTTAGTGAGAAAGGTTAGCCTTAATTGGCTAAACTTCTTCCATGGAAGTGCCATCTCATCCTGTGTGTCCTCTTTTGTTTAATTAATTCTTCATTTAATGCTCATGCCTTGGAAAATGTGCCCTTGGTCAAATGATGTCATGTAGATGCCACATCACCCTAAAACTCTGCCAAATGTCAAAATTTTGAGCTTGCCACTTGTCACTTGTGGAGATGACGACCACTACTAAAAATAGAAGTTTCCAAAAATAGTCATTTGGTCCCAAAAATTTAAAACTCGCCGAAAATCATCCAAAATTTCTAGAATTGTCCAGGATGACTAGGAGACCATTGCCACGTGTCCAATGTATAAAAATGAACACTGCTAAAAACAGAAAGTGCTCGCATGTCAATGATATCATACTCATTGAATTCAGTTTTCCAAGATGATTCCAAATACGCAATCAGAATTGACATGCGAACCATGGTGCTCAACCTGCTAAAAATAGAAATTTGTGACAAATCATCTCGGAAAAGTTCCAAAATGCTCAGTGTCTCAAGGATCGAAAATGCATGCTCATAATATGAATATGGGGATTATATCTCAACCTGCTAAAAATAGAAATTTCCTGCATGTCACTCGGAAAGGTGATATCAAGCCTATAATCATGCAAGGACCATACCTATATACTCAAAATTGCTCCATATTGTCAAATAACCCACTCAAACCGTATCTACTAAAAAGTAGGGACACCTGTTGTATGTAAACATCTCTCTCAGATGTGTTGGAAACCAAGCTAACTCTAACTCTAAATAAAACAACCATGTACCGATCATATACCTATCTCTGATGGGAACCAACCTTATGCTAAACATAAGTGATAAACTTTGGGAGAATCTCATAATGCCATTTAAAATAGTGCATGCTGGATCTTAACCCTCAAGGTTTCCATTGGTGGAAATCTACAGGTTAAAAATGGTGACTCAATGGGGATGAGATCCCCTTGTGGGATGTTGAGAACCATATGAATCTATGTGTATGTAAAAATGATGCTTTGTGAGAACTATGTAAGATGTATCAATGATGCTCTGTGAAAACTGAAGAAATATGTACCAAGAATACCCATATAAATGTGTGGAAGGAAAGAAGGCCCTGAAACCTTATCAAGAAAATCTTGTAAGCTAACCTGTTGTACCAAATCCTATCTATTGGGCCATGAATTCAAACCAATACAAAAACTCCCACTGAATCACTGAAACATAAGGGGCCTCATCCAAATTCGCTACCTTCTACCACCCAAATGTACATTCCTCCCCACTGTAAATGTGTTTATGTTGACACAAGGGAGAGAGTCACTTAATCAGATGCCAATAATGTAAACACATTTCAAGTGTGAAGGAACACCATCAATAATGACAATGGGTCCTAAGGTATGAGCACAACCTGCCACTGTGAAATATGTTCTTAAGTTGAACAATTACAAGGATCACCCAATCAAGGCCCAATGATACTTAACCTTGTCGGATGTGAGATAACCGTCAATGAGGCTAATGGATACCAAGGCACTCTACTTTTGGGTCATCCTTAGATAGTGTGTCGAATTCGATACAGGATGACCTGCTAAAAAGAAGAGCAATGATGTCTCTCTTCCCTCAGCGTGAAGTGATGACTCAAGAACATCAAGATGAAAGAACCATGTACAATATCCCTACTTCTAGATGAGGGGGGAGACTGACTCAAAGAAAAAGACTCAATGATAATTTATTGGGAGACAAAACATAAGATGACTCGAGACTCTCTTATGTCTCCTCAAACTACCCACCCTAAAGGCTCAATGCTTTGGGAACATGAAAAATGGGTCCCCCATCCAGGCTCCACTTTAATGATAGACACAAAGGCTTGGCATGTGAAAGATAGACATTAACATTTTGACCCAGGAAAAGCACTAGTCAACAACCATTTATTCATGAAAGGAAAGACGTACACGACACAACCACATGTTGATATAATTTGGCAAAAATCAACGACACTTAAGAAAAAATGGAAAGCAAATAACTAAAAGGAAAATACATTGCAAGGAAACAAAATTGTTGTCCTAAAACTATAAAAAAATAGCAAGAAGAAAATATTGAAATGATGATGCGGAAAGGAAAGACAACTATCCTAGACCCAAATTTGTTTTACCTCAAAGCTACCATTAACAAATCATCATACTNGCCCAACAACAATGCCAAATTTTTATCAAAAATTTCCACCCTCCAACTGAGTTGATAAATTTGATAAAACAACGATGAAAACTTGGCTAATTAAAGGAGTAAAGCCCCAAATTGTAATGGACTAGACCCCTCTTCGTTTGGGCTGGTGCTTACCAGCATTAGGGGGGAGTCTCTAAGGTGATTTGTTGTTGTCATAAGTCTGATTTTATGCAATTAATGAAAAATTAAAACAACTAATGGGACTTGGACAATGTATTAATTCCGTCCAATACGTGGTGAAAATATAGTTTTTTAACTTGGAGGGGTCCTGAAGGGTTAGCACGAGAGAAGATATAAGAGAAATAAGAAATAAACTACTAAAAAGATTAATTAAAACCACAATGAATAGTAATGAACTAATAAATCAAATTGCGAGAATAAACAAAAACCAACAAGAAGAAAGGTTCGAGATACAAAACTATTTTATTATTAGGCTTGTCAAAAGGTTGATTGCGCCACAATCAACAAGTCCATAATCGATACAATGATCACTCTTGCTCAAGAGAAAGTAGCTAGTCTATATAATGAGAGAGAGAGAGAAGAAGAAGAAAGAATAAGCATAGTATGTGTTGCTGCCACAAAAATATGACCGTATAATGAATAAACCTCTCCATTATATAGAGAGTAAGGCGCACTTCCCAAGAGGAGAAGATGAGGACATGTAAATGAGTAATTTAGGAATCAATGTGCATGAGGGAATACGTGTGAGTGAGTAATACGCATGGGTGAGTTATGAGTGAGAGTGTATGTGCATGGTGAGTTAAAGGATCACACATGTGAGAGTGTGAGGGATAATTAAGTGAAGGACTAGCGCATGTGTGAGGATAAGAGGGAGTTAATGCATGGAAATTGAGATAACAGTGAGTGAAGTGAGGGATAAAGTGAGTTAAGTGAGGGAAATGATAAGTTAAGTGAATATAAGAGTGATTTGAGTGTTTAGTTAACTAAAACATGTCAACACATGCTAATTATGCATGTGCTAGCCAAGGAAGAGAAATTCGCCCTATTTCTTAGGGTTTTTGTAAATTTTAGTAAATTAGCATTTTAAAGCAATTTAAGGGGAATTTTGGGAAATTAATGCATGGAAAGTGAAAATATGTTAAGTGAGGAAAATTTAGTGAGAAAGGTTAGCCTTAATTGGCTAAACTTCTTCCATGGAAGTGCCATCTCATCCTGTGTGTCCTCTTTTGTTTAATTAATTCTTCATTTAATGCTCATGCCTTGGAAAATGTGCCCTTGGTCAAATGATGTCATGTAGATGCCACATCACCCTAAAACTCTGCCAAATGTCAAAATTTTGAGCTTGCCACTTGTCACTTGTGGAGATGACGACCACTACTAAAAATAGAAGTTTCCAAAAATAGTCATTTGGTCCCAAAAATTTAAAACTCGCCGAAAATCATCCAAAATTTCTAGAATTGTCCAGGATGACTAGGAGACCATTGCCACGTGTCCAATGTATAAAAATGAACACTGCTAAAAACAGAAAGTGCTCGCATGTCAATGATATCATACTCATTGAATTCAGTTTTCCAAGATGATTCCAAATACGCAATCAGAATTGACATGCGAACCATGGTGCTCAACCTGCTAAAAATAGAAATTTGTGACAAATCATCTCGGAAAAGTTCCAAAATGCTCAGTGTCTCAAGGATCGAAAATGCATGCTCATAATATGAATATGGGGATTATATCTCAACCTGCTAAAAATAGAAATTTCCTGCATGTCACTCGGAAAGGTGATATCAAGCCTATAATCATGCAAGGACCATACCTATATACTCAAAATTGCTCCATATTGTCAAATAACCCACTCAAACCGTATCTACTAAAAAGTAGGGACACCTGTTGTATGTAAACATCTCTCTCAGATGTGTTGGAAACCAAGCTAACTCTAACTCTAAATAAAACAACCATGTACCGATCATATACCTATCTCTGATGGGAACCAACCTTATGCTAAACATAAGTGATAAACTTTGGGAGAATCTCATAATGCCATTTAAAATAGTGCATGCTGGATCTTAACCCTCAAGGTTTCCATTGGTGGAAATCTACAGGTTAAAAATGGTGACTCAATGGGGATGAGATCCCCTTGTGGGATGTTGAGAACCATATGAATCTATGTGTATGTAAAAATGATGCTTTGTGAGAACTATGTAAGATGTATCAATGATGCTCTGTGAAAACTGAAGAAATATGTACCAAGAATACCCATATAAATGTGTGGAAGGAAAGAAGGCCCTGAAACCTTATCAAGAAAATCTTGTAAGCTAACCTGTTGTACCAAATCCTATCTATTGGGCCATGAATTCAAACCAATACAAAAACTCCCACTGAATCACTGAAACATAAGGGGCCTCATCCAAATTCGCTACCTTCTACCACCCAAATGTACATTCCTCCCCACTGTAAATGTGTTTATGTTGACACAAGGGAGAGAGTCACTTAATCAGATGCCAATAATGTAAACACATTTCAAGTGTGAAGGAACACCATCAATAATGACAATGGGTCCTAAGGTATGAGCACAACCTGCCACTGTGAAATATGTTCTTAAGTTGAACAATTACAAGGATCACCCAATCAAGGCCCAATGATACTTAACCTTGTCGGATGTGAGATAACCGTCAATGAGGCTAATGGATACCAAGGCACTCTACTTTTGGGTCATCCTTAGATAGTGTGTCGAATTCGATACAGGATGACCTGCTAAAAAGAAGAGCAATGATGTCTCTCTTCCCTCAGCGTGAAGTGATGACTCAAGAACATCAAGATGAAAGAACCATGTACAATATCCCTACTTCTAGATGAGGGGGGAGACTGACTCAAAGAAAAAGACTCAATGATAATTTATTGGGAGACAAAACATAAGATGACTCGAGACTCTCTTATGTCTCCTCAAACTACCCACCCTAAAGGCTCAATGCTTTGGGAACATGAAAAATGGGTCCCCCATCCAGGCTCCACTTTAATGATAGACACAAAGGCTTGGCATGTGAAAGATAGACATTAACATTTTGACCCAGGAAAAGCACTAGTCAACAACCATTTATTCATGAAAGGAAAGACGTACACGACACAACCACATGTTGATATAATTTGGCAAAAATCAACGACACTTAAGAAAAAATGGAAAGCAAATAACTAAAAGGAAAATACATTGCAAGGAAACAAAATTGTTGTCCTAAAACTATAAAAAAATAGCAAGAAGAAAATATTGAAATGATGATGCGGAAAGGAAAGACAACTATCCTAGACCCAAATTTGTTTTACCTCAAAGCTACCATTAACAAATCATCATACT
>JZKD02S2358390.1:0-25614 GCA_000966675.3 Picea glauca
AATAGGCTATATCTCTGAAATTATAATGCCTTGGAACTTGAAAGTTTTACCAAAGGTACTTTGATATGTTGTCTAAGTAACATCCAAATGTCACTATTTGAATCATCCTAGAAAAGAAAATTAAAGGGAAAAATACAAGATGACTCAATTGAAGTAGAAAAACTGTAGGATCGATGCTCTGATACCAAATGTTATGAACCAAATCCTTGAAAATGGTAAAAAGTCAAATAATAATAGTCCAATTCAAGGGGAAAACCTCCTTTTATATCACATCCAATTCACAAGAAAAGATATGATGATATGAGATGATCCTAATATTAGGACTCATTGGTGTGTGTGTGTGTGTGTGTGTGTGTGTGTGTGTGTGTGAGAGAGAGAGAGAGAGAGAGAGAGAGAGAGAGAGAGAGAGGGTACAATGAAGGGTTCTAGCTTGCATACAAACATAACACTAGAATTATAATAATTCAATAGATAGGGAATACAAAGGTTTTTTTTCCTTAACATGAGGCTTTGTCTAGGGATTAACGCTTTACCCCGCAAGGACCTAGTAAGCCTTCCCATCAACATAGTGTTACTGGAGTAAATAGTAAATTTTTTATCTCGGGGTAGGATTCTTCAAAATAGTCCACTAGTTGAACATATTTCCCCATCCCTCAAACCTTATCTCCTTCCGACCACCAAACAAATATAATCATATCAATGTCAAGGTTCCATTACTATAGTCCCTTGTAAACATAGATGTGTTAGTTGTAGACCTATAGAGAGCCCTTTATAGATTAAAGTTGCACCTGCATCAAAGTGAATATCATGGGATGAAATATATCAGCCTAGACGAACCAAGGAAAATGTAATTTAATGTTTAAAAAGAGGCCAAATATGTCCAAATGGAAGTCATTGTGTGTCCATAAGATGTTGTACATAATATATTTCACAATTGTTAGTAGAGTGGGTGGGTATTTTGTTGTATGAAATCTGAGGATTTGAGAACACATTAGCAGTGGGCTTGAAGAGAAGAATATGGGTTATCAAGAAGATGCATTTCATTAGGAAGATATGGCACGTCTCTAAGAATGCCATTGATATGCATATAATAGACACCTTCACTAGCTACAAATCTTAATTTTAGTTTTGCACAAGGGGATATATGTTTTCTTGTCTCCAAAATCACATTTTCTACCTATAGAAGAAACCCTAAACAAATTATGTCGAGTACTTATAGCATAGTCCCTAAATGCAAACCACACTCCCACACAAACTCACCATATTAGGGTCCACTTTCATTTGATCGTTGTGGTATTTTAGTTGTAGATATGTAATGTGGCTCGGCCCTTGTGAAAAAAAACTCGATAGCCACATTCGTCCCTCAAATTTGTACCAAGCCCTCATATATATTTAGATCTCAGCAAATGGATTGGTCAAAATCCCACTCCCCGTAGCCCACATATTGTGCCTCTCATTCTTGATCTAGATCTCAAATCCAAACCAAATATGCCTCAAATGTAGTTTGCACGAATACAATTTTTTTTGGCATGTCCATTGTCTATACACCAAAGCCCCTCCTTGACACTTAATTATTTCTCTTCCTATCAATGCTTCTCTTGAAACCTCAAAATCATTTTTTGTACTTGCATTTTCTATAGAAAAATCTCTTCAACACTACATGAAAATGCAAAAACCCTTAAAAAAAAACATCGTAGAAATCATTCACAAACTATATGAAAACCCTATAAATCATCATGGAAACCCTAGAAATGGTTGCATCGTCACCATGGCCATCTTCATAAAAACCTCAATTTTCCCCAATAGTGAGAAAAAACAAGAGATGGGTTATACACACTAGATAACTCGGCCATAAGAGAGAAATGAGATTGAGTATTGTGATCCACATTGTTCTAAAAAAAGAAGAAGCTCACTCCAATGGGAGAGTTTAGTATCATACTATTTGTGTACATTGTTTAGTGTTTTGTTGTTTTTGTGTTGAATGTCACGTGAGAACTCCACCTCCAACAGATTATAGCCGTAACCACATTACAATTATATATATATATATATATATATATATATATAAATATATAAATATAATAATAATAAAATTTAATTAAATAAGTTTTACAATAATTTTATACATTATTTTAATATCATGTATATTCATGATATCTTATATAATTATCTTACTTTTAAAATGGTTTTTTTTAAGATTTCATGTAATCATAAATTAACTTATTAGTAGTAGGGTCTTTTTTGGAGGTCAATGTGGAAGTGTTTAAGCCTTATAAGAATTTGTTGTTTTTCATTTAATCATTTTTTAAAATTATTTATTTTTAAATTTAGTTCATTTTAATTTATTTATAAATAATAAAAATTATTTATATTTATTATAATAAATTTTAATGAAATTAAAATTTAATTTAATATATATTTATCTTCAATTTTATATATTTCAAGTTAATTTAGATGTGAATATAAATAAATATAAATTTTCATTTAAAATTATTTGATATTTGTTTTTTTAAATATTATTTTATATTTCAATTTTCAAATAATTTTTGTTTTTTAATAAATTATTAAACTTAATCAATGTTTTTTTTCCCAAAAAAATTCTTTTAAAAAAACCCTTTTAGTACTTAATCATTGCTTATATATTCTTTTAATAAATTATAAAAAAAATCATATAATTTAATATTTATAACATGTCTTTGAATGATGCATATGTTTTCTCGAAGTAAACTATATACTAGAATTTAAAATATCTAATGTTTTGAGTGGACACTACACTCATCATATAGACAAAAAAGTTGAATAATATTAGAAAAGAGTGTGGGTTAAAATATATAAAAACTTTTGCCAGTCATTGTGAGATTGGAGACAATTTATTGCTTTATTTATTATTCCATTTATACTCCTTGATTTTGGGTCTTAGTTTTGATTCCATCATTAATTCTCCTTACTTTTCTATTTACTATTTTTTTTTTTTTTTTGTAAGTAAGATTGTATAAAAAACTTGCCAAAATCAAAGATTACAGTATCATCATTTTGTTCCAGGCTGTAAACACTGAGCTATCCCAAGTGGAAACCAGCTCAACACTGAGCCAGTCGAACAGTTTTGTAATTTAAGTCTTAAACTGACAATCATAACAAGCCTTAAAAACAAAATATTACAACTTGACCTTTCTACTAGCATATAACAGAAAAATGCAACCCAATGAGGGTGACCAACTTGAAATTAATTGACATAGACAGATTATCACTATAGTGTCCATGAGGCAAAACAACAGTTATATGACCTTCCAACCGAGAAAAATAAAAGAGACACCTATGCAAGTCAAGTGGTAGGGTTCTAGTGGGGCCACGCGTCCATGGAGGTGACGCCAAGCGTCAGGTCCCCAAGAGGTGTTGGCTCCTCCTCGACTGGTTTCGCATCCTCCTCCTTGACTGGTGTTGCGTCCTCCAAAGTCCCATGTGGTGGAGCTGGTGCCAAGACCGGTGGCTCAACCTTTGCTGCTTGTGATTCTCTAGCTGAAGGGTGGAAAACATCCTGCATTGCTGAAAGCAATTACAGGAATTGCATTTCTTTCCCGTCTAGAATCTCTATACGAAACTGGAGATCATCCAAGTGTCGTCGTAACTCAAAAACTAGGCCTTGCAGCATTGCAAGACCTGCTTGCTGTTCAAATGCAAAGTTGGCACAGGATTCGATGCGAGAGTGAGGCCATTGTTGTGAGCCTTGGCTAGCTTCATGGCCAACACCTTGAGAGTGAGCGTCATGTAGCAAGGCATGAGGTGACTGGGAAGGCGAGCAGGTTGGAGAATTTGGTGGAGCCACTGGGATTGACTACGAAGCGGAGACCAAATCTCTGAGGGGGCCTAGGTTAAATCCTATAGAAGTCCCCGAGAGATCAAACCACTCCAACCTGCAAGAAAAAAGAGATGAGAGGGGTGGGAGGTTTTTGGGGTTGTGGCTTGACTGCGTTAGGGAGGAGGACGAGGAGGGAGACGAGGAGGAGGAGTTGTGGGATGGTGCGGGCGAGGGGCAGAGGGCCAGATGTCGTTGGTTGGGTTTCCATGTTGTGCCTCGTTTTGACTTCCCCCTCTGTCTCGACATCTCTGAGACATAGTGAGGGCAGAAACACACCGGAGAGAACAAAAAAAGGTTAAGGAACAACTGAGCGGGAGGTTGAGCTCTGGAGGATCCGACCACAGGAGAATAAGGCTTCCAATGCACCTTGTGCAATACATAGTATCCAAGTCATTGGTTCCATCGATAAAACCAACACACGTACAGAGTAAATTTAGAGCCATGGCGTTGGTCCATCGAAGGGACGAAGAGCTAGAGCCAACCGCACTAAGATTAATGGCGCCCTGTCTCATGCAATGCGGTTTTAATTTCATTAAGGTGGTGGGAGGGAGAGGCAAGCATCCATCACGTGGCTAATGCCACAGTGGCCATCTCCTGGCTTCTCCTCTTGACAGGTGTCTCCTAATATCACCCCATCTGGGGAGTTGTCGATGTTTAGAGATTCTTTCTGGCATCTCTGAAAAAAAGGGTACATCTGGTGGATGGGGGCCTGGTACAAAAGATCTGGTCCCTCCCTTTTCGTTCTGATGTTGGCTAGTTCATCCACAATCTGATTTTCCTTCCTCCTCACATGGGAGGGGATGAAAGCCTAATTGGGTTGGAGAAGTGTTGCAATTGTCCTCAGTCCATGAGATAGTCACTAACAAGGTGATATTTTCTCTGGATTCGCCCTGTTAAGAACTTTTCGAAAGAGATTGAGAATTACTTGAGAATCTCCTTCCACGATGAGTTTATTGAAGTTGTGATCTATGGCTAATTGTAACCCTCTTGTGAGCCCTGATTGTTCTACAACATTGTTTGTAGTATGGCCTAAGTTTCGAAATACCACAACAAATCTTGTTGCGCCCGGGTTACCTTTGGAAGCTTCATTGAAGTTTACCTTGATAAAGTCCACTAGAGGGGGGGACCACTAGGATGGGATATCCCTTCAAGAGGGATTTCAGGGGGGAGAGAGCAGACTATGTTTTGTGATACATTTCCAATTATTCAGGATGCTTTGTTCTTGGGTGGGACAAGTGAAGTCTGCCTCAGACCAATGCTGCAGTTTCCATTATGTTGTGACAGACCTAGGTTTAGTCGTGTTTCCAATTTCTCTGGGTGTTCCTGAATATTCTTCGATTCCGTTCCTTCCATATTTTCCAAAGGATAAAGCCAGGGAGAAGCTGCCAGATGCGGTTTAAGATAGGCGACTGGAAAGCCACTTATCTCCATTTTTCAATGGTAGTGCTTATGTTGTCCCTCTTATAATCTGAAGTGCGCATGATGGTTTCACAATGATACCAAACTTTGGTGTTGAAAGGGAAAGTGTTTAGGAGATGATTCAGTGTTTCTACCTTTTCCCAACATAGAGGGAAAATGGACGATCCTGTGAACCCCCTTTTAGCTAGATTGTCCTAGGTGAGAATGTTTTTGTGTGCCACCAACCAAAGGAAGATGTTGATTTTTGTCCAGTGCTTCAAAGACCAAATTTTGTTCCAGACTTTCCCCGGGGGGGAAGGGAGATTGAGATTGGCCTTGATGGCATAAGACTCCTGGATGTTGAAGGTGCCCCTTGGGGAGTGTCCCCAGTGCAATATGTCCTCACCTTGCATGATGGTAATTTTTCGTGTGTTGGTCATATTGTGTCAGGGATGAAGGTCCACCTGTTCTTCAACATGTAGGTCCTCTCCATTAGATTTCCAACATCTCCAAGTGGCATTCATGGGGTTGTCCCTCCAGTATTCCACCACTTTTTTCAATCCTTCTTGAGTGGATGAGGTGCAGACCGTATCGGCCCATGATTCTTGCACTAAAATAGGTAACTGTTGCCATGAATCATTCCAGAAAAGGGCAATCTGACCATTTCAGATTTCCCAGAAGGCATTATTGACTATAAGGTGTCGATTTTGCTTGGCATTTTTCCAAATCAGGGAGCCTGGGGTATCTTCGTTCCATCGAATGAGGCTTCTTTCTACTACATTGGGAGTATAATTTCTTCTCCAAATATTGTCCTAAAGGTCCCGAGGTCTCTTTATCTATATCCACTAGATCTTGGTGCTAAGTACTTTATTCAATGTTGAGGGGTCTCTGATTCCAAAAACCCCTTGAATCTTGGGTCTGCAAAGATTTTCCCAGCTAATCAATGCGATTTGTTTCCCATCTTTGGGCCCCTGCCAAAGAAAGTTCCTTTGCAGAGTTTTGATAGCACTAAGGATGAAGTTAGGGTTCATGAGGGCTGAGAAGGTATAGACTGGAAGAGCTTGCAAAATTGAGTTGAGAAGGATGAGGTGACTGGGAAGATTGAGAGCTCGATAGGTCTAAGAAGAAAGTCTTTTCGAAAAGGAGGTGAGGAGGCTCTCCCAAGAGATGTTTCTGAGGTATCGGTCTAGGAGGGGGATACCGAGGTACTTGAATGGAAGGGAGATGGAAGTGAAACCCATGAGTTCTGAGATGTTGAGCTAAATTAGAAAATGGGTGTTGAAAAAGAAGATCTGGGATTTGTCCTTGTTGATTTCCATTCTGGAGGCCTCACAAACGGTTTGAATAATAGAGAGGATTGTGTGGGCCTCATGGAAAGTGGGGGAGCCCATCATCAAAGTGTCATCCATAAATTGACTGTGAGAGATTGGAGGGTTGATGCCATGTAAGGGTAGCCCTTTTAGTGTCTTTTTTTCTACCACAGCCTAATAGAGTGGCTGAGACCTTCTGCTAGGATAATGAAGAGGAATGGGTAAAGAGGATCCCCTTGCCTTATTCCTCTGATGGGGGAGAAAGGGCAGGAAGGAAATCCATTGATGAGAATTGAGAAGAAGGCCAAGGAGGTGAGGTTCAATATCTAGTCTACCTAGGAGGGGTCGAAACCAAAGACGAGAAGCATCAAGCGCATATAGTCCCAACTTAACTTTTCAAAAGATTTAGAAAGGTCCGGTTTTAAGAGCATACCTGGAGTACGAGTCTTCTAGAGAGAGTGAATAACTTCGTCCACTAGGATGATGTTGTCCAAGATCTGTCTTCCCTCCACATACCCCGATTGTTCTGGCAAGATGATGAAGAGGAGGATAGGTTTGAGTTGCCTTGCTATCACCTTGGTTAGGATCTTGTAAATGACGTTGTAGAGGGCGATCGGTCGGAAATGATTGGGGTGGATAACACGATCTTTTTTGGGAATGAGGGTGAGGAAAGTGGCGTTGAGGGCCGGGAGGACTTGACCTGAAAGTATGGAGTCTTCAATGATCTCCCACACCTCCTCTCTGAGCATTGGCCAGTAGTGATGAAATAAATCCGAAGTAAATCCATCTGACCCTGGGGCTTTTCCCTTGGGGGTATCTTGAAGATCCTTATCAACTTTTTCGAGCGTTATGGGTTGTGCTAGGGACACATTTTGTTCGTCCATGATTAGGGAGGGTATTTGCTGCATGATATGGAATATTGCTTGTCTTCTATCCTTCAGAGGATCCTTAAAGAGTTTTTGATAATAGGTGACTAGCTCTTCTTCTAGCTCCTCATGGGTGTGCAGGGTTTGCCCGTTTTATGAGAGTAGTTGAGCGATGCAATTAGTGTGTGTCCTTTGAATGGTAGATCTATGAAAGAACTTAATGCTTATATTGCCCTCCTTGAGCCATTGGATGCATGACTTTTGTATCCACATGACCTCTTCTCGGGCCTTTCTCTCATCTAGCTTTTGACTTATTGTCTCCTCCTGTGATTTGAGGTCCTCGGATAAGCCTTGATCCGTGATTTGGCTTTGTATGGTGCCCATTTGGTCCTTTAGTTGTCTTTGGACCTCAAAGATGTTGCCAAAGGTTTGTTTGCTCCAGGTTTTGAGTTTTTGTTTGAAGTTATTGAGTTTCTATTGGAACCTATACATCTTGTAGTCATTTGGGACAGCCACCTCCCTCCACCACGTGTGAGCGTTTTTCTAGAAGTCTAGGTAATTGAGCCAAAAATACTCCATCCTGAAGGGTTTTCACCATGGAGTTGCTAGGATGTCCAGCTAGAGTTGAATAGGCCACTGATCTGACCTGTGGAAATCGAGGATGCTTGCTTCTAGAGCTATGCCTTCCAACATAAGAGAGTCCGAAAGAAGAAATGAGTCCAGCCTACAAGCTATCTGATGAGAGCTAGTTATGTGATTTGTCTAGGTAAAGGTGCCATTGGAAGTTTCTACGTCAATGAGGCCTAAGTTATCAATTAGGCGCTAAGATTCTCTTGAATCTTCCTCGAGACGATGTGTTCCTCCTCTCTTTTCGTCCAAGTTTCAAATCATGTTGAAATCTCCTCCCAAGATCCATCTGTTCCCCTCGGTTAATGATCTGAAAATAGTGGGCTGACTTGTTATGCTATGGAAGCACCCTCTACTTCATTAAAATAAACTTTACAGGACCTTTCTCCATGTGTTAAAATATGCAAGATAAATTATGTGCCAAGTTTATGCTTCTTCTTTTAAATGTTTATATGTGAGGTCTTTGCAAGATTAAATATGTTGTTTACATAAATACAACAATAAATAATAACTTGTATCAAATAATAACTAGCAAACACTCACAACAAGAACAACATAATAAAGGAGTTCACCCCTCTCCGGGCTACATCTTCTTGAGCCTTCTTCAATGGACTTGGCTCTCTGGGATTAATTTGTCAAAGATTCTTTTACAAGCTGCTGCTCAACTCCAATGGAAATTCTGACTGTACCATTGGGATCAGAATACATAAAAACCCCAGAAATGACTAATAAAACTCTGAAAACGGATCATGGCTCATCCGGGCATGACCTCTTCTACATGTGGCCTTAAGATTCCCTGAGCTTCTCTTTGGAAAAAACACCTGTAAAAGTCCTCAAATGGATCTGAAACCTATCCCAAAGTGTTCAGAGCATAATAATTAGTCAAAAATGATTATTCAATCTCAGAAAATAAACATAGGATCATCTGAGCATGACCTCAAACAATTAGCGCTTCAAGTTCCCTGGAGCTCTCTGAAACTTCAATGGTTAAAAAACTACAAAATAAGTCTTCAAATGCATGTGACAACAGTGCCAATGGATTCAGAATGTCCAAAAACCCCTAGCTGGGCTTTTACGACACCTCATTTGGCCAAAAAATGAAGAATATAGGCCTCCTGCCATTCTCTTCCTTTAAGCTTGCTGTCTCTGGTTTTCCAAAACGCACCTCCAGGCATTCTAGCCAAGAAAACGCTCCGAATTCGTGCTAAAACCTAGCACACATGCACAACCGCAAAACCATGGAAATTGTAGGATGGTTATGGTGCGCCCAGCCCCTAACCGCCAAGACCACAGTCACATCGTCACCATGTGACCACGCGCTATAGCAAAAGGGGGCTCCGTTTACAAGGCAAATAAAACAATGACAAGTGGTAGTATATGGTATAACCATTTTTAAACCCAATTCAACTCCCGTGCACAAACATTAAGGTCATATGTATTGGCGCCCGAAACCATGGGCTGAACTCCATTTGAAAAATCCGAATTCAAAATTTGCGAGTGCTCCGTGTAGGGTCATATGATTAAAGTGTATGCGACTGGGTGCACGCCAAACTCCGTACCCGGGTGCTGGTGGTGATATGTATAAATTTATGCGACCGGGGGCTGGGGCTAAGCCCCAGCCCAGTTACGCCCCATATCACACTTCAATTCACTTCAAATAAATACAAACCCATACATATAACAAGGAACAAAGAATGGCGCGTCGGTCAGGCGGCCATTTCCAAAGCGTTGCACGGTGGGAGGAGGTCCGGGGTTTGAGTTCGGTGGACTCCATAAAATTTTGAATAAACAACCAATACAACGGTGCCACGTGGCACCACACCATTTACCAAAATGATGCCACGTGTCACATTGCGATTCGACCACATCTGCCAATTTGAAACTGCCACATCATCAGATGCCACATCAATGTATGAACATACAGTCTCTACCATGTCAGCATCCTTACGGACTGTACGAACTACACAGTCAATGCCCCTTTTTTTTACCTATTTGACGATTCGAACAGATCACGATATCTCTCTCTCCTGATGTCCATTTGAACCCAAACGAGTTGCGTTGGGTTCATGATGACGAGGGCTACGCTCTCGTTTGTTTTGAGGCAATTCCGAGAACATTGATTTTTGAACTAAAATTTGACCCTTGGTCCAAATTTTGATCAGTTAAAGTGTTCATATGCTTCAGGATTCTTAGAAAGGCATGCTTATCTCTCGAGTTAGCTGGTCCATAGACGTTTTTTATACACCTCGTCTTATTAGAGCCAATGAGTCAATAGGCCGCTGAGATGGACCATTTGGTTGTAAAAAAAATTTCCAGGGTGACCGATCCTGGGTTCCAAAGGAGGGCTAGCCCTCTTGCTGCACCCTTGGCCACCATGTAAATTCCTTTCCCGTGCTTCCAACAACTAGGGAGGAGCTTGTCCATCTCTTCTATTGCGCACTTTGTTTCTTGCAACATCATTATGTCTGGTTTTTCTGCAATGATAATATCTCATAATAACTTTTGCTTACTATGACCGTTGAGTCCCCTTATATTCCAAGAGATGATCTTCATGATGAGGATGGGGAGAGGAGGGGTGGAAAAATATCATATATGAGATGTATCTGACCTGAGTTAACCATGAAGTGTCTTATCTCTTGAATGAGATTACTGGTGGATTTTCTTCCTCTTTTCTTTTCATCTTTCTGAGATTTGCATTGTTTTTTCTGCGTATTTCCTTGGATTCCTAAGCCTGCGCTGGATCTGGCGATGGAACCTGTTAAAATATTGTGTAACTGCAAAGAATATTCTTATCCCCTTTTGTGGATAAAGATAAAATACATTTATTATTGATTAAATCAATCCCCTTTTGTGGATTGATCATGTCGGGCATTCTAATTGACCAAATCCCCTTTTGCGGATTGGTCAAACCCTAATTGTAATACGCTAAATGAAAAGATGGCCCCAGAATATATTAAAGTGGTTATAACCACCCAGAATGAAAAGTTGTCCCAGCCAGAATATATTAAAGTGGTTATAACCACCTAGAATGAGAAGTTGTCCCTACCACTGAAAAGACACATGTTCAACACCTGCCATATTGTATAAATAAGAGAAGCCAACACCTCATTTGGACACACACTCAACTCACTCATCTAGTGCGCAAGTTTTGAAGGAAGTTGCAGTTACCAGTTGCCGGAAGAAGGAAGAGAGAGAGAGGCGCATCTCTAGGAGACGAATTTTTGTATTACTTGGCTCATTGTCTTGGCATTGTATTGGCTATCTATATTAAGGAAGTTTTGTTGGGTTTTCTTCCCCTTGAGGGTTTTCTAGGATAAATGCTTCTGTACTCTTGTGATTGTGTTTCTCTTAGTTATCCTATCTATGCTATTGTTATCTAGTAAATTGATAGTAACCTAATAATAGCATAAAATTTAACATGGTATCAGAGCTAAGCTAAAGAGAGCATCTTTCATAGGAAAAAG
The DNA here is from genome assembly GCA_000966675.3 of Picea glauca. Lineage (NCBI taxonomy): Eukaryota > Viridiplantae > Streptophyta > Pinopsida > Pinales > Pinaceae > Picea > Picea glauca. The sequence continues at coordinate 11,522 of JZKD02S2358390.1, forward strand.
AAAAATGTCACTGTTGCCATACATGAAAATTAGGGCTTTTTATTGAAGAAGGTTTTCATCCCCAAATCCATCTAGAAATGTGTGCCCTACCTCAAGGAACTTTTTGGCATCCTCATCGCACATTTTCAGTGGTTAGATCTCCTAGAAAGTGAAACCCTAGTTTTCACAAAGTACGAGAAGTACCAGAAAACCAGAGTACCAGAAGTACCAGAAAACCAAAAGCATTAGTCCAGAAATCAACAGATCAAGTTTGAAGGGGTAAAATTTGGATTTTTAGAAATCTGACAGTACCAACATACTCGCCTCAGTCCAACGCATCTTTTGGTGAGTTCAATTTTCCGATCGAAGTAATTTGATTTTTTTATTATTTATACAGCTCAGAGGGCTAGGGTTTCTTCTACAAGAAAGAATGGCTACCATCATGAGGGTAGAAGACAGGCTAGAAGGATCTAGAAACTTTAGATCTTGGAAGCCTAAGTTGTAGATGATTCTAGACAAGAATGATCTCCTAGAACATGTTATAGTGGGTGTATCAGAACTAGATGAAGAAGATCAAAAGACCAAGCATAAGAATGAAAAGAAAGCAAAGAGAATTGTGTCAGATTTAGTGAAGGATTACTTGATCCCTCATATAACTGAACTACAGACAACAAGGCAAATGTATGAAGTACTCAACAGGTTATATGAAAGCAAAGACATCAACCAAAATCTTACCTTAAGAAATCAACTTCGTAATATGAAGATGGAAAACTCAGAATCTGTCACATCCTACGTTGAGAGTTTCTCAGATCAAAGATTATCTTACATCTATTGGAGATGTCATTAGTGACAAGGAGCTTGTAACCACAACCCTAAATGGGCTTCCAACATTTTGGATTCCTTTTGTACAAGGAGTGTATGCAATAAGCAAGTTACCCAAGTTTGATAAGTTATGGGTAGATTGCACACACAAAGAATCTAGACTTCTAGACCAACAGAAGAGATTAATTGTCGATGAAGAGGAAGCTCTTACAGCTCAAAAGAATAAAAGAAGTTCCTCTAAGAAGAACAATAAAGAAGCTAACTATGTAAGAGTTCCAGATAAGAAGAAAGATGTTTCAAAGATCAGATGCTACAATTGTCAAAAGTTGGGACACTTTTCCTATGACTGTCCTCAAGGAAAATAAAAAAGAAAGTATCAAGCATATGTGGCAGAAGAAGATGAATCTCCTCCCTCAAAGAAAGATCTAGCAGAAATTAAGGATTATGTACTTTAAGTTGAATATATTTGATTTGAAGAAAGAAAGCAAATGGTGGAGTCCGTAGAGCCTCCCCACACAAAAACAAAAGATAAGTATTCATGTTTATTTTTAGTATCTTTTTTACTTTAATACCTTCTCATTACAAGTTAGTTTTTTGTGAGAGTGTTAATTAACCTCGTTTTATTTCAGTGTCTATGTAGACTTATGAAAGAAGTATCAAAGAAGAGGATGAAGAAAGAGATAAAATATTTATTTCATGTATGATCACTCATTATAGTGACAAAGAAAGCATATTGTAAGTATGTTTACAAGTTTCGGAACAAAGAACTTATGTTGTGACTTGCAGAAGTTAGACACCACGAGAAGGGCGTATGATATGATGACAATCAGTAAAGACTAGACAATATCCAGTATTTATATAGGAGTAGGAGGCTCCTAAAGAAGCAGAGCAAAAATATTCAAGATGAAGAAAAAGTTGGATACTCAGATATAGTAGATGAGATGCAGGTAACTATAGGTTCTTCAGTACTGTTCTTATAGATGTAGAGGGAGCAGGTTGATCCAGTATGAAGACATAAAGAAAGAAATATGTGAACTCAAGAAGGCACCCATGATAATATAGAAGAGAACTTCAAGGATGATGATTAGAAACTATCAGTTTGGTGCAAGAGGGAGCTATGTCTCCAAGTTTGAAATAGAAGATCATGATTTGATGCAGTTAGGAAAGCAGATGGATGGTGCCCGAATATTTTGATCAAGATGAAAGTTATCCAGTAGATGTATGGTGCCCAACAGATGGGTAGCATTGTATTATAGCATTGAAAGATTTTGGACCACAAGAGATTTTTTTGGATCCCATAGCTAGACCTTTGTAGAGAAGGAATGAGAAATCCCATAGGTAGACCTTCATAGAGAAGGAGAATGAGAAATTTTCCAAGGTTGGCCTCTGTCCAAGTGTTGAGTTTTGGATACTCTAGTGATATGCTAGAATACCCTCATAGAGAGGGGTGTGACCACCCTCGTAGAGAGGAATGTGGATGTTTCTCCAAGGGGAAACAGGAAGATACTCTCCTCTAGCCAAGGATGGAGTAGCCTGGAACACAAACCTTGACCATGTGGAATGATTAGTTGTCTCTTAAGGTTTGTGTCATGATCCTACGTGGATCATGGAAAGGGAGTCTAGTCTTGCCCAACCTAGCATATTAGCTTCTCTAGTTCATGTGGGATGACTAGGAGTGAAGCTATTGTAGTATTCCTCCCCAGTGGATGGGTGATATAGATGACTACAAGAGAAGGGAGAACATAAAAGGAATGGAAAAAATCATAGGACATCTTCTATGTGAAGATAAGATATTTTATGTGTGAAGATAAGAAATAAGTATCTTTTGCATGAAAACGAAAGAAAGAAAGAGTATCTTCTGTGCGAAGATAAAGAGAAAAAAACTTCCGATGATTTATAGATATGCCAGTCAGTGATCATGATGCCAGATGACCAAGTGGATTATATTGATGCCTCTTGTTATCCAGTTGATGATGTTACCCATTTGATGATGTTGCCCAATTGATGATGTTATCCAGTGGATGCTACTGCCTAGTTGATGTTGACATCTGGTGACTTGTGAAAAGATAAAGAATATCCTTCTTGTTAAGAGGGAGTGTTAAAATATTGTGTAACTGCAAAGAATATTCTTATCCCCTTTTATGGATAAAGATAAAATATATTTATTATTGATTAGATCAATCCCCTTTTGTGGATTGATCATTTCGGGCATTGCAATTGAACAAATCCCTTTTTGTGGATTGGTCAAACCCTAATTGTAATAGGCTAAATGAAAATATGGCTCCAGAATATATTAAAGTGGTTATAACCACTCAGAATAAAAAGCCAGCCTAGCCAGAATATATTAAAGTGGTTATAACCACCCAGAATGAGAAGTCGGCCCTACCAGTGAAAAGAAACTTGTTCAACACCTACTATATTGTATAAATAAGAGAGGCCACCGCCTCATTTGGACACACACTCAACTCACTCTTCTAGTGCACAAGTTTTGAAGGAAGTTGTAGTTACCAGTTACCGGAAGAAGGAAGAGAGAGAAAGGCACATCTCTGGGAGAGAAATTTCTATATTGCTTGGCTCATTGTCTTGGCATTGTATTGGCTATCTATATTAAGGCAGTTTTGCTAGGTTTTCTTCCCCTTGATGGTTTTCTAGGATAAATTCTTATGTACTCTCGTGATTGTGTTTCTCTCAGTGATTGATCCAGATTTATGTAGGAACACAATGAAATACAAAAACACACATAAACATAGATATGCAGCGGAAATAAGACTTCACTTCATTAATAACAAATGACTGAATATGCTTACAGACAAAATGGAAATAAACTAGCTAGGGCACTGGTAGCTTATCTCTGAGAAGAGACGTGTCGGCTATTGGCCTCTGAACTGTGTTACAATGAGGCTTGAAGGCCTGTTATTATTGAGAAATAATGGAAAACCCTAAACATCCAAAGACCTAACCCTAGGAGATGAAACACCAAGACTATGGGCCCCGTTTGGGTAAGTTGGTACATCAACTTCCCGGGGATGTAAGTTTGGCATACTATCTCCGTTTGACATGTTCCATACCTCGTTAGAAAGATCTATCCAAGGACTACAATTTTTGGGTGAGAAACATGATCTATGATACATGTTGCTACCCATTTTCCCAAAAACGTCGTTTAAGGCCTCAAAACGGCTCCAGAAGTTCAGGACCCCAAAAAATGCTAAAAATAGTAAACTGTGCGGAAACTGAAAAAATGAAAGAAGAAATGGTGGGGATCCAAGTGGAATAGGTGGGTGGCCACCAATATCCACCTGGATCAGTGATCCCATATGTGCTATTATTATCTAGTAAATTGAAAGTAACATAATAATAGAAGAAACTTTAACAAATAAGGAGTTGAGGAAGATCTTGTGAACTTTTCTCAGTTGGTCTGGGGGGATGGTGTAAAGTTTGTGGTGCCTATAGGCATGTTTGAGATCCTCCAATTCGATGCCCACTAGGTCTTGATTATCTAGTTCCATTTTCGTGTCCCCGTCTTTAGTCTCTGAAGGATCTAGGGTTGTGGTGATGGAGCTGGGTGGAGGAATGAGTTGGGTCTGACATGGGGCTTCTTGTGCTTTCCCTTTCTCTGGGTTCTGAGGTGTTTTCTCTGTGGATGGGGCCTCTGAGGAATCCATGCACTCTGGTTGTTGTTGAAAAATCTCAAATTGGTTGCTCATGGTCAGATCCTTATTGGGTTGGGTGGATGGTTTCTTGCCCCCTTGTCTCTGCTTTCCTGTCATCGGGATGAAACCATTTTTTTCATTGCTTGCTTCTGGGTTTCCCTCTTTGCTTGGTGTGTTGAGGGGGAAATCCCTGAAAAGTTTCCCATGCTCGTGACATTTTCAACATCTGAACAGAATGTGTTCATAATCAATGGTTTCCATCCAATCCTCATCCTGGTATTCCAGAGCAATGGATCCTGGTAGAAAAATTGCAATATTCAAATAGACACATATGCACGTGTAGGAGGTGTATCTTCATTGTTTTGTGGCTTCCGAGGATTTGACATACACCCCAATGGTGTTTCCAATGCCCGCCTGGACCTCTTCCAACTAGAGCTCATGCGGCAAGGAATAGAGCCTTAACCACACAGGGGCATGTACGAAGTCCTCTAATTCAAGGCTGAATTTTTCAGTCCAAAATTGCAAGAAGAGACCCGCCGAGTTAAATAAATACGGTCCTCCATCGAAGATGCGATTTTTGTCTTCTATGTTGTGTAGGATTATGGTGAAAAATCCCTTGGAGACCAGTTGCAGATCGAAGTGGCCTTTGGGATTCCACCATTGGTGTATCCATTTTACTAGTTCCTTTTCTGAGGGCCAGAGCCCTAGAAATTTCCCAACTAAAGCGTAGTCTCTCATGTATTTCTTATGTTCCTCAATCCTGGGTGTGCTTACGATGTATTTTGGGGCTTCTGGTGCAGCTGGAGTTTTCCCTGAATGGATGTTCATCTCTCAATCCTTGAATGTTGCCTTAGAAATCAGCTGTGAGAGAAGATTTGGGGGAGGCTCGAAGGTTGGGTGCCTGGAACTCCTTCTGTTGTTTCTATGCGTCATTTCTTCATTGTAGGAGGGTTCTCTCATCCCTCCCTTGCTAGGAATCATTGTGCCCCTACGGGGGCGGCCAAGTGCACCAGGGCGAACGCAACCCTAACCCTAGTGCCTCATTGTCATGCTCTCTCGATCCACTATAGATAGTGGTATTCAATCTTGTGTACAATTACCATTAAATTTGAAGGACATGGGGGTGGGATTTAATCCACTTATGTGTGCATGGGTCACAATACCATTTAATATAATATCTGTGGGTGGAACCACATGTTCGACCACTACCTCAAGATGCCCCCATGGCTTGAGGTTAAGCCCTCATGGGAATTGAACCTTATCCAATGGTGAAAAACTCTTCACTTTCCACCATTGAATCCAACCCCTTTAAACATTTACTGTTTTTTTTTAATCTACCCTTTTCACTTTAATTTATTTTACCATAATTAATTTCACTCAATAATTGTTTTTACCAAATGGTCTGTTTTTATTTTTCACCATTTTACGTAACTTCCTTTATTATTTCAACTATACAAATGGATTAATAAAATAACAAACCAGAGTCTTTAATTCTATGTACTTTTTAATCCTAGTTTAATATATATAAATTACAATCCAACGATGTTGTATATGGCGCATTCAAATCAAATAGTTCCATTTTTTCTAAAGGTAGTTTTTTGGACAAGTCAAAATTTTATTTTTTAGTTAATCAAAAAAATTCCGTGAGTCAAAGTTTTGTTCTTTTGAGCTCCTTTTATTCAATTATCTCTTAGTCAAAGTTTTATTCTTTTGAACTCTTTTATTAAATATTCAATTATTTCTTAAAATTGACCTAAACCTTTGGGTTAAAGTTTTATGAGCAAAACAAACTCACACAATAATGAAACTTTTTTATGAGAAAAATTATGGACACAATAATGAAACTTTAAAATAATTTTTATGGAATTCTTCTGGAGCTGTGTTTGGCGTTTGAGTCCACAGAATTTTGGTTTTGGCAAAACTTCGCGATGTTGAAGGAGGAGCTTGGTGGATCGTACAGAGACAAGGTCTATCCGCTGTTGTGATTATCCATGGGATGCTTAAACGTATTAGTGATGCCACTCGCTTTTCCCTCGAAAGACACCTCCAACCAAACTGAAGTCATAAAAAATCCTGAACTAGATGATCTGTTTTCATTATCATAAGAAGAGTTTTCTTCAATTCGTTTGCAACAGTAAGGAACCATATGCAGTTAAATTGAGTCTCATACTATAATAATAATAATAATAATAATCTATTTTTAAGGTCACGGCCAAGCCAACACACTAAATTGGTGTATGAGACCCCCTTGTTTGTGGGACAAGGGACCCCCCTCCGCCCAACGATTTGACTGGTAAAGTCTACGAAGGTATACATACCCTACCCCCCTCTGGATTTGAACCTGTGAGCTCTTAAGAGGAAACACATGTTCTTAACCATTAGGCCCACTCAGACTGAATTCTATGTTATCATGGAATTACTTTTCAGCAGAAACTAGGAATTAGATTAGGGTTTATTGGATTTTCATAACCTTCTTTCTGTCTATCTTAATCTTCGTTTATTTAGTCCAGATGCATTTTCAGTCTCTTTTGTTTTATTAGGATATTATCTTAATTTCCATTTATTTAATCAAAAGTCTCATTTTTTTATATCAATTTCCCTTCTCACTAAATTATAACTTTAATTTAACTCAAATTATTTAGTTATAACTTGAATTTAAATTAAATTATTTAGCAATAAATTTAAATTAAATTAAATTGTTGAGTTATAATTTTAAATTAAATTAAACAACTTATTACTAATAACTAGCATACTTCTTAAGCAGGTGAATGGAAGTGAGAAAGTCATGAAAGGGTGATGTGAAGAAAGGTAAGAAAATGGATAGAAGAGAAGTTTTATGTAGGGAAATTGTTGTGGTTCGTTTTTGCAGAGTCTCATAGCATTTTGGTATGACAATGGAATAAGTATATACTTTTTAGAAAATCTTGAATCAATAAAATACAGTATAAGAACATGTCGTAAATATATTAAGAATGGACTATAATAACATGTTGTAAATATATTAAGAAAAATGTTGTAAATAGAGAGCAACATAAAAACACATACATATGAAAGACAAACAATATTTTTTTTCATTTGAATGTTTGATTAATCAATAATAAAGAATAGTAATCAACACATACAATCTCTCCTCTCAGGCTTACAAGGTTAGATCACAAGGTTAGATCACAGGCTTACGATCCTCGTGTGATCTAGTCAGCCTCACTGAGGGTTCTTACCTTTATTTTGATTGTATTACTGAATATGTAATGTGTGCAACACAAAATTTTGTAGCAGAATTCATAAGAGAGAAGAGAAGCCAGATCTTTGTGGATGCAGCCCCAAGAGGGGGTGAACCATGATAAAACTTGTGTTATGTATGATTGTTAATGGATTCTTTACTTTTTGTTGATCATTACCTTATGAATGAATGGTTAAAGTAGCTAGATCAACATGCATGCATAGGTTTAAAGATGAATAAATCATAGAAGTAGATGAATGATTAGGAAAGATAATGCATGTAGAAGAAATAACCCAATCACAATCTCCACTCATTCCTAGACTGCAAACACCTGAGTATTGTAGTCCCCCATAAAATTTATCTTGGGTGAGACTGTGTTGTGCACCCTGTGCACAACGTTTCCTTCTAGTTTACCAGGAGGGTCGATAGTTTTTTAGGGCTTTGCTGGAAACCTTTTTGAGATCAGAACCTAGGTTAACACAAGAACAAGTTAAGAACCAACAAATGGTTTTGTTGCTGGTTGGAACTGCACCAGATTGAGTTGACAGGATTCGTGGAAGAAACACGCAGAGGATGAAAGTATAGAAGGGAATGTTTAGGCCATGGAATCCAACTAAGGAGGAAGATGGTTGAAAACAAAGGAAATTGAGTTTGTGTAGAAGGACAACAAAAACCCTAAGTTAACACTACACAAATATATCGACAAATACGTGTTTAGCGACTTGCATGACGTATTTTTCTGTGATTTCTTGCATTTTTTGTAGGAGTGGTTATTGAGGTTAAAGGACAACCACCCTACAAATTGAATCAGACAGCCAAAGTGGAATCTTGTGGAGATTGCGCAGTTATGGCAAGTTAATAACAAATTTACACGCGTTGTTTATTTCTGATTAGACAATATTGTTGCATGGATTATCACCGAATTTGCAGTAGATAACATGAAGTCATATACTGCAATAGAGAAGGATTTTATAAAAGGACCCAGAGGTAGGTACATCAGATCCCTGTATACATCAATCAAGATTTTATTGTATGACAACAGTTTGATCAACCTAGAATCAAACATCTAAACTTCCTCGCATGCATGGGGGAAGGGGGGTAGCACTAACAGGAGGTTGAGATATGGAAAAGAGAGATAGATAAAGGAAAGAAGAAGGAGGTCATGGACCCAATCATAATGGAAGAGGACTAGATAAAGAAGATAATGGAAAAATATGGAAAGAGGAGCAACAAAATACCATATCAATATAAAATGAATAACAAGAAGAGATCCATAGCTGATAGAGAGGGCTTGGAAATCGATAAAGAAGAGGTAGAGGATATTGAGGTTGTGGAGAATATTGAGGAAATCCTGCATGCAACATATGAAAGGAAAACATGAGATCCAGGGTCAGGAACATAAGGCATAAATACAATCTAGATCATCACCAGTGTGGAACCTACAACACCATGTATGATTAATACACTAGAAAGAACATCAACATTTAGACAACCAAATTTTAGTGGAATAAAAACAACAAGACAAGGATCCAATTAAGGAAAATAAATTGGGGGAGCAAGTTTAGGAAGTAACAACCAATTTTCTACAGCACGGGGAGGCAATGGTTCAACACAGTTCAAAATGGAAGGACATGATCCCACAATGATATTACCAAAATTTCAGGGAGAGGCATCAGAAGACCCTTAAAATCACTTATTCATCTATGAGAAGATATGGGAATCAAAGTAGATCATCAACGACGATACAAATCTCACATAGTTAGCTATCACACTAAGAGACCGCGTACTGGACTTGTACATGAGCTTAGATGTAAATAGTCCACAGTGAGTACCAAAGACTATCTTAGATGTAAAAAGAATACTCATAAATGAATTTCAGAAGCCCAACTCAAAAGACCAGTACATGAATGAAATGATTGAAATCAGGCAGAAACCAGGTGAGTTTATTTGGGAAATTGATCAGAGGTTCAAATGTTTGAAAGGTAAGTTGAAATATGCAATTACTGATATGAAACATTGGCACTTATTTGTGAACTCACTGTTACCACACTTGAAATACCTGTTAAGACAACAAAAGTTCCAAATGCAAGCAAAGGCTATGCAGAAAGCCTTGCAACTAGAAGAGAACTAGTATCAACAAACAGATCCAACAATAGAAGAGATGAAGGAAGATTTGAAGAATCTAACATTTGAACTTAACCAGAATAAGGGAAAAGAGAAAAGAGAAGTTGTTTGGTGTACGCTATGTAGGACAAAAATACACCATAAGAACGAGTGTCCAACTTTTGGGTAGTATAAGGCAACATGAGTTACAAACCCCTTGCCAACATGAGGACCATGGTGTGAGATTTTTAAAATGCATGGGCATGATCCATATCATTTTCCAATGATGCAAAAGTATAAGACAGTACCAAAAAGTTTATATTTCATTTTTTGCAAATCAGTGGGTCATGATGATAAGGATTGTAGAACGATGGAGTTGATGAAAGAAATAACTTCGTATACTTATAGGGTTCAATAATAAATGATGATAGGACAAGTTTCACCTCATTTCATCCAGGTACCACCACTATACAACAATGCGCAACAACAATACAATAATGCACAAGCACAGTATGACCATATGCAATATAATCAGGTACCCCAATACAACGCACCGTGAGGATACCAAGGTGCATAAAGAGGTGGAGGAAGAGGTAGAGGAGGATTTGGATGAGGCAGAGGACCAGTAGCATGTCACAACTGCCCAAAACTAAGACATTATGAAAGCTATTTCCCACTTCCACCAAATACATGTATGTAATGTCATGTAGCAGACCATGACACAGAAGATTGTCCAATACGCTTGGGAAATATCCAAGAAAAAAGGAACCAGAACAACTAGAATGTCTAGTGGATTTCTGCAGAAAATAGGGATGATGGGAGAAACATCAATATAGTCTCTCAAGGAGGAGCCAAGACATGAACTAATGCAACAAAACAAGATCCAACTCAACATCAATGGGTTAAGAAGAATACTGAGCCACAAAAGTAGTTTGACGTGCGAAAAGAAAATGAAACATTTAAGGAGACCAGACAAGAGTTTCTCAAGAAGAATGTCAAGTCTACATCAGTCGTGCAACAAACTTAGAACCCACCAATGTATGATATGCAACCTTCAATGGACCATACCAGTGAGGGAAAACCTTTAGAGAAAGTAAGTTCCCTAAAGACTTTTCTACAATTATGTGTTAAGTTATTGAATGATGCATCATCTGTTAAAGTCTTACAAAATCTTCTAGAAATATGTGACATAGAGGTAGAAGGGAAGTTAGATAAAAAAACAACCAATCATCCCCACACAAGAAGAAGGATAAGCAGAGAATTTAGACTAAATTCTAATATTGGGGTTTTCAACATGGGAGATATTATACTGGACTCAGGCTCTGAAGTAAATGTCTTTCCTAAGAAGACATGGCAGTGTATGGGAGAAACCATACTAGGCTATTCACTTGTCTAGTTGAAACTAGAAAATAAAAACAGAGTGTCAGTGTAATGTACCTAAAAATTGTCATAATATTTTTTTCTATGAGGCAATAACATACAATTCCATTTAAATGTTTGCCGCTAGATGGGAGAAATCTTTATTTCTGTTGTAATTTTTTGTGACGTAGATTAAATTCATCCTACCACATGATGCCATTTACATACCTGTCTATCTCGATATCGAAACTTATATGGTTAATTCTTCAAGGGTTTAGGAACTCCCCTTTAGTCTCCAACCTACTCATCCATACACATAAATGTCTATACCAGAGACTATACTTAGGGCTTATAGTCCTAGTCTATATTTACATACAACGCCCTTATGGTCTGCGGGCAATACTATTTAATTTGTCCATTTGAAAGGAATGTTTTCTTACCCTATATATATATATATATATATATATATATATATATATATAGCCACAGGAAATGGTTCTATACCCACAGTTAAAAAGTGGCTTAATGGTATACACTTAGCATTAATATACATAGCTCTGATTAATAGATGGGTTCCCTTTCAAGTTTTCCAAGATTAACACCAATCCGATCCCTTTTCCCAATAGAGAGTTTGAGTAACGAGATCCCATGTTAACTTCGACTTAACAAAACGATGCTTCAATGAACCTTCTCTCAAATGATACGATAATTGTAACAAGGCAGTTGAAGGATACTAGTTCCAATTCATTGAGACTCAGAAGAGTTCATTTACTTCGCAATTTTTCTTGATGTGAAAGAGAGGCTACTGTCAGAAGGGAGTTAAGGCTCTGCGTTCGTATTTTAATGGCAACCTGTCTGTGCGATTTATGATGCTCTTACCTGGCCCTTCATCCATTCTAGTCATGCCAACTCTATCCCCATCACATGGCTAGACCACCCTTCGTACCTTTGACATTTAAACTGAGTAATGAAGGTCCCTCTTAGGGTTTTAATGTGTTTGTTGTCTCATTAGTTAGTCTTTCGAAAGATTTTGTATACCTTTCTTTCTTACTGAGGCGTGTCATCGGTTTGGGAAAATGTTACCTGGTGGAACGACGCCGCCATTTTCCCTCCCTGGTAAGCTTCCGAACACCCTATGCTCTGGTTATGAAATGAAGTTTTGATTCTTTAATATGGTGGAAGGACCCTCCTATCAAATTACCTGTCTTACTTAAATCTTTCATTATCGTTGTTCCCGGTAACTTTCTAGGACTTCTTCCCGTTTCTATATATAATGTTTACTTTAGATTTAATATCTAATTCCTGGAGAGGTCTCGACATCCTACGCTTGTTTAGACTTAGGGAAATTTACACCTGTAGTGTTTCTTTTGGGTAACAACGAAACACGTTTCAAGATCTTTCTTATCTGGTATTTCGAGGAAAGTGATTCTCTGTGTTTGAGATTCCTAGGGTTTTGTAACTAACGATTATCGATACCCCTTACAGTATGTAAGTTGAGGCTTGAATTGAATATTTGTGAGACTGTGCGAGCATTTTCCTTTCGGATGGGGATGGTACCACTATGTAATATTGTACTTTCTTCCCTTTCTTCATAGAGGGGTGAACCCACTCTTCTATAGTTTTGTTAATATTTAGTTGTTCTTCGCATATGATGTTTTCCTTTATATCTAACATATTCCTGCCTGATGTCATTAAAAAGTGATCCTCTACGATTTTTCGAGCAATATTTTAAAGAAGATTATTGTTATTAATGTAGCCTACCCCATTTCGACTTCGTAGAGGGATATCTATGTATTGACTATTGTTTTATAATTACTTTCTGTAATTTGATTCTGGAAGGGTTTAAATTCGACAGTTAGGTATAGTCTCGGTTTAGTGTGAAAGGTTTATAGTATGTCTTCGCACAACATGACTTATACCATCTGCATGTTAAAGAAAACTAGTACTATCGATTATTTCATTTTATTTAAATTCGTTGATTGTTGTATAAATGTTTCCTTCTTGTTAGCTTTGTTTGTTTAAAGATTGGATATAATTTAGTAATGATGGGCCTTGTTTATGCAAGGGTACCCATCAGGGAGTTACTGCACCATTCTACCTCAGACTAGGCGTCCGTCCAGCTAGCAAGCGACAAGGAAAGACACGAGCCTGCATGCCAAAAGATGAGTGTCACTCTGGAATACTTTGTTTGTTAACAATTATCATCTTGTTGATGTTTTTGTTATCTTTCTTTCATATAAATTACTAATATTTACAGGATACATTTTTTTAGATCTTTAGTTTGCGCAAGTTTCGGATACCCTCCCCTGTCTTCGATGCAAAAGGTATTCAGGTTCTGAGCCCATCATCTCTTAGTCTTAACTTTATAGGTTCTAGAAAATGGAGGTCGTGGTCTCATCCAGTTTTTCCGTTACAAATAGTTATGTTTCGACTTCAGTATTGTTTGGTTGAAGTTTAACCCCCTCTTGTGGTAGTGTTTCCATTGTTGGAATATCACCCAATACTTTCATAAGTATTGTATCCACATTTGATTTTAAGTCTGGTCAAAATATGTAATAAATTTCTTTAATATTGAGTTACGGTTATTGTCGTATATACTCGAAATGATATGTTGAATCATAACAAGTTTGTCTCTTGATTGTCAAGCATCGATTACTGTTAAAATTGAAATATTGAAGCCAAGCCATCTCGACTTATGTTTATTCAATTTGTTTGTTCTAGTACTAATATGTTTCACAGAATTTAGCTATATCAAAAGAGTTATTGGTACTCCTCTATTTTATTGTATTCGATTTATATTGAAAAAGAAATGAATCGTTACTGTTACTATGGGTAGGAAATTTCAACTCGTATCATATTATATGAATGCATAAGAGGTTCCAACTTCTCTATTTCGAAGAAATTTATTGGTCTCCTACATCCAGCATTTCATTTATACAGTTGTAGTTACACGTCTCTCA
>JZKD02S2358401.1:0-12527 GCA_000966675.3 Picea glauca
ACCAGAAATAATTTCTTCATTTATAAAAATCAGTCTTTGAATAATCAACGGTGAGATCTAAGTAATCAAGGGTTTTCTTGATGGAACCAACACAGGGATACTAGAGTAGACCACAACAACGACAAGTAAGAAGCCGTTGAGACGAAATGTTGGACAGAGAGACCGCATAACCATTTGCTTGAAAGACAAGATGACAGTTTACACCAAGTAGGAGAGACTAAGAATAGAGGAGCAGAGGTTTCTTACTGCCCACTAAATAACAACAAGAACACACATGGCATAACCCTTGTGGTTTTCCCCATAAATCTGAATGTTTTTGGTAGAAATGTAGATCCCAGGTAATAACAACCAAACCTAAAGCAAGCCTCTTGGCATACTAGCCACCATAACCAACTGTGCAGAACCAATAACATAAAACGAGCCCATGACTGGGTGGAAAGTGATATGCAGTGACCCAAGGTGGTTCAATATATACACAACAACCCTATAACACCAATTACGATCGGGTATGGTCACAACACTGTGAGGAGACGACCAGCAAGTCCAAACAGAATGAAACCCTCCAAATAAAACCCATAGAGACAATCAGAGAGCCATCACATCTTACTTCACACATAATATAGTAAATGAAATCATGAATTCAACCATCCAATTTTCCATTTGCAACGAATACCACACAACCAATCATTCTAGAGAAACACCAAGAATTTACATAGTTTCTAGGCTCAAGGAAAACATAGATCAATACAGCAATCAACCAATACTTATTTCATAACCAGAGCAAGTTCATGGATGGAAAAAAAAACATATCTATAACCAAATGGCCTTAAAAATGCGATCTTTGTCGACCAGTTTCTTCCTTGCGTGAATATCGAAGCTTAACCATTGTGAAAAACAATTGAACAATAGCCAAGATAGGGTGATGACCACTGGGGAAGGTATGAAGTGATGTGCAGTAAATTCATGCCGCTTCAATCCTCTACCTATTCAATTGATTAGTACATGCCAACCAACCATCCATTAATGCATTCAATTAATACATGTATTGAAACTAACATCCATTACTTGCCAAGTGCGCCACCCGATCCATACTAGCCATTAATCCAAAACAATACTATAATGTATATCAAATGTGCCTTCATATAACTTAGTAACATCGTATAGACACTAACATCCACTAACATTGCTAGTTATGACTAACATCATTTCTTTAATTTCAAATATAATATAGCATAATATAGTTTAGTTTCTTCCCCTTGTATTTTTTTTCATATTGCTTTTATCTCTTGTTATAACTAACATGTGTCTTGTGCAGGTGTAACATGTAATATATCATCGTGCAAATAGCATTGTAATAATAGTTGACATAATCCATCATGCCATGGAATTTAGAGTTTAGAGTAACGAAACCCACACATAGCCTACATTATCCATCTGCCATTATGTTGCAAATAAAACAAAGATTTCATCATCAATCATGTAGAACCCTATAAGCATTGTCAAACATCAACAAAAAAGTGTCACAAGACTATATATAATCTTCCCATATACAAGGGGGTCCCACCTGCTAGTATTATATATATATATATATATATATATATATATATATATATATATATCGTTAGCTTATAAATAATATGATTTTAGCAATACTTTGCGGGCGAAATCCTCGTTGCGATTTTTATCATCAACAAACTAGCGACTCCATAGGGAAATTTGTTTTCAACATATTTAGAACTCATAACTCATGGTTTCACAAACCAAGAATAGTATATTAAGAAGATATAAACAGAACGATTATGCAACAGGGGGAAGTGAGCAGATTTAATGGAAAAATGACTGGAAATTTGGGAATAACTCATGAAAAATGTTAAGTTTGAGGGGGTTTATCCTTGTCTGCATATTCATTCAACTATATTTTTCTCTTTACTTCAAGGAGAAAAATTAATCGAATTGCTCCTTTAATTCTCAAATGGATGAATAAATGGAAACTAGAAGCGGGAGATAACCAATTTCTTTATAAGATAACAGTGAAAGCAAATAACAATTTCAAGTATGTTTTCAGGAGAAACATCATAACAACTATGTAAGATTGATTGTTATCGACTAACAATATCTTGCAGGATTGTCACTGTGGTAGAACATCTTATTCTTGACCAAAAGATGGAAAAGCAATAAAATCATGACAGAACTAAAATTGAAAAAGTAAAAACAACATAAATAAAATGACAGAAATGTAAAAGCAATAGGAAATTATTAAAAACAGAAAGCATAAATCAAACTACTGTAGAGAAGAATGAAAAACAATGAAAAAAATGAAAGCAGAACTAGACTACTAATATACAGAAAATCAAAACAACATTAGAACTTTTCAAGTTGGTTCCACATAATGTTTCAAGTGAGAACTATAATTTCTATAGGAAAACAATCGCTCCTTTAAATCCTTTAGAATGTAAGAATAAGTACCTAGGAAAAAAAAGATCTTGAAAGGACCCAGGCATAATTCTTGAGACTTGGAGAAGATTGACAACCCTTTAATGTACACAATTAGATCATCAAGATAGATATGAATAACTTCGCTGATCAAACTGTCAAGAGTTATTTCCATAGGTATTTTAAAAGTGGCACTTGCTTCAGATAAGATAGAAAGAATACGGTCATAAGTAAAGGTACCCCAATTAGTAATAAAGGTGGTTTTGAATTTATCTTCCTCTTTTCCCTTGATTTCATTGTAACCGGAAAAAACATCAAGGGCATCATTTGTGACCTTGCGATTTGCTGCAAAATCATTTCTATGTTAGGGAGAGGAGAATATCCTTTCATAATAGCCTGCTTAACTGCATGAAAATCAACACTAAATATTATATGTTCGTTGGATTTTTGGACAAGAACCAAATTTGAAACCCATTTAGAATACTTGACTCGAAATATGGTACAAACCTTCAAGATTTCTTCCAATCCTTTTCAAATAGTTGCTTCTGGTGCAGGGTTGATAGGTCTTTGTTTTTTCCTAACTAGTTTTATGCCTTCATTTATGGGGATGGCATGCTATATAATACTAGGATAAAAACAACAAATATCCTCATAAGACCAAGAAAAAAAATCTTGAAATGCACCAAGTAGCTTGGGAAACTTCATTTTCTCTTCATTTGAACATTTGGTACTTATTTTAACATTATTTCGAGCCTCAATTTTCCCAATGTTCAAGGAGATGGTTTCACCCACCTTCCTTTTCAACACCGCTTATTTTTGTTTCTCTTTATTGCCTACATCTCTCAATGAAAAAAAACTCTCTAGAGGAGTGAAACCTTTAGGAATCTCGTTATCTTCTGTGGATATAATTTCCTTGGTCTTATAAGGCTCGTCTTGAATGAAACCACAAATTCTCACATCATTAGGGAAGACATTCCAAGATTCTATATTGTCAGGGATATGTGGACAATATAGAGATTGAAAGGTACAATCAAGTCTCTGAGGAAAAAGGTTCTGATTAGTAGAGGTTGCAAAAACAGCTAACCGATCAACTATTGAGTTTAATTCCCTCTTAACATGAGTAATGTTGAAAGATAAAAGGTTTGAGTAAGTTTCCAAACATTTTGGTTGTATCGTTTCATCAACTTGTTGCTAGGAGAGTAAATCTTATGTACAAGGTTCACACGGATGATTAAGGTTCGTTGTCATTGATGTCAACCCTTGAAGAAAGCCCCGTAGCACAAAGGTTTAGGTAATGGACCCAATATTGTTTGATGTAAATACAACTCAATATTTTTTTGTCATGGTTGATAAGAAGTAAATATTGATGAACTCCAAAGTGATCCCCTTATGGTGAAAGCCCTCATAGGAATACACTTTGTGGAGTAAGAGAACCCGTTCTTAATTATGGAATAATTATATGAAGGAAAGTGAATTTTTCAAGGAAAATATCATATATATGGATAGTGCTTTTCATGTCATTTCTTGTGGTATGTGGAATGTCAAATAATTCCTCATGATTAGAGAGTTATGGCCATGAGAAGTGGTTTGGGTAATGGACCCAAGTTTGTTTGATGGGTAACAATATGAGTTATGATATATTTTCAGATAATACTATTCTATATGTATAGTACATGTCATTCCATTTTTGGTGGTATGTAGAACGTCACATAAATCCTCATGGTTTGAGATTTATGGCCTTACGAAGTTGGAGGACCCTCATATGTCATCTAGAAGCCCCAAAAGGTCAATGCAATCAAAGTGGTTTAAGAGATTTTAAAAGGTAAATAATAAAGTGAAGTGATGAGTGTATTACAATTCAAAGTGAATACAAAATAAATTATTTCAATCATAAATTTAATGGATAAATTAGAAGTGGACCCAATCCTAAAATAAGGAAAGTGGGCCAAGTGACCTAAAAGATGTTTTTAAGGAAGCTACTTGGAGAGTATAAATAAGAGGCAAGGCTCTCTCATTTGAATCAAACTTGAGAATATTGAATATCTATATGTTTCTGAGGTAACCAAAGATATATAAACCGACATTCTGAGTGAAGGTGAAGAAAAGAAGGCTGAAATGCAAGGAAGGATAAATTCTTTTGATGGTGGTTTCTAAGGTATGTTATTTACAGGTCATCTCACCATTTTCTCTATAATTTTTTTTCTATAATGATTCAGACCATGAAATTGCTATGCAAGTGAGAAAACATATCCAAGTATCTTTTGTAAAAAATTTATCTTGTGGCTCGTTGTATTTTGGGAGTTACACTCTGTGGAAAATAGGGTTTGTGGCCAGTCCTGAAACTAATCAAAATCATTTGTTTCGGGTAAAAACGTCATAACTTCTTCATAACAGATCAAAATTTAGTGATACCAAATGTGTTGGTTAGGGTACATTCTTTAGTATTATTTTTAAAAGTTTCAGATCAATTCATCAAAAATTTTGTGCAGGGCACGCTCTACAAGGTCGCTCTCTAGAATAAGCCAGAATTCAGCAAGGTATTCCATTTGTTCTATAACTCTTTTTTTGAGAGGTTACAAGCTGTTAAACTAGGACGAATTGAATAAAACAAACTGAAGAAATTTTTTTATCAGTTTCAAATCTTTATACATTATAGGTTCAAAGTTATGATTACTTCAAGTTAGGGTTGTTGACTAATCCAAAACTAGGCATGTTAGACTAAGTAAAAGTTTGATTAAAATGCTAGTCTCTTGTTTTTAAAGTTAAGGAAGGTTTGCAAGAATGTCATCATATGCACCAAGTCTATTACAGAACTACAAATAATATTTGAATCATGAAATTGATGAGGGATTTTGGTTGTGGTACATGTTGAGTACATGGTTGAGACTAGTAGTTGATGAGTTGGCACACATACATGAGGTGTATAGTTGATGATGTTGGTACATATTGATGAGTCATAGTTGATGATTATTTGACACATGATTGGTACATACTTGGTACATGGTTGGATGCACATTTTTATGGTACAGGTTGATTACAGGTTTGGTGCATGCTTGATGCACTTGTTTATGGTACAGGTTGATTACAGATTGAGCTATAGGTTGATGCATGTTTCAGATTTATTGGTACAGGTTTACAATGGTATATCTCACAGTGATAGTGTGACAATGGTTCCATCATTCTACTTCTACTTCATGGTGGCAGGATGGGGCAAGGACAGGTAGTTGTAGCCACCTTCCGGTTGTAGCTGGAGAACATTGGGGGTTGTAGCCTCCTTCTGGTTGTAGCTAGAGAATTGGGGAGTTGGAGCTTCCCTCGGGTTTTAACTTGAGAAACTAGGGGGTTGGAGCCTCTTTCTAGTTGCAGCTGGAAAACAAATGAAGTTGGTGCTTCCAATGAATGTAATTCTTCAAGACATATAAGAAAAAGCATTTCGTGGTTTTCTCTCGATTTGGGTTTCCACGTAAAACACTGATGTATTTTGTATGTCTTTGATTGTTTATTTCTTACTCCTCATTATTGGATAATAATTCTACATTGATATAACATTTGAAGAAAAAGGATTATAATTACATTATTACTTATTCACCCCCCCTCTCAGTAATCCAACACACAAAAATCTCGAAACTCCCAAAAACTGAAAGGTGACCACAACCAAGATTATAGGCATTATCAATGCCTAAAAACAAAGCTTCAAATTCAGTCACATTGTTCATGCAAGAAAACTCTAACCTACAAGAAAATTTATGGATTTTTCCTATAGGAGAAATCAAGATAATTCCAGCTCTGTTACCTTTGTTAGAGCATGAACCATCAAATTTCATGTGCCATATGCCATCATCTAAATAAATTTGTTCCAAGGGAATTTTATCCTCCTCAAAAAATATGGAATACACTCCTAGGTCCTCTTCCATGTATTTTACATTAGGTTGTGGCACACTCTCTATGTAAGGTGAAATCCTTCCCTCTCTAAGGACTATAATGTTCTTACCACTCAGAGAAATGGATAAATCTGTTCCATCGAGTGAGAGGTATCCACCTGTTAAAGCTTGCTAATATCTTCCCAAGATGATTGAACAATTGCTTACTGACATATCAATTACCTGAATGCTAAGGGTTTTCCTTATTTCAAGGTGTCCGCACAAAACTAAGGTCACATATTTAATCTCACCTATGGTCATTTGTTGTAGACTATTATAAGAGAGCATCCTACTGGTGTTTTCATTTGTACAAGAGAAGCCTATCTCTTCCATAATAATCTTCAAAATCACACTTGGGCCCAAACCAACATCAATGAGGCAATAATGGGCAATCTTGTCCATAATCTTTACAAAATTATAAAAAGGGGAGTTTTTTACAGGGTATCTAAAGTTATGTACACCTACATTATTTATAGATGAATCCTCTTCATTTACCTCTTCAGAGAGGTTGGATACAATGGAATCCTTTCTTTCCATGAATTGTTTTATATGCTTCTATTGATCAAGGACAACAACCATGTCCAAAAGCATGGCATCTGCTTTGATGTTGGAAAACTGATTCAAAATATTGTATTTGGAAGAGGGGATAGGGGAATTTGTTCGTTGACTTTTAGGAACCTTACGAACCTTAACTATAGAAGATGGTGATGATGAGCTCAGGCTAGAAGAATTACAGGGAGGATCAAATTTGATTTTTGGAGCATAGGATTTGTTCCTAGTATTGATGATCATGACATCTTCTGGCTCTGCAAAATATAGGACAACGATGTTAGTTTCTGGTATTTTACCAAAGATCTTATCTTTGGCACTTTTCCTTAACTAACATGTGGGTTCCTTGTGGTGCTCCTCACAAAAGTTACACCATCTTCGAGGCAAGATAACCTTAGGCTGAAAATTATTTTCAATAGGATTTCTAAAGGGTTGTGTAGAAGAGGATGAAGCTCCAGGGGTGAGAGAGAAAACATTTCCTTTTAGCTCATACACTATCATAAAATTATTCATATCATGTACAATCTATAGGAGGGTGGACATGTCTATCCATTTCATCGATTCTCCATGGAGAAGACCCATTCTTTCAAGTTGTTCTTCATACTCTAAACAAGTATGCAGAGAAGAACCAAGTTTATCCATGGCTTTTTCCTCAAGCCTATGACGATAGGGGGAAAGTAGTGCATTATAGTAATGCATGAAAGCATCTTAGTTTTGAGGTCGAATGACTTTGGGGATTTCATTGTATAGCTTAGTGAAATGCAAGTTCAAGGACTTAATGGTTTCATCATCCTTATAGGAGATGTTATTGTATTCCCATAACTTCTCAGCTGGGATTTTAGATTTCGCATAGGTGGATCTGAACCAATATATTAAATCCTCCCAAGTAGAAAAAATATTAGGTGGAAGGTCAAAGAAATCGACTACAACCTTTCCTTCCAAGGAATTGACAAATAAGTGCATGCAGGTATCATTGTCATTGGCCCCTATTTTATGACATGCATTAGAAAATTCCACCAAGTGTTTGTTTGTAGTGACATTGTTATTTCCCTATAACTTAGGAAGATTCTCTTTGAACATAGGAAGTTTATGAGTAGCAGGTGCTATATTGAGAGGAGAGGAAACATGCCACGGTGTGATTGTAGCATCTTCTTCAAACTGAAAAAGACCATACTTTTTGATGACTTTGGTGGGATTTGTGGTAGATTGGACATGGATATGGTTTCTATATAAACTACCAATCACTGATGAAACTTAAGACTAGGAGGAGGAAGCACTTATCATGCCACCAAAGCCACCACTAGATGCCATCTTATGGATGATAGGTAAGGGAGAAAAAGATGAATTGGATGAGTCAGACAATGTTCTCTTTAGAGAACTTTGTTGGGTTGATAACATAATGTTCCTTCTTCCTATTTTAGTAATAGAATTAATTTTAGGTGATAAGCCTCTTCTTCTTCAAGAAACTCGAGAGTCTAAGGACATGAAAGTAAGGCCAAAACTAAAGGAACAATAAGGTTAATGTTGATTTCTAGGATGTCTATGTCTAGCTTCCCAACATTCTTTGGCACTAATATCTCATTCAATTGTTTCCCAAGAATGATTAAGCTCAACACGAGTATTGACAGTGTCTAAAATGGTGTTGAACAAATTCAAAGCAATGTTGGTCTGATCTTGAAGTCAGGGCTCAATATTGGGATGCTTTGCAATAAGCACAATCATTAAGAAATAAAACAGTCAAAGAATCAATATTAGAAAAATAGATGTATTTTATGCTAATCAAGCATAAAAATTAACCGGAAAGATATTGAAGATCTCCCCGGTATGGTCACCAAATAAATGTTGAGGAAAATATATGAAATGATCTTAATCAATCATTTTCATATCTTTCTTGGCTAAAGCAATACATACGGGAATATCACCCTAGATTTATAGCCATCAAAATTGATATCCTAAATCACAAGTATTGTTTACAAGTGCTTAGGTTGTTTTTTTATAAATAAAAGCTTGCTGAAAAATTCATTATTTATGTAATTTTTTGAACATAACATATGCTGAAATAAATGTAGAGACATAAGTAAAGACGCCAAGTCAATAATTAGAACAGATGAGACATAAAGCAATCCTTTATTTCATTCCAATTCATCAAAGAATCATTCTCTTTACAAAATTTCTTGAGGAAGTTTTGGACCAAAGCCAAACTTAGACATCCATGATGAAACATACAAAAGGACTTTTGACATAAAATAAAAAACTGAACTTTAAAATATGGATCAACTTGGCACATTTTTCTGCCCACTTGACTCTGCATAATATCCTTTGTCAATCATGAAAACTAATTCACAAAAATACAGGTCTACACAGACTATCAAAGATAGATCAACACCTCTGAAAAACAAGTGTCTGAATGATATAATTCAACCTTGAATCTTGTTGTCTACAATAGGACCTTGCTATCATAAAAAGGAATTAGGCTTGCAATGTATTAAGAAATGAACAAAAATTGAACTATCTCAACACAGACTCAAAGAGAAAACCTTAGTATGCTTCTCCTTGTATTCTCCTCATGTTCCTCCCTTTCCTTTTTCCTTTAAGAAAATTAGAATTGGTTGAAGTAGTTGAACTACTTCATTAGTTAATTTAACTAAAACTCAACCAACTTTTAGTTAGGGGGAAACATAATAAATCATAATAAGGGTTTTTTAAATAAATAATAACTAGTAGGTGAGACACCTTGTGACTCCCATTATCACATTCATATTTGATATTTTATCTCAATGATAATTGAGATTATTTCTAAATTGTATTACCCATATGTCCAAAAAATAGTGTGTTGTCCAAAATTTAAGAAGTCAATTGTCTTCAACAATAAATAAATGAAAACCTAAAATCCATATTTTCCACTCT
Source organism: Picea glauca (assembly GCA_000966675.3). Classification (NCBI taxonomy): domain Eukaryota; kingdom Viridiplantae; phylum Streptophyta; class Pinopsida; order Pinales; family Pinaceae; genus Picea; species Picea glauca. The sequence goes on from JZKD02S2358401.1 coordinate 9,810, forward strand.
GGGAGGCAATATTTACCTTGGTTACTTCTTCCATGGCTACCTCTACTGAAAAGATCATTCGTGTACGCATAATTGATTAGAAAATAGTTTCTTTCACAACCATGCATGACAACACTTTTTAAAACATGAAAACAAAATTGTCTCAACAACATATCAGACTCATGCAATCCAATCCATACAAAATTTTTATTAGTTGCCAAGGAGTAGGGGGTGAATAAGGGTTTTGGGATATGCGAGGGGTTGTATTGAGAGAAAAATGTTAAAATTAAGGGGAAAAGATCATGATTACATATCACAAGCAACACACAATAAACTGTAATGTAAACCAAGGAAAACATATCAGTGTAGTCCATCCCTATGATTGTAATACAAAGCTTCCCTTGACTGTAATTGATTTTTTGGAACATGGAGTGAATAATGAATATGAAAAGGAGAGGGGATTGTAATTAGCGAAAATTGAAATAATGGTAGGGAAAAGACGTTGATACTATTCGAAAAATCAATTAAGTAATCCATAAAATAATTTTTTATTTAATGAAAATGATCCAATACAAACTAAACAATTATTGTGATCAATTTAAAAATTATTGTGTGTTAATACTTTTTCACTGTCCACAATTAAATCTTAAACACTTTTAATTAACATAGTGTCATCACATTTCAACTTACTATGACCTTCAACGCCCTGTATAAAGAATTATGTTCCTCTCATTTCTCCCATTTAATATTCAAAACAAAATTCCAATGAACACACAATCATTCGTTTCAACTATGTTCAGCATCAAAACCATTGACTATTGTCCATAAATTATTTCCTCAAATCAAATACAGACTCAAGATCCTTTAGAATGTGCCCGATTTCATTTCTCTAATCAATTTAACAATTAAATTGCAATGAAACCATATTATTATAAAACCTGTGCCTATCTCCGATGGTGTAATGATAAGATGCACGATATTTTGAAATCATACACAGTGGACAACCAAGCCATAATCATCAATACTTCAAATTGAAATACTCTCTATTAGGAAATCAAAACACACAGTAACCTCAACCATCATTTCAACTTATACCATGTTATAGAAAACACACAGACCAACACAAAGAAGCATTTATGTGATTGTTCATATCAAACCATACAATAATGTTGAGTTAACAATGCAACTGTTACATCACAGGAGGCAACGTATATATACCAATAACTGAAAGCATTGCTAATGTTATTAATATAGATGAGCCAATAATAAACCATTATCGATGCTACTCCACCAACTCATAATAGTCAACAATATACATGATCAGAAATAATTGGTTCATTTATCAAAATCGGGCTTTGAATAATCAAGGGTGAGCTCTGAGTAATCAAGGGTTCTCTTGGTGGAACCAACATAGGGATACTGGAGTCGACCACACCAACAACAGGTAAGAAGCCTTCAATACGACATGGTGGACACACAAATCACATAACCATTTTCTTGCAAGACAATATGACAATTCACACCAGGTAGGCGAGATTAAGAGCAAAGGAGCAGAGGTTTCTTACTGCCCACTAAAAAACAACGAGAACACATAGGGAATAACCCCCATGGTTTTCCCAAAAAAATCGAATGATGCTAGTAGAAATGCAGAGCCCAGGTACTAGCAACCAACCCTAAAGAAAGACTCTTGGCATACTAGCCACCATAACCAACTTTGCAGAACCAATAACATAAAATGAGCCCACGATCAGGTGGAAAAAAATATGCAACCGAAGGTGGTTCAATAGATACACATCAACCCCATAACACCAATTACAACCAGGTATCATCACAAGTCTGTGAGGATATGGGCATCAAGTCCAAACTGAATGAAACACTCCAACAAAAATCCATAGAGATAATCAGAGAACCATCACAACTTAGTTCAAATGGAAAAGTAAATGAAATCATGATTTCAACTATCCATTTTTCCATTTGCAATGAATACCACACAACCAATCATTCTAGAGAAACGCCAAGAATTTACACAGTTTCCATCCTCAAGGAAAACATAGAGAAATACATCACTCAACCAATACTTATATCATAACCAGAGCAAGTTCATGGATGGCTAAAAAACATACCTGTAACCAAATGGCCTTAAAAATGTGATCTTGGTTGAGCAGTTTCTTCCTTGTCTGAATATCAAAGCTTAACCATAGTGAAAAAATATTGAACAATAGCAAAGCTAGGGTGAAGGCCAGTGGGGGAGGCATGGAGTGGCATGTAGTAAATGCGTGTTGCTTTCATCCTTTACCCATTCAATTACTTAGTACATGCCAATCAGACATACATTGAACCATTCAATTCATCCATGCATCAAAATTAACATCCATTATTTGCCAAGTGCACCACCCGATCCATACTAGCCATTAATCCAAAACCATACTATAATGTATATCAAAGGCACCTTCATATAACTTAAATAAAATCGTATAGCCACTAACATAGACTAACATTGCTAGTTAGGACTAACATCATTTCTTTAATTTCAAATATAGTATAGCACAACATAGTTTAGTTTCTTCCCCTTGGATTTTTTTTCATATTTCTTTTATCTCTTGTTATGACTAACATGTGTCTTGTTGTTAAGCCTTAATGTTGGCTCATTACCCCTTAATTGGGGAATATTAGATTAGTAATGCTATTTTATTTATGTCGGCTTTAGGCCATTAGTTGTAATTTAGATTAGTAATGTTA
>JZKD02S2358401.1:12537-30807 GCA_000966675.3 Picea glauca
CGGCTTTAGGCCATTATTTGTAATCATACCTCCTAGTCTCCTATATATACCAAGGAGACATTTTCATTTTGAATCATCTTGTACTTGAACATTTAAGTGGGGTAAAAGGAGGTTGGCCCTTCGAAGAGGCTTATTATCTGATATTATCTCTTTTTCAAGGCGTTGAGTACTTTTCGTGAGGTTTTTATATGCTATATTGATGTTTGGTTCTTAACACTTGTGCATGTGTAACATGTAATAAATCATGGCTCCAATAACATTGTAATAACAATTGACATAAGACATCATGCCATGGAGTTTAGAGTTTAGAGTAATGAAACCCACACATAGCCTCCATTATCCATCCCCCGTTATGTCGCAAATAAAATCAAGATTTCATCATCAATCATGTAGAACCCTATAAGCAGTGTCGAACGACAGCAAAAATGTGTCACAAGACTATCTTCGATCTTCGAATCTACAAGGGGGTCCCACTTACTAGTATTATCTATATCGTTAGCTTATAAATAATAGTCTTTTATAAATACTTTGCGGGCGAAATCATCGTTTCAATTTTTATCGTCAACGGTTAGGACTTCTAGGACACATAACCATTTCTCAACCCCGGGTTCCCATCGATTTTGACCATTTAAGGTCTCAAAGTTGGTGATTTTTCTAAGGAACAAGGAGGTATCTATCCCTCCCATCACAAGCAAGCCCACGCCTACTAGGCTAAAGGAAACACCAATCAATCCAACGCAACAAATTCAATGAAACAAAAACATGAACTAGAACCATCATGGAAAGAGAAACAATCAATCACACGGTTACGTAACAATCATCGTATGCCAATTCTAAAATCGTCATCACCAAGATCCTCATGACCCAAGGCTTGGCCTCGATCATCATACGCATCTCTTGATCAATGTGCGCAATAATCCTATCATCAAGAATCATGACGCCACATTGCAATAGATGTGGTAGTAACCAAGGCACAACATAACATATCTAGCTCTGCATCCCAAATAAAATCCAACCTCAACCTAAAGATAAGGCGATAAAATAGCACTTACCTACCTTATTTTAAATATACTAAGGCTAATCATGCTTACTCAAATTATCACAAAGCTTAAGTTAATTATAACAATGCCTTTCTTAAAAATAAAATACATTAGTTACTTTCCTAAAATATAAAATAATGGTGCTTTTCTTAAGCTATAACAATGCCTTTCTTAAATATCACAAAGATTAACCATGCTTTATTTGAAATATATAAATTAGTTCTCTTCTTAAAGTATAAAATAACAGTGCTTTTCTTAAACTATGACAATGCCTTTCTTAAATATCACAAGGCTTAACAATGATTTCTTTAAAATAAATACATTAGTGTTCTTCTTAAAGTATAGAATAACAATGTTTTTCTTAAACTATGACAATGCATAACTTTCTTAGTGCCAGTTATAAAAACATTAAAAATTCATTAAGGGGAATTACAATCTCAACTGCCATTATTGGCGCAGTTATAAATCCACCTGGTGTCGTTAAAATGATATAATTTACCTACCATTACAGTGCGTATTTCTAAAATAGATAAACAAAAACAATTAAAATTTTACTGCCCTTATATGGCGCAGTTGTGAATCCACCTGGCGCTGTAAAAAAAAAAAAAAAAATTTGTGGTGCCATTATATGCGTTGTTATAAAACAGTCAACACAACATTTTGATTTACACTACGCTCATAAAAAATTATGATTTAATTTCTAGGGATCATGTTCACTTTATTGAAAAGTTAGAATTACCCTGGTCACTAATAATTCATAGAAATTCCCTTTTACACGGTTCCATATATGAATCTCTTTATTGAAAGCATAAAAATACCCTTAAGAATGTTCTAGCTATGAACCTCTTTACGAAAAGGAAGTATAGAATTAGGTATCTGAACAAGGGCGTGAAGGATACCATTTTGTAAACCGAAAATTGTGTTTCGCTATATATATTTAAATTTATGTATTGTGTTCCTTAAAGTAATTATATATTTATCAAACCATATCGTAATATCTTGTAATTATTGGATTCATAAACTTCGATTTATTTAGTCATCGGGCTGATTATAGAACCAAGAAGCGGGGGAAATGTGATTAAGTCGCCTGGAATACACACTTCATTTTAAATCAAGGAAACAGTAAGATGGGAATAAATTCAGACTCGGAAAACAACAATTACTAGCTGTCAGAGATGAGGGTTACAACAAAGGAAAAGTTTTAAACAACCAATGCAGATTAGAATTATTAAGAATACCATCTATCAGTAACCGAAATTCTCCCCAAAAGGACGCAACCACTTCCATGCTCAGAATTTACAGAGCTTAAATCAAGGGATTCGCTACTGGCCCACTAAATTTTTACACTCAAACATACACCATACCACAACATAATTTTTACATGCAACTCAATGCCATTAATATGATTACTCCCCGAAGTGGATGGAGAGAAAAGGAAAAACGAAACACAGATGAAGGGAAATCGCTTCCAGGTCTAGAAATGATACTTAGACGAGGAGAAAAATAGTTGCCCAATTAAAATCGGCTTAGCACTGGAATGCCAACGACCTCCTGGAAGAGCGCTGGGAAAGGTAATAAAGTCTGAGTTCTTGCATAGTGTTAAACATTCGCTTGATCAGAACCTTGGCGTCTGATGAACCTTTTATCTCAATTGTCGAATCGTGGAAGCTCCAAGATGGCGTGTAAGGACGGGTTAAGACAAGAACCAATTGGAAAACAAAGGAGAACTGATGTTGGTGGTGGAAATTTGATTCTCAGGTGAACATTTGAACCATATAAAAATACTTCTCACAATTGTCTCGCTAATGGTGATGATAATCATTGTAATTAGTTTGTAGAAATGAATTATACAAGAATATATTAATAAATTTGACCAAATGAAACTCTTCGAGCCATCGATGCTTAACGAGGATATGACAGAACCATTGTTGCAAACAAGAACTAACTGGGTAGTATACCAATAGGAAGAGTTACTGGAAGGAACTATATTGCAGAGGAAGGTTTGGGAAACCGAAAGAGGATCATGGAAACTATTGCAGATCAGGTTAAAAGGGAAAGTGCCAGGCAAGTGACTCAAAGTCGACTTGGGACTCAGCCTTCGATTCACAATCTTTAAAAAAATTAAAATTACATCAAATATGAAAATTTAATTTATATAATTATATCTTTATACCATCGATACCCGGTGCTGAAAAGAACGTTTAGAACGTTCAAAGAGAGTGGCCGTTGATGCAGTCCGCTAGTTGTAAAATTTATAATGATTGAACTTAAGGGCTTTGTAGGTTAATTTATGCAGGTATCCTCCAGACAATTTGACCGCATCTGGAAACCCAATGCACATTGAGTCGACACAAAAACCAAAAAGATAAAAATGGGAGGCGCAGAGATACAAATATCCACGGAGCAGAGTTAAATAAATACCAAGACACAAATAAGGAGATAAACAAACAGAGTGAGCAAAAAGGCATCTAAATGCAAGCTAGTCACCGAGCATAACAAGAAGGCATAAGGAAATAATGGTGGTTTCAGGAGATTTCGAAGGTGGTCTCACAGTAAAGAGAAAAGAGCATAAAAATTCACCCATAGATTTTTTTTTTCTGCAGCAGAGAACATAGAAAGGATATAGTTTGATACGAGGTGGTATCAAAGCTTGAATTTTCATCTGTAGATTTCAGGCGAAAGAGAAAGAGGAGAAGACTTGAGTTTTGCTTGCAGACAACAGACAAGAAGGAGGTGAAAGGAGATAATCTGGTAACATTAGATGATATCAGAGGTTCAAATTTTCCTGTAGACAATAGGTGAAAATAAAGAAGAGTATTGATGCTTGGTGAGAAGGTTATTGCATGTGCGCAACAACAAAAAATTGAAACAACCAGGTGAGTTGTGAGAGAAGATGCAGATGATCTTGGATGTAGAGTGATCCATAGGCTTGCAGGAGGCCAGGTAGAAGGTGGAAATGGCTATTGAAGGCCATGAGGTTGGTCAAAGAGAAGAACGTGAGAAGAAATGCAATCCAGAGATGGATCTGAAGCTTAATGAGATAAGAGCAAGGATGAAACAACTAGCATTGAGGATGCAGCAAGAGGCAAAGGTACACTAGAGGTACGAATGTCCTCTAAACATGAAGGCAAAATGGCCTATTCAAAAGTTGTGGGATAGAAGGCAGCAACAAGAGTTGAGAAGGTGGCTAAGGCATACTGAAAACCTCAGTGACACAGAGGAGGAGATGATTCACATCTATGAACCAGAAATTGGGAGACACCTTAGTGGTGAGGAGGAGGTGAGATCATATGAAGATCTCATAAACTACCAGGTGGGAAGAAATGGACTTTCAAGTTTCCAGGTTGGAAATGGAAAGAGATCAATGGAAGGTCTCATATGTTGCGAGAGGAGCAGATATGAAAGTTTGAATTTCCAGGTGGGCAATGATATGGGATCGGTTGATCTGATATACTGCCAGGTGGGAAGGGGGAAAGAAATGAGAGTGTTTGAAAGTCTTAGGAGCTGAGAAGTGGATTCAGGTCAACAAGGAGTACTACTAGTGAAGGTTCATGTGGGTTTGCAGACCATATGAATGAAGATGATGAGAATTTAAATACTTTCACCATCGAGGAGAAGGATCAGAGGAGCATTATAATTATTGGAGGGATCAAGACATTCCTATAAAACAACCAAGTAGAGGCCAGTGCACATGATGAAAGTGCAGTAGAAGAAGAAAGAAAACCAGTGGAAACTGTCAAAGAGTAAGAACTGGCGCATACATTGATGTCTACCCTAGTAGAAGGAGATGAACATTCAGAAGAATGGATCAATTTTTTCATCCGGGAAGTTGAACATGATATGACTATAGCACTAGAGCCTCCAGCAGAAGGGAATGTAGACAACATGGACTTTGTTGATCTGTATAAGGAAATGGAATTGCTAGAGATGAGGGTAACGGTGCAAATCTTGCACATCCAGCATGCTAAGTTGGAAGCAGATGGAGGAGCATCCCATCTAGTGGAACATCTGTAGGGACTTAGAGATATGCCAACACAAGAGGATTTGATCGAAGCTAATATGTCAGAGGAGGAAGCCAAGGAGAATGCAGAACTGGAGTCTATAACTAGAAGCAGAGGAGAATGCAAAACTAGAGTCTGGAACAGAGTGGAAACTTAGTGACACAATGGGAAATAAATATAGCATGGAGGATTATGACGATCTACCCTTTGAGGAGAAATTGTAGTAGATAATACTGCATAAGAAGAGCCATCCACTGGAGCATATGGACAGGGTGATAGTGGAGAGAAGAAGGTTGATGTTGGGATCACCAGAAGTTGTCAACAAAGAGAAGATGAACAGAGGAGAATCTGCAACAACAACAATGAATAAGGAGAAGAAGAAGCAACAACAACAACAACAACAATGACATAGATGGAGAGCAACAAGAGGACGACTCCAAGGAAGATTTTGGGATCCAGGAGGATTTCAACACTGGAGAAGAGGAGCTCATGATCTTCCCAGCAATGGAGTATGATCCAAGAGCATCGCTCCACCTCAGTAATGTGCCAACATTCCATCACATCATTGAACATTTCATATAGGGAGAGGCATTGAGCCTGTCATTTTTAAATTTGAAATCTGATCCCATGGGGATATCCATTGTAAGGTTGTAAGAACCAGGCCATGCCTTCCTACAGGTAGTAGATAGGGTTGTCTAAAATGGTTGCTTGTAATCAGGTCTACATATGAGTTAGGTCTATATCATCATTTATGTAATGAATCCCTAGAAGTATGGTGTCTTAACTGAGACACTGATGGCACTAAGGTGGTGAAGAGGATAAGCTCATAGAGCCCTCTTTTGCAATGAGAGAGAGAGAGAGAGAGAGATCTTGATAGAGAGGAAGGTCTTGGAAGAAGAACTCAGGATAGAGTTAGAATAAGGAGGTAGAATATTCCTTGGAGAGGGTTTGAGAGAATTGGGACTCTATTACAGTCTTCTTTTTGTAAACATCTGTATAGACACACATAGATAATAGAGAAGTGGATTTTCCTGCACATGGTGTGTCTATGTATTTTTGTTCATTTATATTCTTTCGTGTATCATTCATGTTTTAAGTGTATGAACTAGTAAAGTATTGTATGAATTTCAATTGTTTCTTGTCTTTGAGTTTCGAGTGCAAGGAGCGCACATTGTCTGTAAGGAGTGCATTGACATAGGTGATTTAACCTTAAAGAAGCTTAGAAGAGATATCATTGAACCTTCATGAGAAGAAGTGCAAGGAGTGCACAAGAATAACTCTNGAGAGGGTTTGAGAGAATTGGGACTCTATTGCAGTCTTCTTTTTGTAAACATATGTATAGACACACATAGATAATAGAGAAGTGGATTTTCCTGCACATGGTGTGTCTATGTATTTTTGTTCATTTATATTCTTCCGTGTATCATTCATGTTTTAAGTGTATGAACTAGTAAAGTATTGTATGAATTTCAATTGTTTCTCGTCTTTGAGTTTCGAGTAAAAGGAGTGCACATTGTCTGTAAGGAGTGCATTGACATAGGTGATTTAACCTTAAAGAAGCTTAGAAGAGATATCATTGAACCTTCATGAGAAGAAGTGCAAGGAGTGCACAAGAATAACTCTATGTTGAGTTCAGAGAGAATAAGAGTTACTGAGAACTTTGTAGAGCTCTGCCAGGTGGGAATTAAGCGGGTCTAATTGTGCATGGAGGAACTCTTGCCAATTTCAAATAGAGAAGAGTATCAGAGAAGGATACTCACAGATTTGTTGAACATTATGTAGAAAATCTTTGCAAGGTGTGCATTGAGGGAGGAGTTTCCAAGAGGGCACAAGAACCCTTTGGAAGGAAGCAGAAGCGATGAAATCCTTAAGAGACTCATTAAATCAAAAAGATCAGAAAAGATAGCACATTCAAGAGTGCAAGCGAGATCCAAATATCCGCGGGAGAAGGTTCAAAGGCCAAAACTTTTGAACATTGAAAAAATATTCCAAGTTGGAAGAAGTCAAAATCTGAGGAGGAGGAGCGACAACAACCGTCAGATCAGTTGTGGGAATGAGCCTAGACCATCAAATCTAAGTCCAGTGAACCAAAGAGAGAACAAAGGAGAAGAACGAATCCTAACCATCGGATCTGAGTGCAGAGGATAGACAACTATTCAATCTAAGGTAAAGGGCATGAACATTAATTCTTATTGGTGCATAGGAGAGTGGACTGGTCAAAGTCCCGAAATCCCAAAGTGAGAAGGGACCATCCATTGTCCTAGGTGTCAGGTGGCGGAAGGATGGAGTTTAGGGTGAAAGTAATCTGGGAGGAACGAGTGTGTAGGATTCAAAACTCCTGAAGCCCGAATAGATAAAGAGACAAGAACCATCAATCTGTAAGGGGACACTTTTCAACAGATCGTGAGCTCCAGGTAATTTGTAGCGGAGTTCAGTTGAGAATTGAGATTGCCAAAGCTCGAAGAGACAAAGCGTAGGAGAGCCAAAGAGCAAAGGCCTAAAGAGAGAAGGCTCGAAGAGCAAAAGAGACAAAGGCCCGAAGAGCCGAAAATCCCGAAGAGCTGAAGAGCGAAGAGATGAAGAGCTCGAGAGCTAAAGAGCCGAAGCGCCAGAGAGATGAAGAGCTAGAGAGCTGAAGAGTCGAAGCGCTATAGAGCTGAAGAAATGAAGAATAGGAGATCCAGGGAGCCAAAGCACCGAAGCGTTAGAGAGATGAAGAGATCTAGACTGTTAGATCTAGAGAGACACATGGTGAAAGATCGCTAGCTCTGGGTAAATTACATTGGGGTTTTAGTTGAGAATTGAAAATTATGAAATTCGAAGACCTGAAGTGAATCTAGACTGTCAGATCCAGAAGACGTGTGGCAGAAATCTGTGGGCTCCGAGTAAAGAATTTAAGTAATTCAGAGCCATCAGATCAAGGGAAACGTGGAGAAAATCTGTGGATTTCGGGAAAATGCCCAAAGTAAATATCAACAATCTGATTCGAGAGGGAATGTGACAGAACTCCACACACTTTGATGGGAAGTGAAGGTTGAGAATTGAGAAGTTCGAAGTCTGAAGACGTGAAGGGATCGTAGTCGTTGATCCAGGAGGAGACACGCGTCAATGGATTATCAGCTTCGGTTAAAAGCAACTGGGAGAAGAGTTGATATTTGTTATTTCCAAAGTCCGAAATTCTGAAGCGACGAGAGCCATCGATGTGAAGGAGGACACACGGTGCCAGATCTAGAACTTTGGAGGAAAGGCAGAGGGGGAAAAATCCAAAGACCTAGAAAAGATCTCGATCATTGAATGAGGAGGGAGTTAAAGGATAGTTGATCTTGTTGAGGAGGCCAAAGTCCTAAAGTGGAATCACAACCATTGATTGGGAAGAACACATGTCAGCAGATCTTCCACTCCATAAGATAACTAGTTAGAGGAAGCAAGAGTTTGAGAATTGAAATTCCTGAAGACTGGACTCGCAGAGGAGATCCTAGCCATAGATTCAAGGAAACAGATAGTAGCATATCTTCTACTCTGGAATATTTCCATATGGAGGAAAGTAAAGTTTGAGAGTTGAAACTCCTGAAGCTGAAAAGGAGAAATCAACTTTAGTCATTGATTTAGAGGGGAGCTACGTGTCGATAGATCATGGAGATCTGGGATCGCGCATGGAAGGAGGATAGAAGGCAGGAAAGGAGATTCCATAGAATACATTGATCATGGGTCATCACCAGAGGCAAGAGATAGATAGACAAGAAGGGATTCTAGGCCAAGACATGCTCAGACATTAATTTTCCTTGAGCATGACACAATTGGAACCACGATATTTCCAAGGGCATACGTGGTGCTTTGTAGTGAATTGCGGGGCGAAAAACAGGCTAGTCTAAAACCATTCTTACCCACACTTTCAATCACATATTTCCACAAGGTCATAACCAAGGGGAATATGTAGGAAGGGGCTAGTAAAAAGGAGATAGTGCCACCAAAATGAAGAGCGCCCAGAGTGCACATACAGAGGCTACGTTTATCATGGGCCTGATACCTAAAGGAGAAAAGGGAAATGTGTATAATTGTTTTGGCTTCAATCAGGAGTCCGAAGAGTTAATCTGACTCAGATCAAAGAAAGATCGTAGACTAGGAGGTCGCATAACCCTAGGAGGGTAGGGATGATGCACAACAATTGCAGTTAGCAAAAAGGAATATAAACTTAAGATGGCTAGTGAGAAGAACAAGAAGGCATAAGGAAATAAAGGGGGTTTCAGGATATTTCAAAGGTGGTCTCACACTAACTGGGCAAGGTCAGACAGTGAATTAAAGATCAAATAACATAAAAATTCACCCATATATCCATAATTTTTTTTCCATATACCATCTAATATAAAACCACATAAAAATTAACTAATTACACTTGTGAAATTAGACGTGTTTACCTTAAGTGAAGGCAAAGGCTACGTTGTTGTTGTCCCGCGCTTTCACTCCATCTGGATCCTTCTTGCCGATAGATGAGACCTCACCGGTACCTCCCAGCCAACGCTAGGGGTACTCTTCTTCCCCCCAAGCCCCCTGAGCCGCCAAGGGGCCACACAGACAATACCAGTGAGTGCTAGATCCCAGCTCACCTCACAAGGTCGAGCAACCACTTGTTATCAGAGCTGGGTATCCCAACTTCCACAAGAGAAATTCAGTCAAGATAAAATTTCGGCAGCGTAACCTTACGCAAGCCATATATGATCCATACTCCTCCATCACCATCCTTTTTATATAGTTTTCAAGTGATTATTTTCCCAAACCCTCATTATATTTCTTTTTCATTTAATTAATTAGGAAAAATCTTCCCCTTACACATGTCACTCAATCCCCTAGTTGCACCAAAAAATCAATTTATTAATTAATTAAATTTGTCTATTTTCCTCACCCACATAAAAACATTCCTAAAAACACTCCTCGGTGTCCCAATATTCCCTTACAATTATTAATTGACTTACACCTTACTTAAATCCTAGTTGAGTTCATAAATAGAAAGTTCCAAAGGCTAGATTCCATACTAAACTAGACATTCCCCTTTTTCTTTAAGTTTCCCCTTTTCTTTAAGTTCCCCCCTTTTCTATAAGTTCCCCCTATTTCTTTAAGTTTCCCCTTTTCTTTAAGTTTTCCTTTGTATTTAAGTTTCCCCCTTTTTAACTAAGTTCATAATTAGCAAGTTTAGACAAACAACCATTTACCCCTTTTTAAAAATTAAACCTTCATTAAAATTTTTACTTTAATTAATAAAGTTTGAATTTTTTTTACCCCTTACTTTTATAATTTTTAATTAAATTTTTTTGTTCATAGGTTCTACTTAGACCTAGGTTTTAAATTCACTAGGCTTGGTGACATTTCTTAAGGGAAAATTTGTTATTAAACCTTACTCATCACATCATTCATCTAAGGCCAACCAGGTCCTAAGGAGGCATAGTTTTCTAGTCACTGGGTTTATTAACTTACCATAGCTATAATCGTGATGTGCACTTCAGGACACACTACATGCTCCAAGGGTGCCACTTGCCTCTTTACGTTTTATTCGTGCGACATGCCCTTCAAGATGTACTACATGCTCCAAGGGTGCCACTCACCTATTGACTGAATTTGGTAGACTTTAAACCCCTGGAGTCAATACTTTGTCAGCTGATCTTGTGGGAGACTAAGGGCCTTTAAGGAATAAGTAGTCTGCCTTATTGCGCACCCCTTAGAATTATCGTAAGCGACTATCACAGTCTGCCCTCAAGACATCATGGGTCTTCTCGAACTAGGTAATTGTTAACCTACAATTCGATCCATGGCAGGAGTGCTAGTAGGTTGTCGTAGGGCTTCTACCACACCTCTTCCTCAATGTATTTGGTTGTCATGTGTGACCCCTTTACTCCAAATGTGAGTCTGGTTGGAAGGCTATCATCATCCTGCATCCATCAACGAAACATGTCAGAGATAACAATCAACATCATAATATCTAATGATATGTACATATGTCACATCAAAAACATTCAAATCCTAACATTCTACTCCCTGACTCAATCTGAAGTGCAAGGATTTTCATCGACACCTCGACATCCTTTAACGTCTAGAGTCCTGCACACTCAGGAGAACCTAGTCAATAAAACTTGTCGATGTAAATACAACAAAATAACATATCATCAAATCCACAATATCTCATAGTCATAATCAAAATAGCCAATAGTATAACGACCTGTATCACTTGCACGCAAGTGTCCTCAAATAATAAGTCCCCTCAGCGTGTGCAAGAGTGAGATGTTATACTATAATATGAAGGAAAAATCCCAAAATACAGAGCGTTTAGTTATAATCTTTATAACTAACACAATATCTATTAACATACTCAGAGAAACCATTAAAATGATAGCAATATCTTCATGGATTGTAAATACAAGTTAACACATCAACATACACAATACACAAAGAAAAAAAATTCCCATGGAGATAGTATTTACCTTGGAAGCCCAAACGGGAAAACCAACTTCCAATGGGGGCTCATTTTCTTCATTTCAATAATATTTGGTACAATGATTTAATGGCCTTCTATACCTCTTCATCTCTGGATGCAAAAGGATCCATTAAGAATGAAATTCATGAGACAGATAGGGAGATATGGATGTAAGGGGAAGGCCAATAGCGATGACCCTTCACTTCACATTCCTTACCCTCCTCTCTTATTCATTTTTCTTATTTCATTTAATTCTCTATTTTCTTCTCTTTTATTTTTTTTTTGTCTCAATCATCTTTACATTTACATTGTATTTTACATAGTTTTTCCAACCTTGATAAATGATCTAAGCCATCTCTTGCAGGTAGTGATTATTACACCCTTGTGTTGGCTCAAATCCATTTTAGAACACACCTCCCCATTGAGAGGATTTTGGGTCTCCAAAAGCTTGAAGGAAACCATTGTATATCAAAGTGTATTTTGTACATTTGTCTAGAACATGGCTCTAAATTTATCTTCTAGCAAAAACTTTGACTATGTCTTTGGATCTAGATCATGTCTCTGAATACTAGCTCTAGTTCTTGGCTATGGATTTGACTCTATTTTTTGGCTCACTTGTTCCCACAATGAAGAAGTATGTTCATGGACTCTCAGCTCTAATTAATATCTAGATCCGCAATTTTCACTCAACATACATTACCATCGCCCTCTTAGTCACATCTATGCTCCATCTTGGTAGTGAACCAAGTCAAATGTTGTTCTTCATGATCGATGTGATCCTAGAAAGATATTACATCTCATCATAATACTTTATGAGGACATGTGGTTGTTTCCTACCACAAGGACCAATTCCTTCCTAACATGGAAACAATTATCTTCTATTGTGTCAATTTAATGAAAACATTACATGTCCCTACATGTTGGATGTACGCTATTGATCATTAATGAGTTGTTTCACCCACTGGTAATTCATTCTTCAACCAAATTGCAATGAAATAAATGCCACCCCATACTTGAGATTGTTCGCCTCTCTCTTTTTCTTCCATCAAACATCCACTTACTTCTTTGTTGAGGTTGACCTCTTGTGTTGTTGTCTCTTCTTAGAAAAATTCTTATCCTTCAATAGAAGATGTAAGAAACTCTACATATTATATGTTCTTCACTCTCCACACCCTTTTATTCTCTTTGTGGTTTCTCAGTTGAATCTCTAGATGAAGCCACTAACACTTTACTTCCCAATGTCCACTCAACTTGTAGTGGTAGAAAAAATTCTTTTTGTTTCTATGAGGACTTTTTTCATACTCCTCATTTCCATGTTCCTCTAAGTTCTCCATTGGATTGGAGAATTATTCCTATCATTCCTCCTCATAAACCATCCAAGCTTGTGTAATATGGATTTCTTATCCTAGAAAGATGCCTCAAGATGTACTTTATTCCCACATAATGAAAAATACTTTAAGTACCAACAACTCATAGCATTATGGCCTCTCTTCTTATAGTTTTGACTAACAAGGGATGTCTTGTTTCATGAATACATCTTGGTCTTATTCATATTATTTCCCTAGGTGACTGGTTTGTTTCTTCTTATGAGTGATGGTGCAAGATAATTTTTCAATCTCTTCTCATCACTTCGATTCGTCAATCCAACACAATAAGGATGACGTAGTAGTGGGTTTCCACCTTTTCTTGATTTTTCTCTTTCTCCTAACAAGAAGACTAACTCCAACATGCATTTTTTCTTCACAAGAATGATCTTCATGGTCATGATATTTTCCATTCTACCATAGAATCCTAGGCCTCCATGCTTGACCCATGGCATACCTAGAATGAGGTTTAGGATTCTTTGTCTTCTCTTTCCTACCCATTTTTCATCATATCTGATCTTCCTTAGTAGTATGGAAAGAATGCCTCTAGTATGCTTTTCAAATTCACCAAGACGATATTGATAAATGTCTACAGAAGGTGAACTTACCAAAGTTTTCCCGGTCATGGTATTATCTTGGACAATAGAAATGGAAGGTTGTATTGCTTCTTGGTTCTCTTGGAAAATTTCTTGGAGCCTTTCCAAGTTCTCCTAATTCTCTACTAACTCTTATTGTAGCTAATCCATCCTTTTTATGAACCTATTATATTTCCATCAATCCAAATAAATGACCTTCTCTCCCAAATGTACAAGTTGCATTATATCCTTCTCCCAATATGTTGTGATAGTATTTAGGGATTTTTGACATTCTTTAAACTTATTATTTATCAATGGAATAAATTTGGAAAAAGGTCTCAAGGTGCTTCTCCATCTCTTCCATCCTCTTATTGAACATCTAGACTTCCTCCTTCAAGTGTCTGATCTCTTATTGAATATGAGAAATGTTGTCCCTTAAGTCTTCCAACTTTTATTCACTTTCTTTACCCATTTTGGGGTCTGCAATTTTCTCTTAAAAGTTATAACATTTGTGTCACAGTCAAGGATGCATTGCTCTAATACCTTATGATATGTAAAAGAGGGACTTACAGCCCACTCATTTCACCAATACAAATCCTCAATGGAAGTCTCTTCATACATTTTTTCTTCATTTCATAAGCTTGAAAGTATATGTCATGTCATATAACACCACATTTTATTAAACCTTAAGCTATCAAAATGATTACTTATTTAATCCTAGCGGTTAGTTTTCATTTCATAAGCTTTCAAAAATTCAATAAAACTTGAAGAATTAAATAGAATGCAATCGAGATGGAAATACAATGGAAATAAGCTTAACAGGTTATATGATGTCATGATATGAGGTATTTTTTCAATGGATTAAGATTCAATTCTTGTTATAAACATAAGTTCAATAGAAAACTTCCTCTTCCTTGATATGGCATTCATCTCTTGAAGGAAAACATTTCTTCCACTTCCTCTTTCCATGCAAAAGTTCAAGTGAAGAATATGAATTTTCAAATCCATGGAACATAGTAGGGAGCACAATATATTAATTAGGATATCTCATTTCATATAACTTGATTCTCAAATGGAAGTGATTTTGAATGAATCCTAGCAATTGGTAGGATTCAATAAAGATAGCATTTTTAAATGGAAATGTCATACAATGATAATAACCTTGAAATGATATCTTTTTTCATGGTAATGGATTTTTTGCACTATATTAAGATTCAATGCCTTTTGTAAGCTTGAAAATATATCTCAATTCACAAAACCTTCGGATTTCTTGAATCTCAAGCAATTGAAATGATAGATTATTGAATTCCAATGGCTTCCATGATTCAATAAATCCTTTCAAGACTACAATAAACATAAATATGGATACATGAATTCATTCAATCTTAGTACAAGTAAATATCCCTCACACAAATATCCATTTGACAACATGAATATTGGACCAAAGTACTAGTTAATAATGTATACATATTAGACCAAGGTACTCATTCACAATGTCATGTATATTATGTAGGGTGTATATAATCTATTAATGAAAATATAGGTAGTGTAAATATTCTTCTAGACCTATGAATATGTCAAACATGTATAAATTCTCATGAATATCATAACTATAATCAAGTTCTTGTTCTTCAATGTTGTGGGTTGACTCCCATTGGTTGTTCATGAACTTCTAGAGTTCCTTGACATAGTGTAATCTAGAACTGATTTATCATTATAACACATTTCAAATAAAACTGAGATAGATTTCCCCTACTTGATTTCCTTTAATGCATATCAACTTGAGAATAGGTGGGAAAAAATTACTTACATATTGGAAGCAAGTTCTAGGTGAAGTGGAAAAATTTGTGATTTCCTTCACATTATAAGTGACCAAAAAAATTACTTACATACTTCAAAGTGGGATTTAAGAGAGGAGTCTCAACCTGAAACCCTAGCCTTGTCTTCACACCCCATTAGTACGCTTATAATTTGTCATGTTGTTTCTCCTTTTATTTTTAAAATTTTATTTCTTGTCACAGTTCTAATAATTTCTATTTATTACAAGAAAAAATAAGAAGAACAAAGGAAATAATAATGAAATTGATAATAATGTTAAAGGGATTTATTTTTATACTTCTTCATAAAATTTGAATTGCTAATATTTTTATTTAATTATCAATTAAGCACTAAATATGATTTATGTAGTGGAATCCCAATGAATGTGGAATCCTAATGAAAGAGGTATAATTAGAAATTAATTGAAGGTTTAGCATATTTGGCTCCAAGCTCTATGAAGACACTACCAGAGAGTAGTGTCTCGTTGAGCAAGTGCTCATTCTACCAGAGGAAGAGACATTACTTTGGGTATATTATTTTAGAGAAAGGGATAGAAGTGGACCCAGAGAAGATAAAATCCATTGAAGGGTGGGGAATGCAAAGGAATGTCTTTGAGGTGAGATCATTTATGGGACTTTCATGTTACTACATAATATTTATTGAAGGATTCTCAAATATTGCACACCCAATCACTTCCTTGAAAAAGAAGGGTGTGAAGTTTGAGTGGACATCAAATTGTGAAAGAAGTTTCCAACACTTGAAGTATTTGTTGACTAGTGCCAAAATATTTAGGATTGTGTATCTAAATGAAGACTTCATTGTATGCATAGGTGCATCTAAAAAAGGATTTGGTGGAATTTTTAGTCAGAATGGACATGTGGTGTGCTACGAATTAAAAACATTAAAGGAACATGAAATTCACTATTCTACTCATGATTTGGAATTGACAACCATAGTACATGCCTTGAATATGTGGAGGGACTACCTTATGGGGAAAATATTTTAGTTTAGGACGAACCATAGTGGTTTGAAATATTTATTTGGGTAGCCAAATCTAAATGCTAGGCAAAGAAGGTGGTTAGATTTCCTGAGTTAATATGAATTTTATATAAGAACATCAAGGGTAAGGAGAACAAGGTGCTTGAGGCACTCAGTTAGAGAGTGTATGAGATGTATGCTACAACTATTATCATGTACACATCAAAGTTGAAAGACAAAATTTTACAGGATGCAAAATCAGATCTATAGTACATGGAATTAAAGACAAAACTACAACAATGTAATTTGAAATAAAAAATTGAGAATTTTGAGTTAAAAGAGGAGGAAATGCTTTCGTATAGAGGCATAATTCATGTACCATTCTCAGTAATTAAAACATATGATATTAAAAAAAATGCATAATGTTCCTTATGTTAGACACCGAGGTTACCGAAAGACTATTAAAGTTGTCAAGATCCAATATTATTGGCCAAGTATGAAGAAAGAGGTTTTTGATTTTAATGTCAAGTGTTTTGAATGTAAAAAAATCAAAGATGAGCACAAACATCCAATTGGACTTCTACAACCATTACCCATTATTGAGTGGAAATTGGAAGTTGTAATAATGGATTTTATCACCAAGCTTCCCAAAACAACCAAGAAAATCTTACTAAATGGTGGTGGTGGATAAGGTTACTAAATTTTCCCACTTTATTTAAGTAAATATCACTCACAAGGCAGTCAACATTGTTATATTTATATCAGAGAAATTGCTCGACTACATGGGATACCCAAGACAATTATCTTTGACAGAGATCCAAAATTTACATCAAATTTTTGGAAAGGATTATTCAAAATATTTTGGACCAATCTAATATTTAGCACAACCTATCATCCATAACCAGATGGGAAAACAAAGAGGGTGAATCAAGTGATTGAATATATGTTGAGGATGTATGTGATGGATAAACCATCCAAGTGGGAGGATTATTTGCATTTAGTGGAGTTTGATTATGACAATGGGTATCAATCATCTCTAAAGATGAGCCCATTTGAGGCACTTTTTGACAGGAAATGAAACACGTGAGTGAGCTAGGAAAACCCAGCAGACAAAGTAGTGGTTGGACAAGAATCACTCAGGGAAATGGAAGAGAATATGGTGAGAATAAAATAGAATTTAAAGGTTTCCCATGAAAAAAAAAAAAGTTATGTTGATAAGGTAAAAACTTATAGAGAGTTCAAAGTGTGTGACCATGTGTGTTTAAAAGTAAAGGCCAGAAGAAATTCCATGAAGTTGGGAAATTGTTCAAAATTGATGGATCGTTATTGTGCACATTTGAAATCCTAGAGAGGATTGGTCTTGTAGCATACATGATTTACTTACTTGCATCAATGCGTATCCATAATGTATTCCATGTATCATTGCTTAAAATGTATGTACCTGATTCTAATCATTTCATTGATTGGAATGTGATTCATGTGGAGAAAGAAGGAGACTTCCTAGTTTGACAAGTATGGATATTGGATTAGAAATTCAAGTTTCTCTAGAATCGATTTATAGGATTGGTAAAGGTCCAACGGACTTGGTACGGTCTTGAGGATGTAACTTGAGAGCATGAGGATGCTATGCAGACAAAGTATTCACATATGTTTGAGGAATTTTGAATTTTGATTGTATATGTGTATCTATTGCACCAAGGACATTGCATAATTAAGGGGGAGGGGAATGTAATGCCCCTATTCTGAACCCCATTGTAAATACAAATATAATTGTACATAAAGGATGATGAACTAGGATAATTTGGGGCCATAGTTCCTTTGTATGAATGTATTTTGAGGCCAAAGTGCATGTATTGTTATTGGGATGGTGAGACATAAGATAAAATTCCAACAAACCTATTCTTTTTAGATGCAATCACACTCATTTTTAATGAAAAAACATCACTACTTCATACCAACCATTTAAAAGAGTATGGGGGGATAAAATCCACCAGAATGGGAAAAGGGGGCTAAGATTCTGGGGAAAAGGGG
>JZKD02S2358412.1:0-12078 GCA_000966675.3 Picea glauca
TGTAAGGGGAGTTACAACAGTTTTCATACATGAATGTTTTTTAATGAACAACAAGTAAAGAGCAGAAAAGAGAGCCTGGAGCTAGAGCAACCATGCAGGGCAAATTTTCGAGCATGATGGAGTGTTTTTTAAGCGTTTTGAGCTGAATATTGAAGATCCAAGTTGTCAAGCATGAAGAGTGAAATCACGTGTGAGTTGCATTGTAAGAACAAGTGATTTTTGTTGTTTTTCCTCATAGTTTTCCTAAGAGTCAACTCCCTTGAGTTCCCAGTAGAGCGATTTTTGGTTACCTATCCTAGAGAGACCATGATAAATGAATTGGATATCTAAGGGACTAAGATCAATGAAAGTGTACATTCATCAGGTTGGGTAGGTCAAGAGGAAGAGAGTGAGTGGAAAATTGGGATAGTTGTAGGAGAATACCAATGGGATATGGGTTTTCTGAGCTGCGAGTGGACAGTGAGATACCACCCTCTTTTGTGGATTGTTAGCCCTAGCTCAGGGGTGAATTTTTGTTGATATTTGTAATAACAAGTATATGGTTGGGTGGAACATCCATCCCAAGTAGCTGGTTACACAAGTATTTTAAAAGTATAAGTGTTTTGTCTTTTTTTGTCTTGCATTATTGTTGTGCATGAACTTTGTGTAAGAGACTGATTTTTATGTTGTTGTAACAAGTTATAAATTGCATTCATGTGTGATTTTAGCAGGTTGTAGATGCATTTACTAAATGGTATCATATAATAGATAAATATGTATCTAATTCATAGATGATAGGCAACAGGAAATTAGTTAGTTGTAAAATCTTCATTTTTATGAGTATTTCACGCGTAATGGACCCCACTTGGGATGGGGGGGACGTTCCAAGTAGTATGTGTGAATCTCATTGTTTCTTTTTTGTTTTATAAAGAATTTGTGTGTGTATTGTTATACTTTAAAGGTTTAAAACATACATAGGGGCACCCATACCCCCACGTCAGCTATGTCTAGTGGACGATTTAGTCCTCCCATTCCAAGCATCCCTATGACAAACAGATTCACATCCATGTCTGGAGATTCAAGTGGAGGTACATTCCCTTCCATGATAACTCCTAACAGTGGTGTCAGGACCTAGCCATCTACATCATATCGTGGTAGTTATTTTTCTTTCAAGATGTTTTTTATTGGAATGTCTCATGCTCTGGTTAGTACACTCCTTGTCTTCCATAATATGAAAATGTTAACAAAGATTTCTTATACCCCTTTCCTTTCCTTTCCATATGGAGAGGGGAATATCCCTGCATCTATTTCTCTTGTGGGAAGCGGAGATTTTCCAACTTCTAACATGCCAATGGGAGGCACTCCCTTCCTAGGAATGGGAAACTAGATGAATGGAGGACTTCCTCCATTTGTCTAGGTCCCAACTAGCTTCCCACAAAACCTTGGTTTTCAAGTGAACATTCCTTTTATGTCTAGCTATGGTTACATGACGGGTAATTACTTTATGAGTATCAACCAAATTATGTGGCAGAACCCTAAAAGTTAGAACTCAATGACTCAAATGAATCTTCCCTTTCTAGTGATATTGAATCTTTCGAATTTGACAAAGCTTATTAATGTTCCAGTGTTGCATGATATTAAATGGTCAACAGTTCCTACTAAGTTACCTGCATGTGTTCCCAAGTTTGAAGGGGAGGATGGAGAAGACCCTACCAATCATGTTATGACTTTCCATCTTTGATGTTCATGGAACTCAATGATGGACGACAATATCAGGCACAGACTTTTCCAACACACCTTAGAGTTGTTGTAAAATGTACATTGAGCTCTGACGAGCCTCATTTTGCAACTTCGATGCTTTGGCATTGACATTATTGAACCACTTTTAGTTGCTTATCATCTACAAGACATGGAGAGAGCTTTCAACCTCATTTTGGAAGGAAAATTCCATACATATCTCCAACCACATCCAAGAATGGTGGAGAATACACCAAATGATCAAAGCCAAAATCCTAGATGAGTTCTTATTGAATTGGTTTATGAAGTCTTTACTGCCTTATATCACCAAGGATGTTTCTTTGTTAGGAGTCACGACCGAGGAACATGTTATTTTTAGAGCCCAACAGTTGGATTTGGTTTTTTGACAATCTAGGGTTCTTTAATAGAGTTTCCCCAATTCTTTGAGGGCATAAATGGATCCCACCAAGATGAAACTAGGACCACACACCAATGATGTGAGTGATTCCATGGAGATTGTTACATCCAATCAGGTGATGAACCAAATGAGACAAATTTCTTTGTATTCACTTACAATTGTGTAAAGTATTACTACTACCTCTAACTATATTCAATTATTCAATGTCCATATTGTTCAAACATCTAACCCCAGGGGTAGCCAACAACCTAGAGGAAAAAGGAAGAATAAGAACAAGAAAGGGGTTGGAGGGAATAATGAAAACAAAAACAATGTTGTTGGGGGAAGAAGGAGAAGAAGAAGGTCAAATTTCAATGCAAGTTGTGTAAAGAAGACCATCTAACTTACCAATGCCCCAATTTGGAGGAAGCCCGGTGATTGTTAGTGCAACAGGATGCCCACAAGCAACCTGTTGTTTTGATGAACCCTTTCCCTACACAAGGACAACAAATGGTTATTGGAATTCCGAACAAACTTCGCAAGGGAGAAACCAAGGAGCCCCTTTGCAAAGGAGAAACCTATCAAACATGTTCACATGTGAACAGGTCGTAAGAGTTTAGACCGAGGCTCTAAACTATGTTGCTCTTGATAATGGTGAAAGGAAAAGAAACATCCATGTCCAAACAACCAAACCCTATGTATGTATAGAAATCAACAATCAATGCTATGCCACACCTTACCAAAGGTGTATTGAAATAGACGATGCATAATCCTAATGCTTGGTCTGCTCAAAACTACAACATTTTTTAATATCTTGCCCAACCTCCATGTGCTATGTCTACCCTATGCAATGAAAAGCATTGTTATCGATAATCGGTGCTTTTGATTTCACGCATTTTCAATTGATAACATTCGACACTCACAATGTGAAGTTATGACTTCCCCACTATGTTTCATTCCATATATAAGTTTTTTCATGCAAAATGAATATCTTTAGGATTGTGGTGAAGGAGGGAGATTCCACTTGTGTTACGTCTCTGTCATGTTGGGGAGCCCTCATCTCCCCTGAGATATTAGTCCAATAATGTTGAAATCCTTCAACGAGAATTCTTTTATACCTTGTGGGATTATTCCTTCATTCCTTGTGCATCTAGAGGACAAGATCGTGATCGTAGAGGTAGAAGTTATGGATGCTCCACTAGAATATCATCTTAAGTCGCAGTTGGACTTATGTAATGATGATTGTGGTCTCTAGAATTTTCCACATGATCTATTTCTATCACTAGGGAAAGATCATTACTATTGATCAATTGTCTTATTTCAAACTTGATCCAACTATTTCATTAGGACCTAGTGTTCCATTGATTGATGATTCCACAAGGACATGCAAAACTATGGGATGGGAACTTTTAATCTCCCTTCACCCAAATCCTACATTGACACTTCCCATGTATGTTGAATATCATCAATCGCTACAAACTCCATCGTTGCATAATGTTTCTTCATAACAACATATTTTGAAGACCCATGGGTCCTGCCAAATCCTTCTATCTTGGCAGAGGAGAACGAACATGCACTGATGTTTATGCCTTTTTCTACAAGCAAGATTTCTTATTATCCCATTCAAACGACCTTAATAGAGAATTATCATGCTTCTTCTCTAATAGAAGAGTACAATCAAAACAGTTCACCCATGCGAGCCTTCGACTCTTGTCTTGCCTTGGACTCCTTAGATATGGATTTTCCTTCAAACAAATCCATATTAGAAGCCATGACTTGCATTGAGAATCCCTGGGAAGACATGAACCACAAGTCATGCTTTCTTCCGAAGTTGAGTAGGATGGAAGATGGAGATTTGTGTATTATCATGTCTAAATATTTTTATTAGTATGCAAGCCCCCTCATGGCACATGATATGTACGTGTAAGGAAACATGGCAAACATTTTGAAAACCATGCCAATTAATATCTCTAAGAATCCTAATGTCATTGAGAATGTGTTGATTAGGGCAAGTTGTTCTCTGACAAGATTCAAACCTACACTGCCCTTTTCAAAGAATTTCATGATATTTTTGCTTGGAATTATGAGGAAATGCTAGGCAAAGACCATAGAATTATCAAACATGAAATCAAAACATATGAAAATGTGAATCCTGTTTAGCAAAATATGCAACCAATTAACCATCGAAAGGCGACTACCATCAAGGTAGAAGTGGAGAAACTGCTCAAAGTTGGCTTCATCTACTCAGTTCCCTTGACTGAATGGGTTTCCAACCTAGTGCCTATTGATCAAAAGTAAGGGACCATTCACATGTGCATAGACTTTAGGGATCAAAAAAAAGCTTGTCCCAAGAAAAAACACCCTACGTTTTTTATAGATAAAATTATTTACGAATGTGCTAGAAGCAAAATATTCTCATTCATGAATGGTCTTTTCAGCTACAATCAAATTCAAATCCATCCTAAGTACCAGCACAACATTGAATTTATCTATCCTTCGGCATGGTTACCTATCAAAAAAAATTGTTTCTCCTTAAAAATGTTGGGGCCACTTTCTAGCAAGCCATGTTGTATGCATTTCACGACATCAAGCATATCCGTCAAAGCTTATCTCAATGATTTTGCTGCTCAATATCGCAAGAGGGAAAATAATCCTCCCCATATTTGTGAAATATTAGATAGATGCTTCTATTATAGGATTCACTTGTGTAAGATTTGGATGAAAATCCACCCAAGAATGGGACTGAATAAAGGATAGAAAATCTAGAAATCAGAAATGAGCAAGAATAAACTGGATTCTACTCAAGAGAATGCAAATCATACAATGAGATGAAATGCTCATATGAGAGAAATGGGTGAGTATACATAGGATTTACCATCCAAGAGAATAAAAACACATCCAATATAGGATAAAATAAAAAATTCCCTATGTAAACTTAACCTAGTGTGAAGAGAGCTAAAGTGCAAAACTAGCTCAGAAAGAGCTAGATAGTTAAAGAACCTTATTCACACTAACACCCCCTGTAAGTTTCACTTAAGGGGAAATGTAAAAAAAAAATGCAAAGAGGGGTCCTGACTACAAGGCCTAATGAAGTACCCATGTACAAAAGACCCCCTTAAACAGAAAAGGAAGGAGAAAACCTAATGTGAAAAAAATCCCCCCATGAGAGGATAAAGCAAGAAGGGATAAGTGACCTGCCAAAAGAAATGGGTCGCACCCCCAAGAGAGACCGAAGATGGACATACTTTATATCAGTGAAGGGTTTGGTGAAGATGTCTGCAACTTTCTTTATTGTAGCACAATAGTGCAAATCAATGATGTGCTCCTAAATCAACTCCTTGAGAAAATGCATGTGGATCTCAATGTGTTTTGTCCGTTGATGATGAACCAGGTTCTTCGAGATTTGGATGGCACTCTGGTTGTCACAGTGGATGACTTATCACTTCTAAAAATTTATGGCTAGTTCAATGAGTATATTCTAAATCTAAGTGGCCTCAATGGAAGCATTAAGAACACCTCAATATTAAACCTTAGTTGAAGAAAGAATAATGGCATGTTGCTTCTTTCTCTGGAAAAAAAATGGATGATAACCAAGGTGAAAATTGTAGTTGAATGTAGACTTGTGATCATCAAGATCACCAACCCAATCAAAATCCATGTATCCAATCAAATATGAAATTGTTCCCATTGCATAGTGAATCTCGTAACTATGAGTGTCTTGTGTGTAGTGCAAAATGTGTTTGCTAGCCTTCTAGTGAAGCTCGCGTGTCTTTTCCATGAAGTGAAAAAAAATGCCAACTACAAAAAAAATGTCGAGGTAAGTACGAGTCAAGTGGATATGAGTGGCATCTTGAGAACCCAACTAAGAGAAGAAAGAAGTCCATCTTAGCATACCAAGCCCGTGGGACCTGTATGAGACCACATAAAGACTTTCACAATCTACAAACCAGTGAATAATTATAAACAAATCCTTGTGGTTGCTCCATGTAAATACCCTCATGCAAGTCCCCATGAAGAAATGCACTATTCACGTACATATTAAGTACAACCCAACCTTGAGCTACAACAATAGAAAGTATCAGGAAAATGGAGTTCATTTTGACAACGGGGTCAAAGGTCTCAGTGTAGTCAACACTGAGAACCTAAGAAAAAATTTTAGCCACAAGTTGTGCTTTGAACTTATCAATTGATCCATCCACTACAAATTTGGTTCAATGGATCCACTTACAACGAACCAATTTTCTTCCCTTGGAAAAAGGAACAATATTCCAAGTTTTGTTCCAAATCAAGAGTTTTACTCTTCCTCCATTGTTGAATCCCACTCAGCAATAACTAATGCATCATGAAAGGACTATGGATCTAAAGTTGTGGAAATGTAGGAATGCAGAGTATTATGATGTTGTGACTGAGTCCTCCAAGTATAGAAAGGATCCCCAACAAGAGTTCCTGCAAACTCAACTGTAGGACAAGCCCAATGAGGCATGGTAGGGGATGGAGGAGGAGAATTCTCATCATCAAAATATTAACTCTATAAAGAGGAGGATGAAACCTCATGATCACCTTTACAAGTAGAGGAAACTGGAGGAAAATCCTCTGAGTCACTATCTGAATCCACTATGGAAGAAGGAATATGGGAGGATAAGTTAGGAGATATGTTCTCAAATTGCAATGCACTACACTCAATGAAGAGCTCATGTGTCTCAGAATGTAAGAGCTTGTATCCTTTCACATCATCGAGGTACCCAACAAATATGTTGGGATGAATCTCAGGTTCTAAGGCGTTGCACTTCTCCAAAGGAATGTGTGTCGAAGTTGGGGGTCGAAAAGCTCTAAAGTGTCGCACAACAGGTTTCCTACCACACAAAGCTTCAACGAAAGTGATGACATTCAATACCTTATGTGGAACTCTGTTCTGAATGTGAGAAACATAGTTGATATCTCCTGCCCAATACTTAGGTGCAAGGGAGTGTGCGTCGATCATGTACCGAACCATCTCTTTTAGGGACCTGTTTTTCCTCTCTCCAAAACCATTCTGCTTAGGTATATAGGTGACAATATGCTGAATATATATCCCTTAAAGAGTAAAAAATTATTCAAAACAATGGTTCACATATTCTCTGCCATTGTCTATGCAGAGTATTTTGATGCACTTCCCAAATTGTTTCTTAGGGCGAGCCTTGAAATCCTGGAATCTATCAAAAGATTCTACTTTTTGTCAAAGAAAGTAGACCCATGTGTATCTAGAAAATTCATCAATAAAAGTGAGGAAGTAGTGATCCTTATTGAAAGACAAGGATGGAAATGCACCTGACACATCACTGTGAACCAGCTCAAGGAATTATGAATCCCTCCAAGCCTTCCCTTTATTGAACTTGTCATCGGGATGCTTTCCCAAGGCACAACCTGTAATATCCCTAAGGCCGAACCCAATTGTAATGTAAATTAAAATTTACTTAAGCTGGTGAGTTGTTTGATATCGTTTTGTATGCACATTTCATGGCATAGTGCGCGCATGTACTGCGCAGTGAAATGATGAAGTATGCACATTCCAGGATACCGCGCACAGCATCTTATGTGCGTGCGATTGTGAGGCCAGCGAGCCTTTGTGTATATGATATGTTTTATAGGCTGGTGAGCCAATTATTATAAGCTAGGATGCTTATGTTTTGATTAGGTTGGAGAGCCTAGATGTTAAAGGCCAGTGCGCCTGTTTTTGTATATGTCTCATGATTAATATAAAATACATCGATGTGCGCAGACCGACCACGATAAAAGAGATGGGGGACTAAACTCCACTAGTTAGGGAAAGGGAGGGGCCTAAAAGTTAAGAAAAAGGGCTAAGCTAGGGAGCTTAAGCCAAAAAGGAATATTATTTTAATATTTCTTAAATCATAAAGTATGGATAATTATTTTATCCTAAGTTCTAAAGTTGGAGACAAGTGGGCCAAAGTAGCTCCCAACATGACAAGTGTCAAGTGGGGAACATGCATACATATTGTTGGGACTTAGTTCATTTCCTATCATTGTTTTCCATCATCTTTCCCATCATTCAGTCATCCAGTCAATTATCCATGACCATGCACACACCCATTGAACTGTCATTTGTATTAGCCATTTTTGTGTTGTTGTAGCTGGTTAGCTTGGGAGTTGGACTGAAGAAGTGGGTTGTCAGGCCTGTGGGATATTGAAGAGGCGGGTCGTCAGGCCTATGGGGTATTGAAGAGGCAAGTTGTCAGGCCCGTGAGCAATTTTCTAGGTGAGATAATTGTTGGGAATTGATTTCCTGAAGGTGCTAAACTGCAGCTATAGTGCTCTGAGACTTCATGGTTGGCCTGTTGTTGAAGCCCGAAAAGGAAGTGGGCTAGCCGAAGGACTATTTAGTAGAGAAGGGGCACACTTTTTGGGTGGGACAGGCATGTGGGGAATTAGAGACTGTAGGTTGTAAGTTTGAGCTGACACCGGAGACTAAGTCTTTCATGTTGTCTATGAGCCTTTAGCCTGGTTAGGAATCCCTTTACCCGAGTGGAGTTTAGTCCCGGCTCGGGGGTGACTCGCTGTTGCGAATGATGAACAGTGTGGTATAACGCTAGGAGGTTCATGGAAGGTCTGCACGCACTTGGTGATATTCTTACCAAGATAAGTGTCAATTGTGTGATAAATTTACATGTTGCATTGTTATTTACATGTTTATTTTATGGGTTATCATATGTGCGGTTATAACTGTGTTTATTTTTATGGGTATTTCCTGTATATGTTGCATGTATATGTATACTGTAATTTCAGTGTGAATCTGTGTATTACAGATGTATTTGTATGTTTACGTTTTATATATATGCTTCCGCAATAGTTCTGTGTGTATATTATAATTGCAGGCAATTCGAAAAATTTATGTGGCATAGCTCAGTTGGATATTGGGTATGTTACAGTATGTTCCGCAAAGAGAGAACGAAAGACTTCTCTGGCGTAGCGTGGCCCGGCATGGATGGTCGGGGACGTTACAACATGGTATCAAAGCTTCAGTTTTCAACACTGAGCCTGGATGAGTCGATAAAGTTGAGTTTAAGTGAAATGTCACAGAGGATTTATTTCGAAGTGGCCAAATTTTGAGTTCCCGAGCATCCATGGTAAAAAGTAATAGCAATTGTGTGAAATTGGGAAAATGCCCCAATTTCTGTTGTTAAATTCATGGAAAAATTGAGAAAGTTGGCCTTGTGGTGAGATATTGTTGATTTAATATCTGTTCTAGCAGATTCAGACCTGGAATTGGTCGAATTTGAAGTCACAGTGAAGCCATGACAGTTGGAGCGAGTTTTATAATTAAAATTCTCAATTCGTGAATTGATTTTGGGAAAAATCCGTTCCAGAAATGTCAACCCACAACGATTTGTTGTTGCAGAGGTTGGATTGGTGTTGTCGGGGTGAAATTGAACGAATTTCATGGTTGTTGAATGTCTATGGTGAATTGGGGAAAAAGTTAGGAAAAGCCCCAATTTCTACAGCGGAATTCATGAGGAATTGATGCCTATAAAAAGGAATGTGCGCGGGTGGGCGCACTAAAAATGCATGTTGCGCAATAAAATATTGCGATATATAAGAATTGGGCATTGCGCAAAAAAATGTTAGCGTGCGGGTGTGCGAGCTAAAATTTGGTATCATGCGGAAAAATAGTGGTGTGCTGGTGCACGCACTAAATTTTGATTGTCGTGTGGGAAAATGTTGGTGTGCGGGTGTGCACACTAAATTTTGATCACCGCACGGAAAAATAATAATGGTGCGCATGTTGTGCATAGTGTTGGAAGAACGCAAAGGAGTTTTATTGTTGCGCATGCAATGTGGGTATATGTTGTCGTGTGACAGTTTAGTTAGTGATGCACGCAGAGTTTTGGTGCACGGAGGAGACTTACTAAACTCTAGCATGGTGCAACGTGTAGAGTATATTGCACGCATAATATCAGCGCGTGATACAAAACTGTGCGCAACAGGTAATAGTGCAAGAACCAAAACTGTGCGCGATGGATATTGGCGCGTGACACAAAGGTAGTGCGTGAAAGTTATTAGCGCAGAAAAGAAGTGATTCATTGTGGTTTTAAAGTGCGCGAAGCATGATTTACCTTGTGTTGTTGTTGCACATGGTAAATATGGGTTATAGGTTGAAATTTGTGAGTGCGAAGTTGTTTGAAGGGTGAACAACAGCATAAAACCAGTGATTTTCTGCGACGTTTTATATCATTTGAACGTCATCTTTTTGCAGCGCGTTTTTGAGGCCCTTAAGAGCGTTTTTAGGCACTCGAAAAAAATGAAAACAGAGTTTTCCAAGGCACATTATTTCTCTACAGTTCAAATAAAAGAGCTCGGAGAGAGATTTCTAATGGTGTAAACCGTTTGTCAAACGGAGCTTCTATGAGAAAGTTACAGCATAAACAATGAAGGGTAAATTTTAAGACCCAACTAACTTCAAAGAGACATAAATCTTTGTGCTGGAATCATATTGAGGCGCAAGAGAATTCAATGGAAATATATTGAGCCATAGAAGATAGTCCCAGAGTTCAATTAAATTTCTGGGCATGTTAAAAATGTTTAATATGGAAAATAAGGCACCTGTAGCATTCCAGACCAAAAACACAAATTGGCCTAGAACTTCAGCAGGCTGTAACAAGCAACCAAGAACCCAGAAAGAGCTGAAACTAGGAAAAAATGTCCATAATATGTATATGAATAAACCTAATTGAGATCCTATGAAAAATCTAATGGAGTTGGTGCAAAAATGCATATTTACAGCGCAGAGTTGCGCCAAGTTGGAAAATGAACAGAAAAATTAATGGGCAATTTTTAAATAGCCATAACTTTCTGCTCAAGACTCGGAATTGAGTGTGGGAGTAGGCGTTGGAAAGGGGAATATAATTATCCACCCAGAAAATTGATCTGGGTATTCCATGTTTTAGGAAATCAGAAGAAAGAATTCTGATATGTATTATTGAACCAGAATGGTTCATATTTTCATGAAATTGTTGAAACAATTAGCCTAACAAAGTTTTGTTGGGTGCACATTTTACAGAGTTAACAACAACTAGATCAGATCAAGATCACCATAGAATCCAGAGGAATGGAAGAGGCACAGAGGAATTACAGTCAAGAGGATGAGATTAGAGGGATGGATGTCCATTTGGGCATTGAAGGAACAAACTCCAATGGACATGGAGATGAAAGGAATGAAAACATGAATATGGAAAAGACCATTAAAAATTCACAAAAGGATGTCCAAAGCCATAAAGATGATAATGAAAGGATTATGAAATCCAAGGAGTAGCAGTATGACTTCAACATGAAGTTATTTCAGAGCTTGAACCGAATAGAAAAGAAATTGGACAAGGAGAGTGGCTCAAGCAAATCTGGAAGTCACGAGCCTTCTGGTGAGAAAAGAAAAGCAAGAAGTGTTAGAAGACATCACCATCACTCCCTGAGGAATTCTAATAAGAGAGAACACAACAACTCAAGTCCATCCCCTGTCAGGAAGCATAAGGGGTCTGGGGTGGATGAGCTACGAGGAGAAATGAACAAAATCAAACCTCCTACATTTGATGGTGAGAACAAGAAGGATGAAGATGCAGAGACATGGTTGTTGGGCATGAGAAAGTATTTTCAATTGCATAATTATTCTTCTCATGCAGAAGGTAGAATTGCTATCTATCAACTCAGGGGAAAGGTATCCATGTGGTGGGATCAAATTGTGCAGGTGCAACACATTAAAGAGAAAAGTATTACTTGGAGGGAATTCAAGAAGTATTTTGAGAAGAAATACTTGACTAAGAGATACTATGACAAGAAAATGAAAGATTTCTTTGAACTCAAGCTTGGGAGTATGACAATAGATGAATATGAGAGAAGGTTTTTAGAACTGTTGAAGTATGTCTCTTTCGTCAAGGATGAGGCAGTTAAAATTCAAAGGTATTTAAGTGGATTGTCGT
>JZKD02S2358434.1:18622-42758 GCA_000966675.3 Picea glauca
AGGTGTGCCCCCCCTGGTTACGCGCAGGGTTTGGGGCAGTGCCCCCAAATTTGTTTTTGGGTGGTTTTTGCTATTTTTAGCGGTTTTGTAAATTAATCTCGGATTAATGGATTAGGGTTTTGGTATCTACTGAATACCTAAAAAAATTGTATATATATTGTATGGTGAATGGTGAAATTTGATATAATTAGTATAAGAAATGTTTTCCCAGTTGAGGGTTTCCAGAATAAAATATCTGTGTACTCTGTATATGAGCCATTGATTACATTTTGTTTTTCTTAAGAATCTATATGCATTTCTTTACTTCACAATTTTAAAACTTACAATATTCCCTATTGTTAGATGTGCCAGAGAAGGTTGAACTCTTTATGCTTATCTGCTTGTCCCCATGGATGGTCCTTCCTTGTTTTTGTGATATTTCGTGATGCTTGTTGCTTCCAAAATCTACTGGAGTGTGGTCAACTGTTCCTGCATTTTTTGGTTATTTTCTAGTTCCTTCTTTGTTTCCTCCTCTATTAGTTCCTCCGTGGAATCCCTGATCTAGTATCCGATCCTATCCATACCATCCTTAGTCAATGAACACATTGGGGTTTCTTTATGCACTTTCTCCTTCTTGCATGCCCCCCATTGTGGGTCTTTTCCCTGTCTCCTTCCTTTTTGTCCCTACTATTGGGACTGATTGTTGCTCCTCTATTGTGGATGGCCCAAACATATCACATGCGTCATTATTTTTCTCATCATCGATGTCCTTATCAATTTTGTCTTTCTCTTCTTCCTCTTATGATTTCCTTATTTGTTTTGTTGGGATTTTTCATTCTTCCTCCCAGTCATTCACTATCAAACACACATCGTTCGTGGTTAACCTGTAACTAGTTGGAAACCATTGGCACACTGGATCCTTCTTGTCCTACACATAGATGTGGTGCATGCTTTCTCTAGACCACAATATCCTTATATGATGCTACCATTTTAGCTGATATGTGCGGTGCATGCCCAACTTAATGTGTGATGTTTTCCAAGTAGACAAAAGATGTGGCATTACTATCATTTTGTCTTCTCTTAATTGTTGTGTTCCATAAATTTCCATACCTCCTAGCCAAATTTCCTCTCCCTGATGTGCATATGTGTTGGTAATACCCTGGTTCTTGCCACCTGATTAGAAAAATCAAGATAAACAACCATGCATAATGGAGTTTTGTGCCCTTATCTTGGGCCTCCTTGGAATCCTATAAAAACTTGTTCCCCAATAAGGTGGCCCGGTTCTTATGTACCCCTTCCACACACTTCTCTATGGATGCAATGACTACAACTGGTACTTCATCTTTGTGAAATTTTCACATTATCTTGCAAGCGAGTACCCGTGTTTCAAACCTCACATTTTTATCATTGATGCTTTTAACATCCATACCCCTCTTTCCCCTAAATGTTTTAAATTTTTCTTTCATCGACTCAGAGAGGGCTCACTCTCCCACCTTGTTGAACAACAAGCCAAAATCTTCAGCATCTTTTGGTAGTCTTATAATATGCACAATCAGTGTAGTATAAATTGATACTAGGGGGATCAAGCTAGAGTGTCCCCCAATGAACACATCTTAGTAATACCTTTATGAATGCATTAATTTATGTACTCCACCCAAAATGTGGAATTTTTTTTTTCTTTAATATACCTACCTTTTCCAACCCTAATGCCCACTCCTGTGGCTCTAGGAGGATTTATCCTGTACCTAGGATTCTCCTAGTTCACACATAATTTTCTCTTTCCAACTACAAGAATTTATGTGCATCAGTGATGTCATGGCCCATAAAATTTAGTCCTGCAATCTTCCCGATCATATCTTCTTCACTGCTTACACCAGCCAAAACTGGTGCTATTGGAAATGGGTACTTCCCGTTGGTTGGTACTTGTACCGGTGGTGCATCATCCATACTTTGTGGTAGTTAGTATTTGTGGAAACTCATTTGTGACAACGAAGCTGAAGCTCCAACTACTTCCTCGACGTTGGTTGTCCCTACTGGGCATTTTTCTTATTTTCACACTGCTACATATGGTGCTCCAACCTTCGACAGTGCCATTCATATCCTATGACAGTTTCCTGAAATAACTCTGTTTCTCTTTGCAGGTAGTTGTAGCTCAGCTCTGATGCTCTTGAATTCACTCTGGTTCGCTCTGTTTTTCTGCCACTCGCATAAAACAATGACTTAGGCTTAACGAATTCCTTTTGTTTTTGTGCTTTTATTCCAACTGTATATGTCTCATCCGGCCTTAACTTCCTTGTCCAATTATCCATTTTAGTTGATGAGTTTTTAACTAAATGCTCATTTATTACCAAATATGTCGTGTGATTTTTCCTTCATACTTCCAATCTGTTGTGATCTCGAGCGGATTTTACCATTTAATATTCTACGACACCTTTACGACCTATCACTCTTGCTTTGCATTCGTCATTTTTGTGCTGTTATTCTTTGAATGGTCTTGTCATTTCCAAACCGTGAAACAATTATTGTTGGTGTATATGTGTGCTTAGCATTCTTTCTCTTTTGTGAATTGTCTTTTAACTTGGTGCAATTCCATTCCAATGCATGATAAACATTCCTTCTGTGCAATATCTAAGGCCTTGTACTATGTAATCTTTTTCTTTTTCCTCTATCTACCTTTTATTTGATTTTCTTCCTTTTTCTACTTTTTTTTTCTACGTTTTTCCTTCCTATTATGGAACAACTACTATAATACATGGGTTCTGGTGTAGCCCAGATTACTGCACACACTCTCGGTCCTCTCTATATAGTTTCATCCGACTTCCATTAACCATTCCTCTAAATATTTCTCCATTCAAGATTTCTAACTGTGCAACATATATCTATGTTACGTGTTGAATCACACATGGTCTTAACTAGTGCATTCTAAAATTTCCTGGATGTTGCATGAACTTGATGTCATAGAGTAGTATCATATTTCCCACTTGAAACTTTTTCTATTTGATGTGTTGAACATGCCAAAATTTCTCTCTAGCCTTATGAACTTGCTGATGAAAATCTGCGAGAAACTAATCTTCCTCAACTTGTACTAATTGTGCCAATATCTCCTCTATTGCACAAGTGTTTGATAGCTCAGTGATTGTTGCAATGCATAGGCTAGGTAGAATAAACTCCATTGGAATCATTGCTTCCTACCCATAGACCAATCTGAAAGGTGTATGACCTGTCAAATTTTTACTTGTCATCCTATAAGCCCATAACGCTGCAAGAATTCTTAAGTCCCAATCGTCTCTCCCCACATTGCAAATTTTGGTCAAGGAATTTGTTGAGAACTCAACAAACCTTAAAAGTCTATGTTCATTTTTTACTTTTGGGTACCACTTGGTCCTTTACACTGTCTATTTTGCCTTCAATATGAAACTGATACTTGCGCTTATTTTTATGCTCATGTTTGAATTTTCTAAAGCTTGCCTAAACATACAAAAAAGAATCATCCTAATCGTTAAAGGACCCTTAACAAGATACCTAAGGAATCGACACACTAAATCTTTCCCCGACGTGTTTAGGAGTTCGACATCGGTAAATGTTAAAGGTGATGAAAATCATTTGAGAGGTTCAGCATAGCCGAACACAGGTCTTCATCGACGTCGACAGATGAACGTTTTTTCTTTTTTACGATTGAACTTTAACAGAGGTATCGCCGAAGACCGATTCATTTGGCTTTGGCAGGAAAATGAAAAGGTAAGCGTCATGCATAGAGAAGAGTAGTATTGCTGATTGCTGACACTCGACATGATTTCGGTGTCAGAGAATTACAAAATAAAATACACATTAATTTTACACTTTAAAGTGTCGATCCCTAACCTCCACGCCGGAGAGATACGACATGATGAGATGTTTCACCCACGGATCCGTTTGGTATGATGCATTTAAAGTGTGAATAAGATTGCGGATCATGCATTAGTTGCTAATCCGTGCACGAATCAAAAGAACCCATTTTAACTTGCCGATAAAATGCATCTAGCTATGTGCCTCTGTCGTCAACCAGTTAGGATTTAATTGCAGAGAATCGATGATAGTTTCATTTTAAATTTCATTTATTAATCGTATTAACTGGTTGATACGATGGATAGAGTCTCTCTAGTTATATGTTGTCAATTTCGTTATGCATGATCTTATTCTACATGACAAAGATTTCAGAACAAACAGAGGAGTAGGGCCAACAACCCGGATAAGACGTCCACAGTTCAGTGAGAATTAGACAACTTTATTAGCAAGCATTACATGTATGTATCCACTTGTGGCATTTTATGCTTTAGTTTATGAGTTCACAACCCGACACTACTTTGTAAACATGTTTAAAGGTTGTTTTATGAAGGAACAATCCCTCCAAAGAAACCCTACGCTAGGAAATACCCAAGAGCACCAAAGCCGCAAGAACCATAAACAAGAGAGGGATCCTTCCTAGTAGTTGCAAGACAATCAGAATTCACCCAAAAACCGGTGCCTGTCATCAAGATAGATTCCAAGGAGGCATTCGTCCAACCTCCAACCTTCGGAGACACAGAGCCAAACATTGGAGCCAAAACAACATTTCCTTAATGGGAATAATTGTTTAAGAAAATCAAAAAATAAGAACCCCTCGAGTATACCCCACACAATGATCCTGATGCAAGGAGGATCATTGATGATTTCCTCCCAAAAATCCATAGAGCTTATCTACACATGGTGGCAAGCCGAACTCCAATGTTTCCTTGCATCGAGATCCTAAAGTGGCTTATTGACCACGCCGAGGCACATAAATGTTTAATCAATGATGATAATGGTGGATGCGTTGGGGTTTTCTTACCATCAGAGTTTGAGAGTTACTACAAGCTCAGGGAGTCGGAAGAAAAGCTGAGCACTAATATCGTTCTAAGTTTCTATGCTTCACATGATACTAGAAAAATCATGGCATCGTGGTGGAGGGAAGACAAAAAATTCACGAACCAAACCGTCGGATGGTACCAAATGACCAATCTAAGGGAACCATACATATACTTGATGGCTCTTCTCTGTAGGTTACATGGGGAGAAGGATTGCTCCCAATTTTCAGAGGCTTGGATGCCCCTAGATTATACGATGGCCATTTTAGGCATGGGTTTCAATTGGGGTGCCATCATCTCCAAATAGATGAGCACCTGCATAAGATAGGCCTAAACGCCAAAAGAGGGGGAAACCCCCTCCTTCTATATGGCCTTGTATTTGTTAGACGTCATCTGCGCCATGGATGTTTTCTCTAGAATGAACTTGAACTGGCACTCTTCGGAGCTTCTGACCCATGTATACTTCAACATTTTATGGGATAAAAGGTACAAAAAATCCTATACCCTTATCTGTGACCAGTTGTTAGGGTCCTAACCTGCACATAGGTAGAAGAATATTTTCAGATGTAATAAAGGTCAATATTAATAAGGCCTTGCAATAAAATAGAATAAGTCGAATGTAATAAGACCTAATAGAAGCTTCCACTTTTAGAAGGATCTTCCTCTAGATGATTCTTTTGATAGACATATTTAGTATAAATAGGAGTCGAGGGTACGAGAACCCTAGATTGGAGATTATTGTAATAGAGCTCTACTCAACTGGAGGTTTCCCCCTCGAAGAGGCCCGTGAACATTTCTCTTAGAATCAAAGTGATATTTATGTTGTTATTCTTATATTATTTCAGTGTTATTGTGGTGATTATTTTGGTTATATTGTTGTTATTATGCCATTTCTAGCATTTTATTTCTGTTCTGCATACTTTTTATATCTGGTATATTACAAGTGGTATTAGAGCACTTTCCTTGGCAGAAATTGTGGGTAATTTTTTTTCTAGGGTGGAGACGTATTCTGGCATCTTTAGGTGACAAAGATCTTTCATTACGTGCATAAACCCATGGTTGAGGGATTCATACATGCGGGAAATACAAGTGGTTCTTAAGCGCACATCTGTTGGCCACCCTTGTAACCCCTGTTGGTACCCCTTCGAGGGGTAGCACATCAGACAACACCTATGTATGGATCAACCTAGATTTCCTCAAGATCTCTTTAGATAAACTGATCGGTCGCCTGACTGCTATAGTGCCACTGAGAACAACACTCAGTAAGATACTCTCTAGTACCTGGGTATTCGGGTAGTATGGCTAATGGTATGGTCTATCCTCCTTAGTTAGTGCCCTGAGATATTGGGCTGAGTACTACTGTTGGACCCCGAACGTATATCAGAGAGTTATAGCATAGGGAAAAACCTTGTCTGTAGAACCCTTGAATACCTAAACCTTGGGGACATAAACATAAAAAAATTAAAACAAATAAGATCTATTGCCACACAACTGTGTTCAGGTTGCCAAGTAAATACACATTTCTTTCTTGTTAAGAATTTGGGCATTTCCTCTCTGCAGTATTCTTCAGACCAAAGTATAACTCCACAGGTGTAAGTCTGGAAATTTTTTCACCATTATTTGAGATCTATTCCATTGGATTCATCTCTTCGCCCTTATCATATTCATATATATCATTTTTCAGAAAACAATTTGACCCTGCCCGCCCCTTTTCAGTTCCCCCATCCTCATGGCCCATACCCATAGCCAAGACTTGGAAGCTCGCTTCAAAACCTTGCAATCTAGTCTCATCGAGACCCAACAAGAAGTGAAACAACTCAGTGCCAATGTTTCCACCATCAATACAACCATGCAGTCCTCAATGGAGGAAATCAAACAAGACCTCACCACTCTGCACTCTGCACCAAACTACATATCCCTGCAGATAACCATTCCTCTTTCTCACCTCCACATACTGAAGGTGAACATTCCTTTCATTCCCATAACTTTCATAACCATCACTTTGGGTGGATGTGACCAAATTTGATGGCTCAGACCCCACTGGTTGGGTAACCCAAATGGAACATTATTTCTTATTATACGACATTACAGATGACTTGGCCAAACTCCAGTATGGTGTTATCCATCTAGATCAAGAACGTTGGCAATGGTGGCAATGGAGAAAAACTTCTCGTCAAGGGTATATTACTTGGACACACTTTCTGGCAGAGCTTTATGAACACTTTGACACTGAAACTAACCATTTGGGGCATTTAACAAAGTTGAAACAATCAGGCACCGTGGAAGACTTTATAGCTACCTTTGAGCGCTATTCTTTTCGGACATAGGGAATGTCTGATGCCTTTTTCTGAGAATGTTTTATTAGTGGCCTCAAGCATGAGATTCAGGCCCATGTCCTCATGGATCGGTCTCAGAGTTGGGTGGAGGCTACTAAAATAGATAAAGAAGCACAACAGGTTGTATCTTCTCCAAACCGGAAACCCTCCTTTATCCCCCACCCTAAACCAGTAAATGCCACTACTCCCTCTGCTTCACTAAAGATCCAAAAATTGACCAGGGTTGAAATGGTTGAATGCCAACTCAAAGGCCTTTGTTATAATTATGATGACAAATATTTCCTAGGCCACAAGTGTAAAGAACAAAAGCTATTTATGGCCATCTCCAAGGATAATTCGGAAGAGGATATTGAAAATACCCTTGTGTTTGAGTCACTTGAAACCCCCGACATAACCCCTCCCTCAGACCCTCCCGAAGTAGAACAAGTCATTTCCCTCAATGCTCTCACTGGCTTCTCCACTCCCCAAACCCTCAAGCTAATCGGTTACATCAAGCATCGGAAGGTCATCATTCTGGTTGATAGTGGAAGAACCCATAATTTTATTCATTGTCGCAGTTCCCAAGAAACTCATTTCTACATCCATGCCATCAATAATTTCCAAATCATGATTGCTAATGGTGGCTCCATGAAATGTGGAGGACGTTGTGAAAATGTGTGTCTCCAAATTGGTGACCACCACCTGAAATCTCATATGTTTTCTATCGACATGGGCAATTGTGACATTGTGTTGGGTGCAGACTGGCTAAGGACTTTGGGTCCCATTCTCATGGATTTTAAGGAATTAACCATGCAATTTGACCAGGAGGGCCACCAATATAAGTTCCAAGGCATCACTATCGGTTCACCTTAGATCATTAGTTCGCATCGCATGGAAAAGCTTCTCAAAAAGGGTCATTCTGGTGTTATTGCTCAACTCCATGCCATATAAGAAACAAAAACACCCTCGGTGCCACAAGACCTCCAAGCCATCCTTTCTAAACATCAAGTGGTCTTTTCCACTCCCCAGAGACTCCCTCCATCACATGGTGTTCATGATCATTCCATTCCCCTTGTATCCAGAAGCCTTCCTCCCAATATTTGTCTGTATCATCACCCCTTTTCCCAAAAAAATGAAATTGAGAAAATTGTCCAGGAACTCCTTAATGCAGGTGTGATCCACCCTAGTACGATCCCCTACTCTTCTTCTGTGTTCATAGTCCTGAAGAAAGAAGGTTCTTGGAGAATGTGTCCTGACTTTCGTGACCTCAACAAACTTACCATCATAGAGAAATTTCCCATTCCTGTCATTGATGACCTCCTGGATGAACTGAGTGGCACCCAATTCTTTACTAAACTTGATCTTCGTTCGAGCTACCACCATATACTTATGAAAGAGGCAGACATTCACAATAATTCATTTAGAACTCATGAGGGCCACTATGAGTTTTTGGTCATGCCCTTTGGCTTCTGTAATTCCCCCTCTACCTCCCAAATCCTCATGAATCATGTCTTCCATCCTTTTCTCCATCATTTTGTCTTAGTTTTATTTGATGATATCCTCATCTATAGCAAGCCCTGGACATAACATCTTTCTCATGTGGATCGATTTCTCCATCTACTCTCTCAGCACCAACTTTTCCTAAAACAGTCTAAATGTGCTTTTGGCACCTCATAAGTAGAGTACTTGGGTCATCTGGTTGGCAAGGATGACGTCAGGGTGGATCCTAAAAATATTGAATCTATGCAATACTGGCCTCACCCAAAGACTCTCAAAATCTTTCATGGATTTCTAGTCTTAACAAGTTATTGTTGCAAGTTCATTAAGAATTACGGAAATATTGCAACACCTCTCACTGCTCTCCCAAAAAAGAACTCTTTCACTTGGACTCCAGCTTCTGCTCAAGATTTTCAAACCTTGAAGATGGCCATGTGAACCACTCCAGTCCCGACCCTTCCTGATTTCACAAAGACACTTGTCTTGGAATGTGATGCTTCAGGGAAAGGAACTGGTACTGTCCTTATGAAAGAGGGTCGACCTTTGGCCTTTGCTAGCAAGAAACTATCTGAAAGAAATCTGGGAAAATCTATCTATGAAAAGGAAATGTTGTCTATTCTGCATGTCATTGATTTGTGGCACCCTTATCTATTGGGGCAACGATTCCAAATTAAGACAGACCATCAAAGCCTCAAGTATTTTTTGGAACAATGCATTTCCTCCCCAGAGCAACAAAAATGGGTAACTAAGCTATTTGGCTATGATTATAAGATCCTTTACAGGAAAGGAAAAGAAAATGTGGTTGCAGATGCACTTTCCCGCAAATATGAAGATAATGGATCCCTTTTTTATATTTCCTTCATTGTACTAGATTGGCTCCAAGCCATTCACCAGGAATGGATACAAGATCCCAAAAGTTCGCAGTTGATCCAACAATTGCAGTCCAGTTCTCTAGCTCCCCCAAGGTACTCTTGGCTCCATGATGATCTTCGATATAAAGACCATTTTTATTTAAGTAAACAATCAAATCTTAAATCTACGATACTTTTTGAGCTTCATGCTACACCGATAGCAGGGCACTTCGGGTTCACCAAAACCTATGACAGGATCAAACGTTCTTTTTTCTGGGATGGTATGAAATAGGACATTCATAATTTTGTCTCTGAATGTGATGCATCTCAACGCAACAAGGGAGAAACAGTCAAATCTCCGGCCACACTACATCTGCTCCTGATTCCACCTGCTACCCAAATCAGGAAATAAATCAGTCATCATGGTGGTTGTTGATCACCTTTGCAATTATGCTCATTTCTACACTCTTCAACACTCGTTTACAACATCCACGGTGGCTCAAATTTTCATGGATCAGGTCTTCAAGCTTCATGGCATGCCACACTCTATTGTTTCTGATCGCGACCCAACTTTCACAAGCAATTTTTGGAAATAATTGTTCAAGCTACAAGGAATCCAATTGCATCTCAGTACAACTTATCATCCCAAGACTGATGATCAAACAAAAGTTGTCAACAAGTGTTTGAAAACATATTTGAGGTGTTTTTCCTCAGAAAAGAAAAATCTGTGGGCTCAATGGTTACCCCTAGCTGAATGGTGGTACAACACTTCATACCATACAACTACACACATGACTCCTTTTGAAGCGGTATATGGACAGAAGCCACCTTCAGTTCTCTCATACTTACCTGGTGTCTCGAAGGTCCAACAGGTTAACCAAACACTTACATGTCAAGAAGCTATTCTTCGTACCCTCAAAGAGAATTTGGTCATGGAATAGAATCGCATGAAGCAACAAGTAGATCAAGGTCGCTATGAATGTCAATTTGAAGAAGGGGATCAAGTGTTTCTTCGCCTGCAACCTTACAAGCAGAATTCCCTCAAGGTCGAGCATTGTCAGAAGCTAGCGCCCAAATTTTATGGTCCTTATACGGTTCTCAAGCGTGTGGGAAAGGTGGCCTATCAGTTAGCTTTGCCCAGTCATTCGAAGATATATCTTGTTTTTCATGTTTCCTGCTTAAAGAAGGTGATCATAACTAAGTGCCAAATTCAAACCAACCTTCCCGAGTTATCCGAAGAAGGATCCATTTGGCTACAACCACAATAATTTTTGGACTAGTGTGAGCGTCGCCTGCATCAGAGAACCATCAAGGAAGTGTTAATTCAGTGGAAAGATGCAACTCCAAAATATACCACTTGGGAACCAACTACCATTCTATGGAAATTTCCACATCTCAAGCCTTGAGGACAAGGTTATTTTTAAGGGGGAGGACATGTTAGGGTCCTAACCCACACATAGGTAGAACAATATATTCAGATGTAATAAAGGTCAATATTAATAAGGACTTACAATAAAATAGAAGAAGTCGAATGTAAGAAGACCTAATAGAAGCTTTCGCTTCTAGAAGGATCTTCCTCTAGATGCTTATTTTGATAGACATA
Source organism: Picea glauca (assembly GCA_000966675.3). Taxonomy (NCBI): domain Eukaryota; kingdom Viridiplantae; phylum Streptophyta; class Pinopsida; order Pinales; family Pinaceae; genus Picea; species Picea glauca. The sequence continues at coordinate 29,730 of JZKD02S2358434.1, forward strand.
TTTAGTATAAATAGGAGTCAAGGGTATGAGAACCCTAGCTTGGATATTATTGTAATAGAGCTCTTCTCAACTAGAGGTTGCCCCCTCGAAGAGGCCCGTGAACATTTCTCTCAGAATCAAAGTGTTATTTATGTTGTTATTATTATATCATTTCAGTGTTATTGTGGTGATTATTCTGGTTATATTGTTGTTATTTTTCCATTTCTAGCATTTTACTTATGTTCTTCATACTTTTTATATCTGGTATATTACACTAGTTTATTGCACGTATCTATTTTTTGTTGTTCAGGAAAAAATTCCCTAGGCTGTCAAAAGAAGCAAAATGGGTTATATCCAAAATGGGTCACTGGTATCTAGACAAGCGCGAAAACTACATTAGGGTTTTCAGAGCCACATGGGAACCCCATTTGTTACCCATATATGTTCCCGAACGACTAGTGTAAGGGGAAATTTGCTACCAGACCATCCTGCAAGGATACAATGCCACCTTATTAAAGGACAAGAAGTGGGCTTCCATACCGTATGGGTTTCATGTTGGCTTCTATATGGTCAAAGACACCACACATGCTAAGAAAGAAGGGCTAAGTCAATTGGAATTCTGGTTCGAAACTGGTCGATTTCGCAAACATGATCCAAAGGGACTAGTCTTGTAACATGCATCATAGGTATCATCCTACTGGCCCTATGCCCATGATCGTTTCGAAGATGGAATCTTCACCGAAAATACTGAAGATTGGGATGAGGTGGTGTCAAGAAGGGATGATCCTCGAATGACCAGATTCAAATCCATGAGTTTGGAAGAACAAGCGATGTCTTTGGAGCAGATAGCTCAAGAAATTCTTAGGGCTTAGGAAGGAATTGTAGCATCTAAAACCAATGAGGGAATAGGCAATCCCCAAGAGGGCATTGAGGCAGCGATAGTTTATCAGAAATCCTCAATACAAATTAGGGATCTCCCTGAAGATCAAGCTGCACAAGAGATGGGTGCACTTTTATACCATCAAGGCCAATTGCTAATGAAAAAGATGCAGGATGATCCATACCTTATCGTAAGACCTATGATTTCAACTACTATCCGAAGTGCCCCAACAGAGTCAAGCGACCCCGATCCCATGAATCCTAAAAACACCAACGGGTTAGGTAATCCCAAATCCTAAACATCGTTGGTACATTCCTTGGAAGGTGGGACAACTCAAACAGAGTGATGCAGGAGCATCACCAACACATCAAGCGAGCCAACGCAGAAGCAGAGGACAGTTGGATAAGCCATCACAAATTTTTGAAAGTTCTTTGGAATTGTTGCGCGATCTTAATGACTCATTTAAGAGATGTGCACTTGTATATTGTAATGGAACTTGATCCTTTAAGCTCTCGTCCTTAGGTAGATACTCGACATTTAATGTAGTTAATTCTAGTAGATAGGAATTTAATTCTAGCTTTGATAGTTTTAGAGCCCAAGAGGGGAAACGGATATAGACACCCTCATTGTATCATTGTATTATTATCAATTCTGGATGAAGAGCAGAAGAGCATGCAGAGAACTGTATGAAGAACACCCATGTACATACATTTGAATTAATAGAAGAAAGATTTGATTCAAATCCATGGTTTGTGTTGTTTTCTCTGTGTATTGATGTTATGCTGATGAATATTTGCGTCCAGTTATACATTTGCTTTTATATGTTGTGTATGTGATTTCATGGTTGATGAAGTCTGAAAGGGAGATGGAATGAGTTTCGATTGTTTCTCTAACTGAGCCAGAGGATTTCTGCAAGGAGTGCAGTTGAAGTGTACGCAAGGAGTGCGTTGACAGAGGGGTTTAGGTGGAGGTAACTTTTGTTCTCATTCACCCAAAGGGTCCAGTTAGGCACAGTGTCATGCAAGGAGTGCACAGGCCAGGGAGAAGTCTCAGAGTTGTGACTCTGGGTGAAGCATCAAAAGATTTCTGTTGTGGGAGTGTGCAGAGTCGAGAGACTTCAACACTCAGTCGAGGTGGAAGGGTTGCCGCAAGGAGTGTGAGCAAGAGGTTTCCAAGAAAACTGAAGTCCTGGAAAATCTCAGGAGGAGTAGACCTTCGAATCCACTGAAGGAAGAAGTGACCGTCAAGATCTTGTGGAGGGAGCTCGTGGAAATCCCGCTAGCCCTCAGATCAGACAGATTGGTGAGGAGGTTATAGCCACATCAGAGTCTGAGATCAAAAGGTTGGTGAATCGTTGGATCAACAATATATTTCCCGTCAACTATCAGATTCGGTAGGAGTTACACTGGGGTTAATCCGTAGTGAATAGAGGAGGATTCCCAGAAGGAGTCATCGGGATATAAAAGTCATCGAGAATTCTGGGAGTGCAGAAATCATGACATTAGGAATCACGATCCACGATATCTCGACAAACCCAGAATCGTCCAGCAGTGGGGACACGTGTCAGGAGATCCTGAGGAGTCGGTGTTCGGGGCATCAAATTTTTCGAAGGTAATAAACTCTTGCATGTTGGAATCGCGAAATGTGATATCCCGACGGAGGAGTTGTGTGGGGCCACAACCAAAGTTAGTGGAAGACAAGTGGCACAGTATCGGGGATCGGGAAAAGGTGAGACTCGAAACATTTTTCATCAGGATTCGCGATCCCACACGTGTGCATTGGTGTATCGGCATATCGGGAATCGGGGATTAGTGAAGCAATTTGTTTTCGACATCGTAGGTGCCGAAATTATGACGGAAGGATTCTCAATAGGAACAGGAGAGTATTGACATTTACCCATCAGGTTTCGGGGTATTGCAAATCACGAGGTGCGCGACCATAGGATTCGCAAAATCATGAAGTCAGATTTCTCGATCACTACGGGAGATCACTTGGAGAGTTGTTGTGGGTAAGGAAAATTCCCGATATGGAATTAGAGGAACCTTTGAGTTCTTAGGGCCATGAGTGGAGGAAGATCCTGTGAAGTGGACGTGCTCCGAGGAGTGCGGCTGCGCCAATAGTGGTATTAGAGCCGGAATATTTATTTTCTTTCTGTAGCAGAGAAGAAGAGAAATTTGCCATGCCACCGAGGAGAGAAAGACCATTACCTGATCCATAAGATAGGGATGGGCGAAGAAGAGGTAGGCAGGTAGTCAATCTAGAGATGGAGAGACAAATGCAAGATCTCCGAGCAAGACTCAAAGACATGGAGACAACTCAAAGACACACAGCTAGTGTAGGGGATCTTAGTGATTTCGAGAGTGAAATAGAAGTTGAACGAGAGGAGGAAGTTGCAGCCGAGGATGCAGCAAATGAATGTCTAATTAAAGCTATTTCCAGAATGGGTGCAAAGGCGAAGATGGACATTCCAGTTTACGAGGGGAATCTGGATGTAGAGGAGCTTCTAGATTGGATTAGGGCTCTTGATACCTACTTCGATTATGAAGATGTCGAAGAGGATAAGAAAGTCAAGCATACTGTTACGCGCTTGAAAGGACATGCAACATTGTGGTGGGACGAGCTACAAGCTGACAGACGCTGCAAAGGTAAGCATAAGATCAAAAGTTGGGATCAAATGATTGCAAAGAAGAAGGCAAAGTTCATCCCAAGAGACTACCAAATTACTTTGTTCAGGAGGATGCAGAACCTGAGACAGAAGCTGATGACAGTGAAAGAATGCACTGAGGAATTCTATCGACTGAACATCAGAGTAGGTCATCAGGAGAGCGATGATGAGAAGGTTGCTAGATATCTGAATGGTCTAAGATACGACATTCAGGATGAATTAAGCATGGTTACCATCCGAATGGTGGAGGATGCTTATCAGATGGCTTTGAAAGCGGAGGAGAAGCAGAGCCGTAAGCAAGGTCAGCGAGGACGAGGAAGAAGTTAGCCCAGAGGCAAAGTAGTTGCCCAAGATAAATATCAGAAGCCCAAGGAGGAATGGAAGAAACCTCAGACTCATGCAGAGAGAGGTGGAACCTCACAGAGAGGGCCATATGTTGAAAAGAGAGGGCAGCATATAGACCAGAGCGGAGGATATGATGATAACAACACTTTTCCTCATACTAGAGGTAGAGGAAGAGGAAGAGGTGGAGTAATCACATGCTTCACATGTGGAAAGAATGGGCACAAGTCTTACGAGTGTCCAGAAAAAAGGAAGGACATTGGAGAAGCTCACATCACAGAAGTGCAGAGGTGTGATGTTGAGGCCAAAGACGCGAAGGTGGAAGATTTCTTATGATGCGTAAATTCCTTTTGACACCCAGGAAAGAGGTGGAAAGTTCAGTCCAAAGGACTAGAATTTTCAGAACAGCTTGCAAAACCAGGGATAGGGTGTGCAAGGTCATCGTGGACAACGGTAGCACACATAATCTCATTTCAACCGAGATGGTAGAGAAGTTGGAGCTAGAGACAACTGATCACCTGAGTCCATACAAAGTTTCATGGCTACAAAAGGGACATCAGGTAAGTGTCACTAAACAATGTTTAGTTGAATTCAAAATAGGAGGGTATAATGATAAAGTACTCTGTGATGTCATTCCTATGGATGTATGCCATCTATTGATGGGTAGACCATGGAAATATGACAGAATGTGATTCATGACGGGAGAATGAACACATATACCCTGGAGAAGAATGGGAGAACCCATATGTTGCTTCCGATAAAGGATAAGGAGGTGAAGCCGGAAGTATGTAACACAATACTTCTCTTGAGTGGGAAGGAGCTTCTTACAGAGGTGGAGAAGAAAGAAGATCCACAATTCTTTGTGGTCAGGAAGCCGAGAATTGTTTTGACTAGCACAAGAGTGGATGATTTACCAGATGAGGTTTAGGAACTGCTGGAAGAGTTTGATGACATCATAGTGGACGGATTACCTTGTTCGTTGCCACCGATGAGGAATGTGAGTCATCATATAGATCTCATACTAGGAGCTAGTCTGCCAAATAAAGCCTCGTATAGGTTGACGCTGCAAGAGAATGAAGAGGTTAAAAGGCAGGTCTAGGAACTATTGGACAAAGGATTGGTCAGGGAAATCTTGAGTCCATGTGTTGTTCCCACAGTACTCAGTCCAAAGAAAGATGGAGGTTGGAGAATGTGTACCGAATCAAGAGCGATCAACAAAATAACCATCAGGTACAGGTTCCCATTGCCAAGAATGGATGATCTGATGGATTGCCTTAGAGGGGAAAAGTATTTTTCAAAGATAGATTTGAAAAGCGGATATCACCAGATTCACATGAGAGAGGGTGATCAATGGAAAACCGCGTTCAAGACAAATGAAGGTTTGTATGAATGGCTTGTTATGCCATTTGTCTTAACAAATGCACCGAGTACCTTTATGAGGTTGATGAACGAAGTTTTGAGGGATTTCATCGGGAAGTTCATCATTGTGTATTTGGATGACATACTGATTTATAGTAAATCAGAGGATGAACACCTGAAGCATTTGGCCATTGTGATGAAGAAGCTACAACAGGAGAAGTTGTTGATTAATATGAAGAAGTCCTCATGTATGAAGACATAGCTCATTTACTTGGGTTTTGTTATTTCAGCTAATGAGTTGAGGATGGATCTGGATAAGGTGGAGGTAATTAAGAATTGGCCATCACCAAGAAATGTATTCGAGGTGAGAAGTTTTCATGGTTTGGCTAGTTTCTACAGGAAGTTCATTAGGAATTTCAGTGGGATTAGCGCAGCGATGATGGATACAGTGAAGAAGCGGCATAAGTCTTTTCATTGGACAACATAGGCTAAGAAGAGCTTCAATCTGTTGAAATGGAAGATCGCAGAACAACCAATGTTGGTGTTACCGGATTTCATGAAGACATTTCAGGTGAAATGTGATGCAAGTGGGTTTGCCATAGGAGTGGTCTTGAGTCAGGAGGACAGACCAATTGCATATTTCAACGAGAAGCTGGATGAGGAAAAATTGAAATACTCCACGTATGATAAGGAATTTTATGCTATCATACAGGCGTTGAATAAGTGGAGGCATTACTTGATCCCAAAAGAATTTGTTTTGTACAGTGATAACCATGCATTGCAGTTTGTGACTTAACAGGAGAAGTTGAATCAGAAACATGCCAAATGGGTAGAGTATATGCAGAATTTCACATTTGTGATTAAGCATATTTCTGGTACTGCTAACAAAGTGGTTGATGCTTTGAGCAGGAAGTGTTTGTTACTGCAGGAGTTCCGAGTCAAAACATTGGGTTTTGATAATCTCAGGGACATGTACGCAGATGATGCAGATTTTGTAGAAGCATATGAAACAGCTAAGAATCCAGTTCTTAGAGACAGAAGTCCTTGGATAGATTATATGATCCAGGAGGGATTGCTGTTCAGAGGCAATCAAATGTGCATTCCTAAATTCTCCATGAGGGAGAACTTGTTAAAGGAGAAGCACAGTGGAGGATTGGCTAGACATTTTGGCCATGAAAAAACATTAGCGAAGCTGAATGAATTGTATTTTTGGTTGGGAATGCGAGCAGATGTCAAGAGATTTGTTGACAGATGTAGAATTTGCCATCATTCGAAGGGGAGAAAACATAATACAGGTTTTTATTAGCCATTACCCATACTAGAGAGGCCATGGGAGGCGATAAGTATGGATTTTGTATTGGGGTTGCAAAGGATGCAAAGAGGTGTTGATTCAATATTTGTGGTAGTGGATAGGTTTTCAAAGATGGCACATTTCATCCCATGCCAGAAAACCAACGATGCGACTCACATCTCAAACCTGTTCTTCAAGGAGGTCATTTGACTTCATGGATTGCCGAAAAGTATAGTTTCGGACAGGGACACCAAATTCATAGGGCATTTTTGGAAGACCTTGTAGAAGAAGCTAGGAACTAACTTGGCATTTAGTTCTTCTTATCATCCTTAGACAGATGGACAAACATAAGTGGTGAATAGAAGTCTGGGAGACTTGCTGAGAAGCTTTGTGACAAAACACCACAGCCAGTGGGACAGTATATTACCACAGGCAGAGTTTGCATACAATGACTCAGTGAATCAGAGCACAGAAAAGAGTCCATTTCAGATCATATATGGAATGCAGCCGAGAGGAGTTTCTGAACTGAGGGATTCAGAATAGACTGCTACTAGCAGCGCTAGTGCAGAAGAGTTTGCTGAGATGATGAAGGAACTTCACAGCAGAGTGAAGCAGCGAATGCAAAAATCAAGTCAGGAATATAAGCACAGAGCAGATCAACATCGGAGACAAATTCAGTTTGAAGTTGGTGATATGGTTCTGGCACACTTAAGGAAAGAAATATTCCCAAGGGGAACATACAAAAAATTGAAAATGAAGAAAATCGGGCCATGCAAGGTCTTGAGAAAATTCAGAGAAAATTCTTATGAGATCAAGTTGCCGGATGGCATCAGAATATCTCCGATATTCAATATCGCAGATTTATACCCATACATGGCTGGAGAAGTAGAGACTAGAATTGAGGTGCCAGTGATCTAGTGGATGAAACAATTTCCAGTTGCAGAAAAGCCACAAATGGAATGCATACTGGACAAAAGAGTGGGTAAAAAGACCAGGAGGAAGGAATACTTTGAGTATCTGGTCAAGTGGAAGAATCATCCAGTTGAAGATGCCAGCTGGTGGAATGAAGCAGAAATACAGAAGCATGGAAAAACCATGCAGGAGCTCATGGACAGGAGCCCATGAAAGTTTTCAAGCCAAAAAGTATGATGCAGGAGCATAACCAACACATCAAGCGAGCCAACGCGGAAGCAAAGAACAGCTAGATAAGCCAACACAAATTTTTGAAAGTGATTTGGAATTGTTGTGCAATCTTAAATGACTCATTTAAGAGATGGTGCACTTGTATATTGTAATGGACCTTGAGCCTTTAATCTCTTGTCCTTAGGTAGATAGTTGGCATTTAATGTAGTTAATGCTAGTAGATAGGAATTTAATTCTGGATTTGATAGTTTTATAGCCCAAGAGGGGAAACGGATATAGACACCCTGATTGTATCATTGTATTATTATCAATTCTGGATGAAGAGAAGAAGAGCATGCAGAGAACTGTATGAAGAACACCCATGTACAGGCGTTTCAATTAATATAAGAAAGATTTGATTCAAATCCATGGTTTGTGTTGTTTTCTCTGTGTATTGATGTTATGCTCATGAATATTTGCTTCTAGTTATACATTTTATTTTATTTGCTATGTATGTGATTTCATGGTTGATGAAGTCTGAAAGGGAGATGGAATGAGTTTCAATTGTTTCTCTAACTGAGCCAGAGGATTCCTACAAGGAGTGCAGTTGAAGTGTCTGCAAGGAGTGCGTTGACAAAGGGGTTCAGGTAGAGGTAACTTTTGTTCTCATTGACCTAGAGGTTGCAGTTAGGCATAGTGTCATGCAAGGAGTGCACAGGCCAGGGAGAAGTCTCAGAGTTGTGACTCTGGGCGAAGCATCGAAAGATTTCTGTTGCAGGAGTGCGCAGAGTTGAGAGACTTCAACACTCAGTCGAGGTGGAAGGGTTTCCGCAAGGAGTGCGTGCAAGAGGTTTCCAAGAAAACTGAAGTCATGGAAAAGCTCAGGAGGAGTAGACCTTCGAATCCACTGAAGGAAGAAGTGACGGTCAAGATCTTATGGAGGGAGCTTGTGGAAATCTTTCCAGCCATCAGATCAGACAGATTGGTGAGGAGGTTATAGCCACATGAGAGTCCGAGCTCAAAAGGTTGGTGAATCGTTGGATCAATAGTATATTTCCCATCAACCATCAGATTCGGTAGGAGTTACGCCAGGGTTAAGCCCTAGTGAACAGAGGAGGAGTCCGGAAAGGAGTCATTGGGATATTAAAGTCATCGGGAATTCCGGGAGTGCAGAAATCATGACATCAGGAATCGTGATCCGTGATATCCCGAAAAACCCATAATTGTCCATTAGTGGGGACATGTGTCAGGAGATCCCGAGGAGTCAGCGTTCGGGGCATCGAAGTTTTTGAATGTAAGAAACTCTTGCATGTTGGAATTGCGAAACGCGATATCCCGACGGAGGAGTTGTGTGGGGCCACAATCAGAGTTGGTGGAAGACAGGTGGCACAGTATCGGGGTTCGGGAAAAGGTGAGACTCGAAACCTTTGTCATCAGGATTCATGATCCCGCAAATTCCGAAATCCTGATAGAAGTGACGGGAGGTGGAAAATTCAGCCTGCACGTGTGCATTGGTGTATCGGCATATCGAGAATCGGGGATCAACGAAGCAAGTTGTTTTCGACATCGTAGGTGCCAAAATTCCGACGAAAGGATTCCCGATAGGAACATGAGAGTATTGACATTTACCCATTGGGTTTCGGGGTATTGCAAAGCACGAGGTGCGCGACCATAGGATTCACGAAATCATGAAGTATGATTTCTCGATCACTATAGGAGATCACTTGGAGAGTTTCTGTGGGTAAGGAAAATTCCCGATAGGGAATTAGAGGAACCTTTGAGTTCTTCGGGCCGTGAGTGGAGGAAGATCCTATGAAGCAGACGTGCTCCGAGGAGTACGGCTGCGCCACAGAGACAGGTTGGGTCTCGAAATAAACCCAAGTGCCTAACCCCCTGAGAAAACTTATACATATATATAGCGATGACGAGAGTCTGGAGTCATATCACGACACCCCAGTACATGTCCAAGAGGAAGGAGGCCTTGAGAAAACCTCTTCCCCTCAGCCCAAGTTTCAAGACCAGGAGGTATCACAAAAAGAAACAGAAACTAAAAGAGGCCTCGACATAAAAGGATCCAATGAATTGGAAGTCGAAGTGGATCCAAATGATGGGCTCGAACTGAAGGAGACAAATAAAGGATCTTCGCAAAAGGAAATCAATAGTTCTGCAACTAATGAGCAAGTAAGTAACAAGCCTATACCTGAAAATTCCATTCTTCCCAATGCTCAAATCCCCGACAAGTGATAAGTGGGAGTCAGACCCGCAAGATACAAAAAGGAAGTTTGAGAGTCCAACCTTGAACAAATATACACCACCGGTAGTTTGGGAAACAAACTAACATGGGGTGATCAATAGATATTAGAGCTAGTAGACGAGGTGGCTGATATCCATGCGATCTCCTACAATTTGAAGAGAAGGGCCATTTTTCAAAGGACTGCGAAGAAGAGAAGGATCTCGTTGGATCACTCCATCCTAGTTACTATAGAGGAGAAATTGATCAACACAGTAGACGCCCAAACATCTGAACTGATCGGCGTAGGAAAATCCCTCTTAGATGCCACCTTGGATAGAGCTAGGAGAGACGAAAAGGAACTAGCCGCCACCCTAAAGGAGCTCTAACACTTGCGCCATCTTGTTGAATACTAAAAAGGTGTCACGCAGATTGCTGTGTATCTGAAAGGTGAGGTTGTAGGATTTTACAACGAGTTTAAGAAGGAGAGACACATGTTACTTGAAAACATAGCTGAGTTGCAAGAGGACACTCTCAGGGAAATCACAACTTGCAAGGAGATGGAGCGATGGTATGAAAGGGTGTAGAAAGCGATAGAAAGACTCGAGTACATTGAGGCAGTCCAGCAAGGCCGAGATAAGGAAAAACATGGCATTCGGGTGATAGGAAAAAGTAGTCTTAATCGCATGAAGTGATCAGCTGAGTACTGGGCCAAGATGTCTCGGGACCCACATTGAGATATCCAAGAGAAATGGATCAGGTGTAATAAGCACTAGGGTAAAATTAACAAAATAATGAAGGATGTCAGGCTCCCCGATTTTGACACCCCCAATAATTTCATTGAATTGAGCAATGTGGTCAAGTTGCATGTTGAACAAGATGCACTATGGACCGAAGAGTTCATGAAAATAGTCGATGCGAAGCTAGGGTGAGTACGACAATTCACCAAACATCCAATCAGATCCTGAACCATGCTACAACTATTGAACTTCAGTTTAGAAAAGTACCGGGCGCATGCAGTAGACATAAGGGGAATATACACAGCCCCGATGGAACAACATAGATTTCCATGGGCTCAAACTTGTGAAAAATTGTTTGTCAGCTGGACTGAATACGAGATAAGTCATCCTTTCCAAGAAGTATCTCAAGACTACTGTTAAATAAGCTGTTAGAAGATAACACCACGTGGCAATTTTTGTTTTTTTTAAACTACAATTAGCCTTTAGTTTCAGTTAGAACTCTATATTATAAATAAAGACATCAACCAATTAGCAAAAGGTCGATGGTTGTTGTAAGAACTCTTTCTTTTTGGTTGTTAAGAATTATTTTGAGACTGCTATGAATTGAGAAGTCCTTCTGGACCAAAGAAAAACTATTTTCATCAGATGCATGTGATTGGACTTGGAGAAGAACTACTTCCTATCCTATTTCATGAATGATGCAATAATGAGTAAGAGCAATTAATTCAGTTGTCAAGTTATCTAGTGCAATGTTTCAATGTTCTTTGCTTCAATGATGAAGACAAATGATTGTGTTATTATGTAATGCATGGTTATGGTAGATGAATTATTTTTCTTGCCATTATCTTGTTACATATGTGCTTTCTTTCTGATAATTAGTTTCTCAGACAGTAATTAGATGCTCACATGGTTAATGTATTAGTACTAGGCCTGTGGTATAGAGTAATTGTCTGCATGTTGAGAAGCGGGTTATCCCAAGATTAACCTCTTCCCCAGTAGTTAAAAATTAATCTTGTTAATTGTCAAGTTGGTTTATGTTGGCTTGCATCTCTCATATTAGCCCCACCCAAGATAAAATATAAAAGAAAATAGTCCTAACTGAAGGAAGAGACTTCACAAAGAAACATAAAGCCCATTGATAAATTGGTTGGATCACAAGATATGGAGAACCATTCCATTTTAAACACTGTAGAGTCTAATTGGGCCTTGGTGGCGATTTTGATTCCTATTGTTGAGACAAAGGATTTAGGTCCCATCAACATAATTCTCCAATATTTTCTTGAAATCCTCTACTATTCCATTATCCCAAGAATGATATGGGGTACCCTTCTGATGATGGATTTGGAACTTCTCAATCAATGCCACAATTGTCTTATTCAGAAAGTGTGTGCCTTGATCACTGAGTAATATGCACAAAAATCCAAACCTTGTGACTATATTCTCAAACAAAAACCTTGTAACATTCTCTGCGGTGCAATCTATAATTGGGGATTCTTATGCCCATCTTGTCAAATACTACATCGTAGTGATGATGTACCTTTCCCCTGATCTTCTTGCTTATGGATTGATTGGTCCTACAAAGTCTATGGCCCATTTATCAAATGATTGTAGCATGAATTTTGGATTTAAAATAATTCCATCCCTCTTAGATGGCTTTCCCACTCTTTGACATACATCACATGATTGAAAGTATTCCTTCGAATATTTGTGAAGTGTAGGCCACCAAATCCCCACACACAAAATATTTTATGCAATTTTTCTCCCTGCATAATGTCCTCCTGCAATATTTCCATGTGCTTCTTCAAGTAGATCATTGATCTCTCATGTTCCAACACACAACATCTCAATATTCCATATTCTCCCAACTTGTATAAATTCCCTGCAATCAATTTATAATATATTTATTTCACTACCAGTTGTTTCTTCTGCACCACTTTCATCTCTAATGGAGCCATGCATGCACTTAGAAAATGTACAATGTTTGATAAGTAATCATCCACCATATTTACTACAAACAAATGTGCATCTGGTAAGATTCCATCTAAATTTCATGCATCGTCTCCTAATAGTATGTGCGATAGATGATATGGCTCTACATTCAACTTCCCTGGTTTCACTATAACCTTGAAATCATAATCCTAGAAAAATAGTAGCCATCTGCATATTCTCCCTCCCAACACTGGCTTATTGACTAAGTATTTTAATGCATAATGGTCTGTTTACATATTAAAGTGAGACCCCCGTAAATAATGTCTAAACTTTTGTAGCACATTGACCATTTCCAATCCTTCTCGTTCCATGGAAGTATAATAAAGTGAAGTGATGAGTGTACTATAATTCAAATTGAATACAAAATAAATTATTTAAATAATAAATTTAATGGAGAAATTAGAAGTGGGTTAACCCTAAAATAAGGAAAGT
>JZKD02S2358434.1:49600-62527 GCA_000966675.3 Picea glauca
TTGAGGTACATGTTGGGTACATGGTTGAGACAAGTAGTTGATGAGTTGGCACATACATGAGGTGTATAGTTGATGATGTTGGTACATATTGATGAGTCATAGTTGATGCATAGTTTACACATGAATGGTACATACTTGTTACATGGTTGGATGCACTTTTTTATGGTACAGGTTGATTACAGGTTGAGGTACAGGTTGATGCATGGTTGATGCATGGTTGATGCATGGTTTGGGTTTATTGGTATAGGTTTACAATGGTATGTCTCACAATGATAGTGTGATAGTGGTTCCATCATTCTACTTATACTTTAGGGTGGTTGGATGGGGCAAGGACAGGTGGTTTTAGCCACCTTTTGGTTGTAGCTGGAGAACATAGGGGGTTGTAGCCTCTTTCAAGTTGTAGCCAAAGAACAAGGGAGTTGGAGCTTCCTTCAGGTTGTAGCCTGAGAAACAAGGGGATTGGAGCCTCCTTCCGGTTGCAGATGGAAAACAAAGGAATTTGGTGCTTCCAATGAATGTAATTCTTCAAGAAATATAAGAAAAATCATTCTATGGTTTTCTCCCACTTTAGGTTTCCACGTAAAATACTGGTGTACTGTGTATGTGTATGATTGTTCATTTGTTCATTTCTTATTTACTCTGCAGTTATTGGATGATAATGCTACATTGATATAACACTTGGATTATATGGTTAAAAAGGATTAAATATCTCTATTACTGATTCACCCCCTCTCTCAGTAATCCAATAATTGGTATTAGAGCAGGTTCCTTCAAAAATCAGTTTAACCACTAAAAGGTAGATCATGGAGAGAAACAACTTATATATAAATGGAATAACACAATTTAATGGAGATAAGTATGCATTTTGGAGCATAAGGATGAAAACATATATGCAAGCACAGGGATTTGAAATTTGACAATCAATTGTAGATGGATACACATCACCAACAGTTCTACCAACAAATGACAAAGCAATGAAACTCGGTCAAAATAATTCTAAATCCACAAATGCACTTCTGAATGGTATTAGTGAAACCGTATTCACCAAAGTTTCATATTGTAAATCTGCTAAAGAGATTTGGAACAAACTTCAAAATATTTATGAAGGATATTCAAAAGTCAAAGAAGAAAAGCTTCAAACTTAAGATGAAGGAAGATGAGAATATTGCATCTTACTTTTTACGAGTTGATGAAATAGTAAATGAAATCATAGGATTGGGAGAAGAAATCAAAGAATCTGTAATTGTTCAAAAATTACTAAGATCTCTTCCAATGAGATTTGAAACTAAGATATCAATACTAGAAGAAAGATTAGATCTAAAATCAATAAGCATTGACGAATTACATGGAATCTTCACAACATATGAAATGAGAACTGAATAGGAAAATCCAGATATAAAAGAAGCAACCTTCAAAGCATCCAAAAAGTCAAAGCAAAAGGGAAGGAAAAAATAAGAACATAGCAACAACAGTGACGTCTGAGAAGATGATGAAGAAGTGGCCAACTTTGTCAAAAGACTGAACAAGGGAACCAATGGTAGGTATAGAGGTAAGCTTCCTTTAATTTGTTTTAATTGTGATATTATTGGTCATTTTGCTAACCAATGTCCTTATAAAGGAAAAAGAACAGCAAAGAAAGTTTTCAAGAAAAGATTATGCACCAAAGAAGACATCTCATCGTTATATGAAGATGAAGCCAGTGATAGTGAGACATAAAGAGTTCTATTCATGGCAGTAGAAGACTCTAATAAATAAGACTCCAAAGAAGAATATGAAGAAGCTGAAGAATAATATGAAGAATTCAAAGTATAAATTGAAGAGGAAGATGTTGACTACCGAGAGAAATTAATGTGTGCCATAGAAGTTATCAGAAGAGAAAATAAGAAAAACAAGAAAGTAGAAGAAGAACTAGACAAGAAATAAGACACTTAAGAACTAGAACAAATGATCACAAATTTGAAGGTTCAAATAGAAGAATATAAAAGAATTGAAGAAGCACTCAAAGAACAACTAGAAGAAAAAGACAAGATCATTAGAAATTTGGAAGAAGAGATTGTCACATTAAGAAAGGATATTTAAAAGAAAAATATCCATAACAACTCAAAAGTTTTGGATGACATTATTAGCAGTCAAAAATCTCATCATGAAAAGTGCGAACATGGATACAATCACAAAACAAAAGGATCAAGCTCCAAAACAACAGAGAAAGAAACATATCCAAAAATATTTGCAGAAACAATAAAGGGGGATAGGAAGATCTACAAGGAATAGTACAAGGACACTTGTCCACTGGGAAGATTCAGATTTCAGAATCAACAACTAACAGATAGGCCTTAGGATGTAGAAGAATTTATAAGAGTACCTCCTTTCAGAATATCTTCAACTCCCAGGTATCAAACTATCTTTTTTGGTTTATGTTATGCATGTAATAATTTTGGACATAAATATGTGAATTGCAAAGCTAACAATAAGAACACAAGCAACTTTGAAAGTCATACACAAAGGGGTTATGCAAGAAGGCCTAGTGAAACACAGAGAAGAAGTTACAACATGTTTGAATATTTGAGCACTGAAGTGGAATGCTACAAATGTAACAATTTTGGACACATGGCCAAACATTGTAGAATGATAGTCCCTCCTAGAGAACCACAATAGAATAACAACAGTCATAGATAGGAACCTCAGAAAAGGACATGGATAAGAAAGCACGATCAATATAGCAATGAAGAATGCACACACTCTCCACAAGCTAAGCAGATGAAACATGGTTGGTATGTTGACAGTGGTTGTTCAAAACACATGACAAGTGATAGAGATAGGTTTTTTACATTACAAAAGGAAAGAGATGGATCAGTCCCCTTCGAAAATGATGATTCAACTAAAATCATTGGAAAAGGCACATTCAGAATTGGGAACAAGAATACCAAGGAAGAAAATGTTCTACTAGTAGAAGATATGAAACATAATCTTCGAAGTGTGAGTCAAATGTGTGACCAAGGTCATAAAATTACTTTCGATTAACAAACATGTGAGATAAGAAAATAAGGTTCAGGAAAATTGATTGCTACAGCTCGGGGAACTTCAAGCAACATATATGTATTAAGTAAATTGGAAATGAAAAGTGTTGTCTAGGAAAGGAAGATGAAAGTTGGCTATGGAAATGAAGAATGGGTCACATACATTTTGATAACCTTGTCAAAGTCAACAAAAGAGAAGCAGTTAGAGAAATGCCCCAGATCATGAAACCAACCAACACTTTATGCAATCATTGTCAACAAGGAAAGAAAACAAAGACTAGGTTAAAATCAAAGGAATATTCAATGACAAGACCACTGGAAATTTTGCATACTGATATAGTTGGACCAAATACAACAAAGGGTTTTAAAGGTGAGAAATAATTTATGTTATTATTTGATGATTATACAAGAATGACTGCAGTTTGTTTTCTCAATAATAAGTCAGAAGCTTTTGAAAAATTCAAGATCTACAAGGAGATGGTTGAAAATGAAATGGATTCAAAAATCAAATGCTTGAAATCTGATAATGGAGGAGAGTTCAATTCAAAATAATTTATGGACTATTGCAATAGTGATGGAACAAAAATGCACTAGGAAACCTCAACAGAATGGAGTTGTTGAAAGAAAGAACAAAACAGTACAAGAAATGGCTCGAAAAATGCTAATGGATTCAATATTGACAGATATATTTTGGACACGGGAAATGCATACAACAATTCACATTCAAAATAGAGTAATGCTCAGAAAAAACACTGACAAAACTCCCTACGAGCTATGGAAAGGAAGACTAGGAAATGTGTAGCACTTCAGAGTTTTTGGAAGCAAATGCTACATCAAAAGAGAAGATGGAAAAATGGGAAAGTTTGACTCTCGTGTGGACAAATGACTACTTGTTGGTTACTCAAGTACAAGGAAATCATACAAGTTTTACAATCTAGGATTGAACAAAGTTGTAGAAAGCATAAACGTAACAATTGATGAAACATGTAGACCAGAATCAAAGGAAGAAGAAAACGAATCAATGGAACAACTTTTTGAAGAAGAAGAAGGATATGAAAAGGAAGTAGAAGAGCAAGTTCAGCAAGTGCCTCCAAAGAAACCTAGAAGAAGAGTATAGAAGAACCATCATTTAGATCAGATTATCAGAAACAAAGACGCATGAGTTGAGACTAGAAGAAGAATATGTTCACCAAAACAAACACACCTAGCACTCACATCTATGATTGAACCAACCTATTTTGAAGAGGCCAACAAGGATTTATTTTGGAACAAGGCCATTGATGAAGAATTTGATAAAATAGATAAAAATGAAACTTGGGAATTGGTTCCAAGACCAAAGGATAAGAGTGTTATCGACACAAAGTGGGTATGCAGGAATAAATTGAACAAAGATGGATCGGTTATAAGGAACAAAGCTAGATTAGTTTGTAAAGGATATGCACAGGTTGAAGGAGTTTACTTTGAAGAGACATTTTCCCCAGTTGCTAGAATGGAAGCAATATGATTGATTTTAGATTATGCATGTTCCAAAAATATTAAAGTGTATCAGATGGACGTAAAAACAACTTTTTGGAATGGGGAACTTGAAGAAGAATTCTACATTGAACAACCAGAAGGATTTCAATTGTCAGAAAATGCAGACTATGTGTGCAAATTAAAGAAGGATTTATATGGTATAAAAGAAGCTCCTAGAGCATGGTACTCTAGACTAGATAAATATATACAATAGACAAGGTTCAGAAAAGGAAGTGTAGATAACAACCTCTACATCAAGGTAAGTCAAGGTAATAGTTTATTAATTGAAGTTTATGTTGATGATATTATTTTTGGTAGTGATGATGACAGGTTAAGCTAGAAATTTGAAAAGGATATGAAAAATGAATTTGAAATGTCATTACTTGGAGACCTATCCTTCTTTCTAGGACTTTATATACATCAAAGAAACCAAGGAATTTTTATTTCTCAAACCAATTATATCACAGAAATGCTAAAGACGTTTGAAATGGAAGATTGCAAACTAGTTATCACTCCCATGCAAACCAATTGGAAGTTAAGAAAGATGATGATTAAAAGTCTAAAGATCCGAGGAAATACATGTCAATGATTGGTAGCCTACTATATGTGGAAACATCCAGACCAAATCTAATGTAGGAAGTTGTACATGTGGCACGATATCAAGCAGCACCAAACGAATCACATGTATTAGCAGTGAAGAGAATTTTCAGATATCTCAGAGGAACAAAAGAGTTTGGATTATGGCATCCAAAAGGAAAGGATCTATCTCTTCAAAATAAATTATTTAAATAATAAATTTAATGGATAAAGTAGAAGTGGGTTAACCCTAAAATAAGGAAAGTGGGCAAATTGACCTAGAAGATGTTTTTAAGGAAGCTACTTGGAGAGTATAAGTAAGAGTCAAGGCTCTCTCATTTTACATCACACTTGAGAATATTGAATATATATAGGTGATTGAGGTAACCAAAGGATATATAAGCGGAATTTCAGGGGGAATGTGAAGAAATGAAGGCCAAAATCCAAGGGAGGATAAATTCTTTTGATGGTGTTTTCTAAGGTATGCTATTTACAGGTCATCTCACCATTTTTGCAATAATTTTTTTTATAGAATGATTCAAAACATGAAATTGATAGGCCATTGAGGAAACATATTGAAGTATATTTGGTAAAAAATTCATCTTGTGATTCATTGTATTTTTGGAGTTACACTCCGTGGAAAATAGGGTTTTTGGCTAGTCCTGAAACTAATCTAAAACAAGTGTTTCAGGTAAAAATGTCATAACTTCTTCATTAAAGATCCAAATTTAGTACGAACAAATGTTTTGGTTAGAGTAAATTCACTAGTATTCTATGTAACATTTTCAGATCCATTCAACAAAAATTCCCTGTGGGCCGCACTCTATAAGGTATCTCTCTAGAATAAACCAGAATTCAGCAAGGTATGTCGTTTTTGATATAACTCCTTTTCTGAGAGGTTCCAAGTACTGACACCTGGAGAGATTACATAAAAAAAAAACTGAAGAACATTGTGTAATATTTTCATATATTTATTCATTACAAGTACATAATTATGGTTATTTCAATTTAGGGTTGTTGACTAATCCCAAACTAGTCATGTGAGACTAAGGAAAAGTTTGATGAAAATGCTAGTATCTTGTTGTGAAAGTTAAGGAAGGTTTGCAGGTATGTGATCATATACACCAGTTCTATTACAAAGTTACAAATCATATTTGGATGATGAAATTGATGAGATATTTTGGTTAAGGTACATGTTGGGTACATGGATGAGACAAGTAGTTGATGAGTTGACACATACATGAGGTGTATAGTTGATGATGTTGGTACATATTGATGAGTCATAGTTGATGAGTAGTTGACACATGATTGGTACATACTTGGTATATGGTTGGATGCACTTGTTTATGGTACATGTTGATTACAGGTTGGTGCATGGTTAATGCACTTGTTTATGGTATAGGTTGATTATAGGTGGAGGTATAGGTTGATGCATGGTGCAAGTTTATTAGTACAAGTTTATAGTGATATATCTCACAGTGATAGTGTGACAGTGGTTCCATCATTCTACTTGTAATTCAGGGTGGTTTGATGGGGAAAGGACATGTGGTTGTAGCCACCTTCCGGTTGTAGCCATAGAAAATAGGGGGTTGTAGCCTCTTTCTGGTTGTAGCTAGAGAATAGGCGAGTTGGAGCTTCCTTCAGGTTGTAGCCTGAGAAACAAGGGGGATAGAGCCTCCTTCCAGTTGTAGTTGGAAAAAAAAGGAAGTTGGTGCTTCCAATGAATGTAATTCTTCAAGACATATAAGAAAAATCATTTTGTGCTTTTCTCCTGCTTTGGGTTTCCACGTAAAACAATAGTGTACTGTGTATGTGTATGATTGTTCATTTTTTCATTGCTTATTTACTCTACAGTTATTGGATGATAATGCTACATTGATATAACACTTGGATTATATGGTTAAAAATGAATAAATTACTTTATTACTGATTCACCGCCCCTCTCAGTAATCCAACATCATCCTAAGTACTTCTATGTGATCCTTCAGTAGAATGAACATAGTATAATCATACAGGTACACTGCAAGGAACTTATGGATAAATTCCTTGAATGATGCTGCCACAACTATGGAAAATATCGTCAGTGCATTATTTAGTCCAAAGGGCATGAAAATATACTGATAACTCCCCCACTCTCTCATGAAAGTGGTGTTGTTCAGATCCTCCTGTGCATATTTTATTTGATGGTACCCAGAGAATCCATCTGTGAAAAAATAAGTTTCTTGTCCTCCTACATTCTCTAGTACCTCATCTATGAATGGTGTTGGAAATGGATCATGTAAACATGCATCATTCAACTTCCTCAGTTCCACATAGATCCTGATACCTCCTATCTTTTTTTCCTGCACTACCATTGGACCAATCCATTCAAATTCTTCTACTGGTTCAATAATTCCTGCATCCAACATATTGTCTAGTTCAACTTTCACCTTCTTTTTGTACTTTGTATTTAACTTGTAAGGCCTTTGGTGAACTCTCTTAGCACCTAGTTTCAGTGGAATTTTTGTCTCACCTAAGTCTCTAGCTATCCCCTTCATCTATAAAAATATAGTTGGGAATAAGTCTTTGTATTCTCACAGTAAGTCTGTAATCTTATCCACTTCCTCATCACTCCAATAATATCTTTTCTGCATAAACTTGGCATTCTCTGTTGTCCGAATGTTTACCTTTCACTTATTTATCGGCTATGTGTATGTGTAATAATTAATCTCTATCCCTTCTATTGCTCGTTCTCCTTCCACTTCAGGTACTTGTACATTTATAGTATCTTCTTCATCTGGTTCTTCCTTATCTACATTGTATCATTCCAATAACTCATGGATATTTATGTTGGCTCTATGTGCACTTCACATTGATACTACCTCCATCGTTCCTTCTTTCAAGAAGATATAACTTTGAATAGCCTATAGTGCCACATCTATTGATGGAGATACATGTTTGAATTTGAATATAACTCTAAACCTATGGACTAACTCTTCCCATTGTGTCATCTCCCTATGATTTTCCAATTCCAAATACCAGTTCTTCAGAATGGTGCTTAGTGTGTGTATAAATATTTGCATCCATTCTATCTCTGGTATTGAACTCCATAAATCCCCGCACTTCTCAACATGACATGTTGGTTCACTCACTCATGTATACTTATGTGAAACATCTTTTTCCTCGGTACCAAACCTTATTTGCATGATTCTGTTGCACTGTGACCAATATTTTATCCCCTCTCAATGTGCAACCCACCATCTAGCTGGAGTTTCTTTTAGGACAACATCTAGTGCTAATAACCTTTTATGTTCAGGTATATACAAATCAAATTACTTTACAAACATTAATATATCAATTAACCCATCATACCTTGATGGATCACACATGTTTGTTCCAATCCAACAAAAGGATTGGTTTATGCATGCACATCGTCTAGTTGGCACTTCATGCATCCTCTACTGCTAATGCTCTAGACCTGCTTCAGAATCTGATGTGAAAAAAATAATACTTCTCCAACTTAGCACACCATATGTTGTCCCTTGACCAAGTTTTGATGATTCTTGGTCATGTTTGACCTAATTTTGGGACTTTGACAGGCTGTCGAATGCAGAGCGCAAGACGAAGCGAAGATCGTGGGATATCAGCCCCTTTTAGGGCCCTTTTTGGGATTCAGGATTATGTAATGGGCATGGGATGTCAGCCCATGGATTTACCCATGTTTAGGGCTATTTTGTAATGTATAAATAAGTAGTTAGGTGATGTAAGAAGGAGAGACCTAGTAGGCGAGTGTGCTAAGTGCTAGAGTTCGATCTATGTGATCAAGAGTTGTAAGTGCTTTGTGCATACTGTGTGAGGCTTGCAAGGCTAGTGCAAGTAACTGTAAGAGACTATGTGAAGGTTTGGTGTTGTACCCTAGCTAGAAGAAGGAGGATCTGACAGAGTGCGTGCAGATCTCCTGTCTTCTGCAGAGTAGAACTTAGATGCTAGCTACCTGTAAGAAGCTTGACCAAAGATAATAAAGGAGAGAAGATTTGGTGGACGTAGCCCCAGGGTGGGGGTGAACCACACACATGTTGTTTTGCTATGCTTTGTGCGATGTATTGATGTGTTTATGTGTTTACTTGCTTAGTGCTTTAATATAGATGAATGATCTGTTGATGTTTAGTGCTTAATAATATGGATGGATGTTATATCTGACTTATGTACATATGCTTAGTTCTTAAATGCCTTAGATCTGAATGAATACTGTGATACTCTGTAATTAGGGTTTAACTGCACTATAACTAAGACTGGATATTGATGAATGTTAACTGTTGAGTGCTCTTTTAAGTGTTAGAATCAAATATTTGTGTCCCAGCTAAGATTGTAGACATCTGAGTCCTGCAACCACCCCTACCTCTACCTTAGGTGAGACTTCATATACTTCGCAGGTGTTGCTAAAAGGGCTGGTAGTTAGGGTTTTGTTGGTGCGTTGTTGTAGTGTTGAACCCTGGGTATGCCTCTGTGCCAAAAAATGGTTCCGTTGTCGAGACCTGAAGCTGTGATTGTTGGAAAATGAGGAAGAAGAAGCTTTGTGAAAAGATATGACCTGAAACTGTGATTGTTGGGAACTAAGGAAGAAGAATATTTGTGTAAAGATCTGACCTGAAACTATGATTGCTGGGAACTGAGGAAAAAGGATCTTTGTGAGAATATCTGAACTAAAAAAAGGGAAAAACTTCTTGCATAGAACTATTTCCCTAATACACAACACTACTTGATCTGTGGAGCTCTGTTCCAAGAGGAAGGGTTAGATATGAAGAAAAGAGGTCAGATCTGGGAGCTTTGAGCCCTGATAAAGGTGAAAGTGAGACTAAAGAGGTAAGACCTGTAAGCTTTGTGCATTGTAGAAGTATTATAAGTGGAAATTTTTGTTTCTAGAGTATGAATCTAGGTATGCTTGATAAGATTTGTCCTAGATTGAAAACGGGGGCAATGATAGAAGAAAGAATATTTGATATGAGTAGATCTGATAATAATAGTGAAAGATATGTTATACCTATGCATAGAGAGAATGTTTGGACTAACAAATGGATGCAGGACCCTAGAAATATTTTGTTGTGGTTTAGCTACCATGATCCTAGCACACAGTACAGGAGAGGTTGGGGATCATTTAAGAGAAAGAGAGGATTAACCCTTTGTTACAATTGCAAAAAACTAGGACATCTTGCTAAGGAATGCCCTGGAGGAAGACCTAGTTGCCTCTATTGCAAATCTATGGACCATGAAGTATTGGATTTCCCTAGAATGATTGCTAAGGTTGAAAGGATGAATATGAGACAAGAATACCATGAGAAAGGTCAAGAAACTGAGATTATGGAAGAACCCCAAAAAGAATCAGAAAAATTATTTCTACAGATGAAAGAAACCCTGAATGACCACTGACATATCAACTTATCATAGATATTCAAAGAAAAAGAGTGCATTGAAACAAGAATAGGAGACTTTGACATTGATTGTGCTCTGGATGAGGAAACATGGGTGAATATCATGGCAGAAATAACTTGGGAACTTTTAGGGGAGCCTGCTATGATTCCTTCATTGGAAGGAATAGGATTATTCAAAGGAAAATTGAGAAACCTATGTGGAATACTTACCCAGATAGCTATGTTACTAGGAAAACCTTGGATTGAAGGAGATCAGGAAGTAATGAAGGAAGAAGAATTATTAGAACAAAAGAAGCAAGAGTTGAAAGATTTCATGACTAGGAGGATCGCACACTTGATTGAAGAACAGGATAACTGAGTGAATTTATTTAAAACCAGAGACTTGGATGTCGAAGTGGGAATAAAACTAGAATACCTATAGATGAATGAAGTACCTATTCCAGATATAGATGAAGTATTACCCCTGATTTCTAGGAAAGAATCTCAACAACGTGAAGTTACTCTGCCAAAAGAAGATAAGAATCAGAATGGAAAAAATAATTCATAGACGGAGCTCATTGGAAAGAAGGCTAGAAAACTAAGTAAGAAGAGAGATAATATCAAAAAGTTACAGAAGGTTCCAGAGGGAGCTTCATAGAAGGAAAATTTGCAAAATTGGAACTTAACCAGGATATCAAAACTGTGCCATGGCAAAGCAATATAGTCGTTGGAAATAGTATAAGCATTAGACCGACTGCCTGAATAGGTAGAAAAGAATTTATGGTTAGAAAGTCCACCACCAAACCATTGGGACTGCGCCATAATGGACATAAATGAGTTAATGAAGGATTATCACCCGTTTCAAGAGATCCATTTCCAAGTTATCCATTTATCCCGTCACGCCACTCAACAAGATTACTTTTTCCAACCGTGACTATCTAAGCCCGCATAATAGTTGATTTTTCACAGTGATCATCATGCTATTTCCATCCATCACGTTGCATTGAGAAGTTACTCTTTGAACCTGAGATATTCAACCACGAGCATGTATGTACGAAGAACTTAGCGCACTCGAAGAGTCTGTGAAGGAAGTACTCATCAACCTCCTGACTGAGAGAGTCATGTCTGAAAGAGTGATGTCTGTGGGTGTACAAGCATCATCGAAGCAAGGAGTGAAATTAATTGATGTCTATGGGTGTACAAGCATCATCAACGTGATGTTTGAAACTTTGACATTCAATTTCTACTACTGTGGTTTTCATGAATTCACCTAAAAACACTCCTCACCACAAAAATATAAGCAATCAGACTGCAAGCCTCTCTGTCAACTTCTCGTGGAGCCGAACCATCCCGACCATCAGCGGAAAAGAGAACCAAATGCAGATATCACCTCTAAAATGAAAATCTAATCCCAACCATATTCATCAACTACATCCTACCTCTAGCCGGTGTAGTGATTCGTGATAGCGTGCCAAGATATTTCGAGTACACCATGGTTACTACGTACCTCCCAAAGGGGACATGCGAAGTTCGAGTGTAGAAGGACAAGATCGCAACGTTGAAGTTCATTGACTTCAATCTCATAGATCACAAGAACTATAGTATGCTCTCCCTGTATAAATACATGACCAGGATGAAGGGGAAGAAATCAAATATAATCCCCCAACCATGGATGATGAACCTCGGGTAGTCCACCCTATTAAATGTAATGAAAATCCCACACTTCGGAAGGCACCAAGAAGTCAACACTTGTGTCAAGCTAATCCTTTCATGTTACAATGGTGACCACTTATAGCTAGACCATCGTATCACAATCGATCCGACGTTGATCCATAGGATCACCGGATTATGTATGCAAGGACTCGACCTGCATAAGTTCTATCCAGGAAAAACCATAGATCACGCATTAGCACAGAAGATCAAGGATACATACGATGATGTTGAAAAGGGGACATGAGGCTACAAGGTAGCCTCCATCCAGAATGGCGTAGTGCACCTAGCCTACTAGTTAATAGCCATAAAGTTAGTAAGGAATAACTGACCCACGCAGGTCACAGGATTTTTTGTTGACCATGCAGGGAAGTGCGTGGAAGGTCTACAAATGAACTGGGTGAAGTACCTAGTTAATCATATGGAACTAGAATTCCATGAAGCATAGGATTAGGACTACGAGTTTCACTTTAGCTAGCTCCTGATCCTCATCACCTTTGTTTCCTAGGAGATGCCAAAAGGTGCGACCTTTCCGGATATTGAACCATTCGAGCTGCTTGCTGCAAAGTTCACCACACTTTGGTACTCGAGTGATATGAACAAACAATGGCAATCAAACATTGTTTTTCACACATATTACCTTCAGTTGAAGAGAGCCATCGAAGTTGAACCTTGCATGACTCCGAACACCCTATAGAGGTTTTTCCCCTGATGAATTTTTA
>JZKD02S2358434.1:76857-91179 GCA_000966675.3 Picea glauca
AACCAACACTTTATGCAAGCATTGCCAACAAGGAAAGAAAACAAAGACCAGGTTCAAATCAAAGGAATATTCAACAACAAAACCACTGAAAATTGTGCATACTGATCTAGTTGGAACAAATACAACAAAAGGCTTAAAAGGTGAGAGATACTTTATGTTATTAGTTGATGATTATACAAGAATGACTGTAGCTTGTTTTCTCAAGAACAAGTCAGAAACTTTTGAAAATTTCAAGATCTACAAAGAAATGGTTGAAAACGAGATGGATTCAAGAATCAAATTCTTAAGATTGGATAATGGAGGAGAACTCACCTCAAAGGAATTTATGGACTACTACATCAATCATGGAATAAAAAGGCAATTCTCCGTCGCTAGGACACCTGAAAAGAATGGAGTTGTTTAATGAAAGAACAAGAAACTACAAGAAATGGCTCGAACAATGATAATGGATTAAAAGTTGACAGATATTTTTTAGACATGGGAAGTGCATACAACAATTCACATTCAAAATAGAGTAATGCTCAGAAACAACAATGATAAAACTCCCTACGAGCTATGAAAAGGAATACCAACAAATGTGAAGCACTTCAGAGTTTTTGGAAGTAAATGCTACAACAAAAGAGAAGATGGTAGAATGGGAAAATTTGACTCTCGTGTGGACAAAGGAATACTTGTTGGTTACTCAAGTACAAGAAAATATAGAAGTGTTACAATCTAAGATTAAACAATATGAACGTAAAAATTGATGAAACGGGAAGACTAGAAACAAAGGAAGAAGAAAACAAATCAATGGAACAACTTTTTGAAGAAGAAGATGAAAAAGAAGTAGAAGAGGAAGATGAAGATGAAGAGAATCCGACAGAATAAGAAGAGCAAGTTCAACAAGTATCTCCAAAGAAACCTAGCAAATGAGTACAGAAGAATCATCCTTCAGATCAGATTATTGGAAACAAAGATGCAGGAGTTGAGGCTAGAAGAAAACTACATTCACCAGAACAAACACACCTAGCACTCTTATCTACAATTGAACCAAACTATTTTGAAGTAGCTAGAAAAGATGAATTTTGGAATAAGGCCATGGATGAAGAATTGGATCAAATAGAGAAAAATGACACTTGGGAATTGGTTACAAGACCAAAGAATAAGAATGTGATCGGCACAAAATGGGTTTTCAAGAATAAATTTAATGAAGATGGACAGGTTACAAGGAATAAATCTAGATTGGTATGTAAAGGATATGCACAGATTGAAGGAATCGATTTTGAAGAGACATTTGCCCCAGTTGCCAAAATGGAAGCAATTTGTTTTCTTTTAGCTTATGCATGCTCAAAAAATGTTAAATTATATCATAGAAATGCTAAAGAGGTTCGGAATGGAAGATTGCAAACCAGTTATCACTCCCATGAAAACCAATTGTAAGTTGAGCAAAGATGATGATTCAAAGTCTACAGATCAGAGGCAATACAGGTCAATGATTGGTAGCCTACTATATGTGATATCATCTGGACCAGATGTAATGGAGGGAGTTGAACAAGTGGCATGATTTCAAGCAACACCAAAGGAATCACATGTATTAACAGTAAAGAGGATATTTAGATATCTCAAAGGAACAAAAGAGTTTGGATTATGGTATCCAAAAGGAAAAGATATATCACTTATTGCCTACACAGATGCAGATTGGGCAGGTTGTATTGATGACCGATGAAGCACCAAAGGAGCAATGTTCTACTTAGGTGAATGTTTGGTATCATGGCTAAGCAAGAAACAATCATCAATATCTCTATCTACAACCGAGGCAGAGTATATTGTAGCATCATCATGTTGTACACAAGTTCTTTGGATGAAAAAACCTTTGACAGATATACAGGTTGAGTATCATGAGCCCATTCCAATATATTGTGATAATACAAGTGCCATAAGTATCTCAAAAAACCCGGTGATGCACTCCAAGATGAAGCACATTCCAATCAAGTATCACTTTCTACAAGAACAGGTTGCAGAAAAGAACATCAGAGTTGAGTATGTGGGCACAAAAGAACAAGTGGCAGACATCCTATCTTCTGTGGAGTAGAACTTGGATGCTAGGTTCCTGTAAGAAGTTTGACCAAAGATAATAAAGAAGAGAAGATTTGGTGGACATAGCCCCAGGGTAGAGGTGAACCACGTACATGTTGTGTTGCTATGCTTTATGTGATGTATTGATGTGTTTACTTTCTTAGTTCTTTAATATAGATGAATGATCTGTTTATTCTTAGTTCTTAATAATATGGATGGATGTTAGATCTGACTTATGTACATATGCTTAGTGCTTAAATACCTTAGATTTGAATGAATACTGTGATACTCTGTAATTAGGGTTTAACTGCACTGTAACTAAGACTGGATATTGATGAATGTTAACTATTGAGTTCTTTGTTATGTGTTAGAGTCATAGATATGTGTCCCTCCTAAGGTTGCAGACATCTAAGTCCTGCAACCATCTCTGCCTCTACCTTGAGTGAGAATTCATCTGCTTCACAGGTGTTGCTGAAAGGGATGGTAGTTAGGGTTTTGTTGGTGCGTTGTTGTAGCGTTGAACCCTGGGTCTGCCCCTGTGCCAAAACCATCCGCGGTCGGGTTAACATAATCCTCCATTCATGCATTCATGCAATGATGTTTTCTCTTGTTGGCTCTATGTATATTTTCCCTTCTGATGGGTCCAAGGGTGTAGTAATTTTCAAATCTCCAGCCTAAAATATGATCTCCCTCCTCTTCGAGTTGATGATTGCTTCATTATCAAAATCCCAATCCAGTCCCATTAGTGTTGGATATGGTTGAATTTTGTCCACGATCTTAATAACTTCAAACTTTTCCATATTGCACACCCCATCTATGTTCACAAGTACTCCTGTCAAATGACCAATCAGGACTATTTTGTTCTAATTTGAAATCATTAATTGAAGAGGAGGCTATAATAACTTGGGTTTTTCCATCATCTCCCATGTCTGCTTAGGTAAAACATTCATGTCTGACCCCAAGTCCAAGATAAAATTATCCACATTGTACTCCCAAATCTGTGCATTGAATCTGACTTCTCCATTGGTTCTCTTCTTGTGCAGTACCTAATTTTCCATCCTTTGGGTGATATGAATTTCCCTTCCTCTTGTACATTGATCAATCATGTCATATAATCTACTCATCACAGTTTCATCTTTCATTATCTCTACAAAAATCCTCAATAATTTTGTCAGCATGCTTAACTTTCCAATTGGCTTCTCTGGCACAACATGATCTTCTACATGAGGAACAGATGATGTTGATGCTCCCCATCCTGTCCAAGTACTTATTTTCTCTCTTTCTGATACGTCTCCCTTTCTTGTTGAGGATCAAAGGTTGGAATATCCCTTATGACTTCCTTACCCATTTCTCACTATTATTTTCTCCATTTTTCATATCACCTCCTTTTCTAGCTCCTTCACACGTAACAATTATTATTCTTAGTCCTTCATTCTATTTTTTGGCTAATATATTCTGCACATTCTGATTTTGATTCTGGTTATAGTTACCTTTGGCCTGCCATTTCACAACTAGTTGAGGACAATATTTTGTCGCATGATCTAGTGCTTTGTATTATGTGCACGTTGTACATTGATTTGGTTCATCCTGGGCCAAGTGTCCCAATTGATTACAGTTGTAACATATTATCGGTCCTCTTCCTCCTCTACCGAAATTTTCTCTACCTCGACCTCTACTAAATTTTCCTTTGTTCCCTTGATTGAAATGGTTAGCACTAGAAGTCACCCTTAGACTACCATAATGATAATCCCAATACCCATTTGAGATTTAGGATTGAATGGATAGATTTTAAACTCAATGGTAGGTCATACTGATAAAATTTGAGACTCACTCTTGATATACCAAATAAACATAGACTATGTTCCAGCAAAGAGGGCTAACACAACCTCCAATTAGCATAATTTAAGATAATTCTTGAAGAATTCTCTTAAATCATAAACCTTCTAACTCATAGATAAGATTAATCCAATGGAAACCCTCACATATCCTCCAACAAATCATTTACTGAAGATATATGATCATAATGAATGTAAATACATCCTTTATAAATAGAAAACCATTGGAACAAGAAGACACAAAAAATGAAACAATAAAGAGAATCAGCTAATCTTCGATTGCATATAAAATCCTCAAATCCAGATTATATAGAGTCTAAATCTTAAAAAAGGAAGACAAGATTACTAGCCTCAGTTTTTCACTTGAACCCCTCTATCATCCCACATTCTTGAATATATAGCCTACCTTATCCATTTCCCTTTAGGAATTCAATATCGATTAGTTACATACAATTCCCTTCATCCCCGTAGTTCGTTGAAAACAAAAAACATCACTAACTCCTAATTTATAGGATCTTGTCTAAGATAATTAATTCTTATAAAACACATCATGATATATGATATGATGATGGAACACCTGTCCCTCTCATTCACCTGAAGCTTTCGAGGATGTTTGTTCTAGATGGAACTCGATTGCACACCAATTCTTGTTGACTGTGCAGTTTTGTAGTGTTTTGACAAAGTTCACTGCAAAAACACCTCCTTCAACACTTTCGCAACGAACAGGTAAACTCGCTGTGAAATATTTGTTTCGGACTTTCTTCAACCTCTGGGCTTGTTTTGGCTATGTGAAAGATGTTCAATGGTTTTTTCCCCTGCCTTTAATGTCATTAGCTATAATATGTGTATCCATCACTTATAAACATCTTTTCTTTCAATATGTTTTTCATCACACAATCTATGATACCATATATGTTGTGTTATGATTAGAATGTAATTTGCAAGCCTAAGGAGACATCTAAAGGTGATTGTCCATCCACAAAAGAAAAGAGCCAAGAGATTCCACTCCCATTTTATTTTTCTATACCAGATCATAAAAGGGGAAAATCATTCCATCATATCAAATTCACTTGAATAAATCTATATCAGTCAACCTAGTGGATTTGATCATAAGTAGTACTCTTGCATCCCTTTTTTTTAAGAGACAATTTGTAGAAAAAGAGGTTTCTAGTGTCATAAGTGGAATCATGTTTATCAAAAAATATTCGTGATTGATATATCAACTTATTTGTTTGTTTCTTTGGTATTTTACTCCTAGATTTTTCTCTGTCACACGCAAACCCATTAGTCAACATTTGGGCAATTTAAATTTTTAGTGTTGGGACATCAATGCTTTTTAATTAGACTCGATCTTGAACTCTCATCCTTGGTGTTCTATGTATGCTCCATATGGGTGCTTTCAACAGTCAAATGAAACTTGGAAATTTTCTCTGGTTTAACATTTTATTGGTTACTTGAAAGATCTCTTTGAGTGTGAACTGGGAAGTGAACACTTCATTCAACAATTACTTTTGTCCTGTGTGCTTTGATTATCAACATTCGATCCTGCTGTGTTAGCATTCTTCTCGATAGTCACAATGGATCTAAAGCTTGACCTTCACATTTAGTATCCTCCCTTGAAACCTATGATCTTAGCATTTTTACTTAACATATGATCGATGATATCCTTGTAGATAAATATTAAATACCTTGTGTTATAACAAGATTTGCCTCACCCCATGAAATCTTGCCCAAAAGACATTTTTCCATTTTCCCATGCAGACATATCAACCTTGTTTGTAAGATCCAGAGCTAAAAACAAATATTTTTCCACATGTACACATCTTGCACACTATACAACATGCGTATATGTAGGTTGCTCCACTACAGCCCGCGTACATCAAGATTTGTGCCAGAAAATGAAAATTAGTGTCGGGTTTCCATGTCATGATAGGAGATCTATGATCCTTGGCCTTCCATATACTAGAAACGTTCCAACTTGGTCCTTCAGTTCCATTTTGAAGTCTATAAATGGACCAATTCCAAGCTATGGAAAAAGCAGAAGAATTCAACTTTGAGAGCAAAGTTACTTTGGAGGAATTATTTACTTCATATTGAGTTTGTATCCCTTTGTCCTTTAAGTCTGAACACATTGTTCAACCCCCAAGATCATCCCTTATTGATTGAGAACTTCATTGTTTCTCTCTTATGAAGTTTCCTTTGGTGGAGGATTGAAGTGGTGGAGGCCCATATGGAAGGAACTTAGTTTCTCGGTTACAAACCATGCCGACATGGAAGTCTGTAACATTTTCACTTCTGTTGATCATATATTAATAGAAATATTGTTTTCCCGTCCAATTGTTATCCTGCAAATATATTGAATTATTATTCCATGGGTGTATTTGTCTTGTTTATTAATGGATTATGCTATTGAATGTGCTAACATTATATAATATCACCATATGCTTACTTTGTTTGGTTGTTGGGGACTAGTTACAGGTATATTTCTTTGGGTCAAGTGCTCAACGATGGACTTCATCAAACGTCTGGACGAGGTAGGTCTTTTATCTTGTCTTGCTAGAATATTTGTTTTCATAGCATACTTGAGAAAAAAGTTGATTTATGCAGTCATTTTTGTCTGTTGTGGTTTACCCTAGCCATAGAGATATTTTCCTCGTAACAGAATTGGCAACCATACTAGGGATTGAACCTTCTTTCTTAGGGTTTGGAGTACTTTTCTCCTTAGATTTCTCTCGTTTCTGTTGTGTTTCTTGTCGCATCATGTCATGACAGCTTCTGTTCACTCTATTTTTGAGTTCTCAACATTTCTCCCTTTCCTGGCCTTGTTTTGAAGCATATACACACCTTTTTCCTTGACAGTCATGTACATACGCACGATGTCTCACTGCAGGATGCGTATATATGCTTTGTTTTCTTGAACAGTTGCATACATCATTTTTCCTTTCTTGTTTGCTTGGTATGGTGACTGTTGGGTGGGATTTGATGTTTGTTGAGCCTTCTTGGGTCTCTATAGTTCCTGTTAAGTTCTTGTGGGATGACAGGAAACCTATCTTTGGTTGAATTTCTGGGCGGAGTCTTTCTCATCATCTTTTCATTTTTTATTGTCCTTGTATATTAGGCTGGGTGTTTTGCTGCTTGATATCATGCTTGAGTTATCTCTTTCTATACAAAAATGAGTTTATATATCAAGTTGTTTTTTAGTCCATGCATTTTCATTTTTATTATATTGAAAATACAAAAAAAATAGGCATTTTCAGTTGCTTGGCATTTTTATCTCTTTGAGTCCTTGTCATTAGCTTAGTGCATATAAGGAAAGATTGCATTTTTACTTCAGAATTGCAAAGTTGAAATTGAAAATTGCATTGGTTCTTAGAAGCATATCATTCATTAAAAGTTAAACTTAAGACTTTGCATTATTTTCATATTTACTTTTCTTGTAGAGTCATAACATCATGAGTTTCACTACCATACCCTTTCGAGTAATCACGACCAATAAAATTAATGCTATAATTTAAAATTGATTAGTCACGATTTTATTTTCTGGGGTACACATACTAGCTTAGGATTCAGTGCCTTGGAATAGGATTTTGTGAGTAAACTTATCCAAGGAAATTGAATCAACATATGTGTCTAAGAAAGGGAGTGGAGAAATCCATTGTATAATTGGTAGTATCAGGAGGCTCCACTCACACCAGAGTTAATCACGAGGTCACGTGAAGTCTCTTGAAGGGATATCCCCTCGATACCTTCCTAGCATGAGAGATATTTTTGGGGATCTTTCTAGTGCCTTTACCTCTATGAGAGGCAGTACTTTTAAGGTTTTCTTCTTTGCTACCCTTCCAATATGGTGGACATGACTTATGAGTGCTCACTTGTGCTTCAGTTATACAATGGTTTATTAGTTTCTTGACTTAGGTGTCTCATAGGTTACTTGCAGGGGTTATTCTGTAGGTACCCTAGATCAGATAAGGGTTGGACAACACACAACCTTTATAGAGGATTACCTCTCAGGGGGGGTCTGACCGACTAATTTTTAAGCCCACGAGGGCCCTTATAACTAATTTTTTTACCTCCAATCTTTAGCAGGGAGTCTTAAGCCCCTCTTGAGCGAGACATACCTTCTTTAGGGAAGGAGGACACTCAACCACTTTACCCCGTTTGTATGCATATTGGCCATTTGACTTTTGGTGTGCTCTTTGATTACTAGTTGGCCTTAGGATATATTTTGTATATTTAGAGTCTTAAGTCATTGTGGAGTCGGACCAGCCTCCTTGTTGGTCCTGTCACTTGTTACAGTTACCATGGGATTTCAAGTATTTTCCTTTCTAAAAGGCATAGAGTTATTAGGAGTGGTACACACACATCCACCGTTCAGACTTGTGATTCTACAAGGATGACTACTGAACCTAGTCTTTAGAACACTGGGATCCCTTTGACTCCCACACCTACTATAGTTAATGACACTCGTTCGACTCCTGCAACTTCCATTTTTGTAGTGTCGGAGGCACCTATCATTACTATGGATCGGCCTATAGTGAATGCTCAAGATACCACCTTGAACCCTTTTGGGTCTCTTGGCCACTCACCGGGCTATAATGTTCAGTCCATCCCTATGGCTTCTAGTCCTTTTTCATATGGTATGCCCATATTTACCTTGCAGTTTTTGAACTCTATCCTAGTTGTTGGCCCTAATGATAGAATAGGGCTTGGGGGAAGTACACCTCTTTACACTCCTTTTTTGTTTGGTGGCTCTCAAATCCCTCAAATGAATCCTAATATGGGAGGCGTCCCTTCTTTTAACCTCGAGTATAATCCTCTTACCTCTAGGTGGAGCAACCAACCTGACGAACAAGATTCTGCTCAAGTTTCGTCCTATACCCCTACCTCCTCGGTGCAAATTATTACCAATACTTTTGGCATGACAAATCCACCTATATCCTCCTTATTCCCACTTGGAGGAGGTCAGTTTCACACTTTGGTAAACCATCAACCTAGAGCCAATCCGGCTGGGGGAAATTTCTATAACCCTCAACCGAACATTTCTATTGGAATGATGCCCAACCCACCTTATATGAATCATCTCGAAGGAGGGCCTTATAATCCAAGACAGGGCCATGGTGCTTACCAGAACCCTAGATGGGCTGCAAATCCTCAAGAACAATCTTTCCCAGGAGCTTGGGGCTAGACGTCACAACCCTGTCTCCGTTTTCTGGCCACACTTAATCTTCCAGACTTGTTTAAGTTAATGAATGACCCCATGACTCATGATCCTACATGGCCCCCCATACAGAAAAAAATTCTTTCGAACATCCCAAAGTTCAAGGGTAAGAATGGAGAGGATCATGGTGATCACGTCACTACCTTTCACCTTTGGTGCTCATCGAATTCCCTTAATGAAAATTCTATCTGTTTAATATTATTTCAACACACCCTCATCAGAGTTGCTGTGAAATGGTATATTGAGCTACCTAGGGGGGAATATGGGACTTTTAGTCATTTGGTGTTGGTCTTCCTTACCCACTTCTAGTTTCCCATTCATTATGATGCTAGCCTAGAACTTCTGTGTACTTTAATCTAGGAAACCTCCACTCATATCTCATATCACATCCAGGAGTGGTGTAGATGGAAGAGGTTGATTAAGCCCCTATACCCCCAACCTTTCTTTTATAATGGTTCCTTAAGTATTTACATGCTCATATCTATAAGGATGTTGCTACTTCCTAGGTTACCACTAAGGAATAAGAGATCTTTAGAGTCCAGTAGTTAGACTTGATATATGCCCAGTCTGGGATGTTATACCACCTTCTTCTGGATGCACCGCAGTCAACTTACGACCCTAGACAAAATCTAGGACCTCATGATGATGGTATTGTATGTACCACTAATGTAAATTCCGTAGACTTGATGATAAGCCATACAAAATAGTTGTCTCTTAACCAGTCTACAGGAGGGCCAACTTTTTCTGTGTCTTCCAACCCCACTTAGTCGATGAATGTACATTATGTGCAATTGTCGACTAACCCAAATGGTAACCAAAAACTAGGCAGGAATAAGAAGAAAGGAAGCAATAATCGTAAGGGTGGGAACAATGGTAATAAACCCAAGGACAATGGTAATAATGAGAAGACAAATAATAATGTTGGACAGGGAAAATGAGAAAGATGTAAGGTGAAGTTTCCCTGTAAGCTTTGCACAAATGATCACCTTACCCATTTATGCCCCAAACTTGCAAAATATGTGAGGATATTATCTCTATCACTTGTCGTGCTGACGAATCCATTTCCACATAATCATCGCATGGCCTTGAGTTCTTGAAACACAGCAAATGCAGCTGGTGGGAGTCAAAAACCATCGTCACAAGATGGTGACCGTTTGTGTATCAATATGGTCGATGTGAAAGTTAATTTAGCCACTCGATCTCGAGATTATAGCTCTTCAAAAGATATTCCTAGTCTAGAATCTCCTCCTCCTCCCCCGGAGACAACTTTACAGATTGAAAAAATAGAGCCATGGCCTCGTATTCCGAAAGGAGTACTCAAGCGCTCTACCCATAATCCAAATGCTAGACCCACCCAAAACTACTCTATTGTTGAGGACCTGGGTCAAACCCCTTGTGTGATGTCGGCTTTGGAGGTAATCCATACATGTCCTTTATAGAGGAATGTGTTACTATATGATTTAGGAGCTCTAGAACCTAGTGGCTCAAAAGTTATCAAGTTTTATCTCACAGATGTGAAGCCTTGCTTTCCTTACCATGTGGATTTCCAAATCCACGTGGAGTACTCAAAGTATACCATCAAACGTGTGATTTTTGATGAAGTCACTGCTATGTGTACTATGTCCCTGATCTGCTGGAAATATCTCGATTCTCTGACTCTTTCTAAGTCATCGAACATGCTGACTACTTTTGATGGTCATTCCTTCTACCCTCATGGTATTCTCCCTGCCTTTTTGATCCAGTTAGGTGGGAAGACAGTAGAGGTGGAAGTTGAGGTAGTTGATGTGCCTCTTGATTATATCTTGTTATTGGGACACAATTGGACCTATGTTATGGTCGTCATCGTATTGCCTGTCTTTTGTACTCTTTATTTTCCTCATGAAGGGAAGATCATGACGATCGACTAGTTATCCTTTGCATACTCTATTCCTAATGCATCTATTGGACTATCGATCCCTGTGATCGACAATTCTTAGCCGACAACTGAGAATATCGGTGTCGGAATGTATTCTTCCCTTATGGGTACCGTCGACTTCCCGACACCGAATCACCACGTTTATGCCATGTCTAGTAGGCCTGTCTCGATAGGGAGTTCCATTCCTTTCCGCACTTCCTATTTTAGTGATCCATGGACCCTACCTTCCCCAAATTCATCTTGTGAAGGTCAGTTTCATGATGGAATGGCCATGCCACTATCGACAACAAAGATTGCATATCAAGTTGTTCTTGACTCTTCCATCGATATTGATCATGTTGCCTCACCGATGGATGAGGAGGATCCCGTTCTTAGGCCTATGTGGGCCACTTCGTTGTCTTTTTTAGATGATTTCTTTGATGATACTTTGCCTTCGGATGAAGCTATCATTGAAGCCATGAATGGTTCTGACAAACCCTGGGATGATATGCATCACTGCTCTTATTTTCTCCCAGAGCTTGAAAGAATCGAACAAGATGAATTTCGATCTACTTTGAGTGAGATAGACAGTCACATTGTAGTTCCATTTGGTATGTGTTGGCCCTTGGTTATGGAATCAAGTGAAGATAAATGAATAAAAGGGAGAGTGTGAACTTTGCAGAAGACACAATGATTATTACTGGGTTGAAGTGAGCAAAAGAACAAAAAAAATGAAGCGAAGTAAGTCATTGGATGAGGAGATCGACGATGACAGATAAGCAAGAAACAAGGATCATGGAAAACTCAGCAAGAGGGAAAATCCACCATTGGATTCTTTGGAGCACCGTGTGAGAAGGAAGGAAAGATAGGCTAGCAAAGCCCTGAAAATATAGGTCAAGTTGACCTAGGGTTTTAGACACCTAGGGTTTTGGACACCCAGGTTTCAGCCTAAGGATGTTGGTGAGCTATTGTAATGTATAAATAGAGGTCAAGAAGACCTAGGTTGGGTTGGTGTCAATATTGTCATTGTTGTTATTGATCGATCTAGTTGTTGTTGTGAGAGACTGTTGTTGTGAGAGAGAGAAGTGTTGAGGCTAAGAGCCTTCTGGTATTGTAAGATCTTCAAATGGGTGTGAAGATCAACCCTATAGCTGGGTGCATAGGGGGGGGAGAGAAAGAGAGGAGAAGAAAGAAGATTTTCTAGCTAAGAGCACAGACAAGAACTGTATGATTTACCTTAATATATTATAGCATAGTGTTGTGGACGTATCCCTAGAGAGAGGGTGAACTATGTACATATTGTGTTGTGTGTGATTGGTATTTTATCTCTCTTATTGATATATTGTGATTGCATTATTGTTTTAGATCTGATAAGTAGATGTGCAGAATACATATAAGATGATAAGTGATATATGAATGTTGTGATGTTCTTGTGTTAAATCCACTTGATCTTCCCTTTTGTTGTAGACATCTCTGTCTTGTAACCCCCTCATAATTTCTTCGGGTGAGACTACATCTTCTTTGCAGGTGTTTCCGAAAGAGCCAATAGTTAGGGCTTGTTGGTGCTCTCTTGGAGCTGAACCCCAGGTCTTCCCTTATGCCAACAAATGGTTATGTTGCCAGGACAAGAATCTTCTTGAGGGAATGTCAAGATGGTTTCCATCAAAGATAGAGACTCAAAAGTGGATAGAGGATCAAGAAAAGGACTTCGTTGAATCCCAGAACAAGAACCCAAATCTTAGTTCAAAGGATTGGTTGGAGAAATATATCTTTACTGATATACATGCAATTTTCTTTGGGGGAATCCATCAGGAGCTATACGAGTGGCTAGATATATTAGAAGATACCCAGTTCGAGATCTGATCTAGACCTCCTATAGTGTGGACGTCGGAGCTGATCATGAAGGTCAAAAGAGTTGATAACGTCGTATCACGAGCAGTAGATCATTGGTTTGATAGTACCATTGGAGGGTACATCCTAGAGTTTGTTGTTGACAGAGTAGAATAATATAGCCAAGCTAAGAGATATTTTTTCAAGGGACCTAGAGGAAAATTTTTACAATTCCTGAAGTTGAGACTCAAGATGCTAATTGCATGAGAAGAACATATCGAAGATACAGTAGATTGGTCGGATCTAGAAAGGCTAATGTTCAAGAATTCATACATGACAATGACACAAAAGCTGGACATACGCGCAGTGGGATAGTGTTCAAAGAAGTCCACCTTGCGAACCTGTTTAAGAAGAACTATGGGGAGGAGGGTTTCTACAGTGGAGAAGAGTAAGATCTGACAGATGAAGAACATTCAGAACCCATTGGGACAGAGGAAGGAAAAACTGAAGAGCTTCGTCGGGGAGAACCTGAAACCTCAAAAAATGCACATACCATCAAAGTAAGTACTGTTATCCCTCTTGTTGATTCAATAGTATTAAGAAATCAAAGTAATCCCAACAACCAGAGCGTCCAGAGCACTGTCAATAGTAGTCCACCACATATTCCATCAGGAACCCTAGGAAGATCTATGGAAGATGAGATGAGGCTTCCTATATTTATGGGAGATGGATATAAATATCCTGATCAACACTGGTTCCTATGTGAAGCCATATGGAATATTAAAAATTTCACTGACGAATCTGTCAAAAGAACCCAGTTTAGTACCACTCTAAGGGATCGTGCACTGAGCTAGTAGATGAATCTTGTCCAAGCACTTGCACAACCTAAGCCATTGAATCATATTAAGAATGCACTAATTGCAAAGTTCAAGAAACCCAAGTCAGAGTCACAATGTATCACAGAGATAAAAGAGATCAAGTAGAAGGTGGTCGAACTTTTTTGGGAATTCGATCAGAGATTCAAAACCTTAACAAGTTGATTGAATTTTCAGATCCTAGATGAACAGAACAAAGAATGGTTCATTGTTTCCCTCTTACCACAGATCAGAGTTCCCCTGATGCAACAAAAGATTTCTTCACAGTCTGAGGTGCTGGAGATCGCCATGAATTTAGAATCATCCCCTATGGGAGAATCCAACTCAGGTATGAGTCAAATCTTGAGTCAACTAACTAGTTTATCTTTGTAGGTTGAAGATATGAAGAAATACTAGGGAAACGATAAAAGAGAAGACATTTGGTGTGTCACTGTTAAGAACCCAATACTAAATACAAAAGCACCACAACATATATAGAAGAACAATATAAAAAACACAAATTTATTATATCAAACCCTTGAGGTAGGGAAACACCATACAATGGATCCTATTATGGAAGGGATCCTCTCCTGTTCACTTGCCTCTTTGAGGGGGCATCCTCCTATTGAGCTACCG
>JZKD02S2358434.1:98465-118746 GCA_000966675.3 Picea glauca
GAAGTGTTGAGGGTGAGAGCCTTCTAGTA
Organism: Picea glauca; assembly: GCA_000966675.3. NCBI lineage: Eukaryota > Viridiplantae > Streptophyta > Pinopsida > Pinales > Pinaceae > Picea > Picea glauca. Next base: position 98,495 of record JZKD02S2358434.1, read on the forward strand.
TTGTAAGATCTTCAGCTGTGAAGATCAACCCTACAGTTGGGTGTGCAAAGGGGGAGATAAAGAGAGGAGAGGAAAGAATATCTGCTCGCTAAGAGTCCGGACAAGAACTGTATGCTTTACCTTAATATAGTATAGCACAGTTCTGTGGACGTAGCCCTAGAGAGAGGGGGAACCACGTACATCTTGTGTTGTGTGGGATTGGTATTTTATCTCTGTCATTGATATATTGGGATTGCATTAGTATTTTAGATATGATAAGTAGATGTGTAGAATAGATCTAAGATGATAAGTGATATATGAATGTTGTGTTGTTCTTTTGTTAAATCCACGTGATCTTCCGTTTGGTTGTATACATCTCTTTTCTACAACCCCCTCATAACTTCGGGTGAGACTGCATCTGCTTCACAGGTGTTGTCGAAAGGGCCAGTCGTTAGGGATTATTGGTGAGTTCTTGGAGATGAACCCCGGATCTGCCTTTGTACCAACAATATGCACGACATTTATGCCAAAGGAAACATGGCGAGCATTTATCCTACCATCACGATCGATATCTCTCGTACCCCTAGCAACGTTGAAAACATAAATATCGGTTTGGATTGTTCGCTAGAATAAATCTTGATCTACACCGAACTCTTCAAGGAATTCCGAGTTGTATTTTCTTGGTCATATGAAGAGATTTCAGGAATCAACCCTCATATTGTCGAACATGAGATTAGAACTTACCCGGATGATAAGCCTATTCGGAAATGTCGTAGAACTATCAACCCTCAAAAGGCCCTTGCTATTAAGGAAGAAGTGGAGAAGCTACATAATTTTGGCTTCATCTACTCGGTTCCCTTGATTGAATGGGTATCCAACCCCATTCTTGTAGACAAGAAGCAAGGAACCATCCGTGTATGTATGGATTTTTGTGACCTGAATAAGGCCTATCCTAAAGACAACTTCCTGACACCTTTCATCAATCATATTCTCGACGAGTGTGTGGGAAGTGAAGTATTTTATTTTATGGACTAATTTTCAGGATATAACCAAATTCAAATCAAACCTGAGGATCAACACAAGACAACATTTATTTGTCCTTGGGGTACTTTTGCATACCAGAAAATGCCTTTCGGCCTTAAAAATGTTGGAGCAACCTTTCAACATGATATGACTTTCACTTTTCATGATCTTAAGCACATAATCGAAGCTTACCTTGATGATATTGCTTCTCACTCTCGCAAAAGAGAGGATCATGCTATGCACCTTCGGCTTGTTTTTGAAATATGTCATTACTATAAAATCCAGTTGAACCCTCACAAGTGCATATTTTGCGTTAAGTCTGATCGTCTTTTGGGTTTTCTAGTTTCTGAGACAAGGATCATGGTAGATCCTTTAAAGGTTGAGGAAATACTTCAATTTACTCCCTCGCGCACAATTAGACAACTTCAAGTTTTGCATGGGAAATATAACTTTCTTCGTTGGTCTATAGTGAATTATTCCAATATCACTAAGGGTTTCATGCGCATTTTGAAGAAGGACACCCCTTTTATCTGGGATGAGTGAGCCCAGGAGTCCTTCAATGCTTTGAAGAAGGCCTTGGTATCGATGCCTCTGCTGAAGCCTCCTTACTACATTAGAGATTACTTTCTCTATATCGATGCATCCGAGGAGAGAATCGGTATGGTTATGGTTCAGGAAGATGATGATCTCTGAGAACACGTCATCTACTATCTTAGTCGAACCTTAGTCAGAATTATTCTCACATTGAAAAGATAGCTTTAGTTGTCGTGCACGTAGTCCAAAGTTTGCATCATTATATATTACTTTGCAAGACTACTGTGATTTTTTATGTCGATCCATTTCAATACATCCTTACCAGGCGTATCATAGGGGGAAAATATAATAAATGGATTTTCATTTTACTAGAGTTTGATCTCGATTTTGCTTCTGCGAAATCCGAGAAATCAGTAGTCTTCACGGAGTTAATATCCAACTTTCCATGATTATATGAGGATGTTATCCATGTTGATTAGTTTTCATAAGAACACATTTTTATTGTCTCATGGTCTGACCCCTGGTATGGAGACATTTTTCTCTATCTCCAAACTTTGAAGTTCCCTCAACATCTTTCACGAGATGACCGACGACGTGTAAGATACCAAGCTAAGAAGTATACTATCATCGGTGACACTTTGTATCACCAAGGAATAGATAATATCTTGCATCATTGTTTCACTCATAGAGAAGTCGAGTCAGTCCTGAATGATTTCCACAGTGGGGCCTGTGGTGGTCATCTATCCAGGCTTGCGACAACCGAAAAAATTTTGCAAGCCGGTTATTTCTGGCCTACTATATTTAAAGATTGTATTGAAGCAGTTAAGAAGTGTCACCATTGCCAGGTGTTCACTCATAAAATTCCCTCGCATCCATCCCCTCTTCACCCATTCATTATCATCGGTCCCTTCACCAAGTGGGGGGTGGATTTCGTGGATTGCAACCCAACTTCGGTTGGGGGGCATGAGCACATCATCGTGGTTGTAGAATACTTTACTAAGAGGGTCAAGGACATGCCTATAGTTAAATATGATGGGAATACTTCCACCTTCTTCATGTTCAATCAAATTATCGCCCAGTTTGGTATCTCGAGTGAGTTTATCACTAATCATGGCAGTCACTTTCAGAATGAAATGATGGAAGAAATAGCATCTAAGTTGGGGTTTAGACATGGTCATTCTTCTCCTTATTACCCCCAGGAAAATGGACAATCAGAGGCCATCAACAAGTCTCTCAAGACCATTTTGCAAAAATTTGTCAGTCAGAGTAAGTCCGACTGGGACATCATGCTATATCCTGCACTATGGGCATACCCAATATTGGTCAAGACTGCCACAATATTTTCTCCTTTATAGTTAGTGCACGGTGTGGAGTCGATACTCCCTATTGAATGTGAAATCCATTCTCTCAAGATGGCAGTCGTGCTCCTACCTGACACTTTCGATCTCGAGCGACACCTTGTACACCTAGAGATTATTGACGAGCATTGTCGAGATGCCTCTATGACTATCGAGGTGAACAAAATACATTTCAAGGTCCAGTATGATAAGTCTATCTATCCTTGGTTATACGCTAAGGTTGATTTGGTCCTCTTGTATGATCAAGCCAAGGAACCATTGGGGGTAGGCAAGTTTAAACCCAGGTGGCATGGTTCTTGTATCGTGTGGCGTGTTCTAGAAAAAGGAGCCTACGAGTTAGAATATTATGAAGGAAATAGGTTGGCCAAGCCTAGAAATGGGCTCTACTTGAAAATATATTACGCCTGAGCCCCAAGCTTGGGAATAATTCTTTGTATACTAATGTAATTTAGTGTATATTTCTTTTTCCTTTCTTTTCTTCTTCGGATTTCTTATCTAGTTTTCACTTGGTTGACAGATGTCAATAGAGTCTTCAGTCTACCTAGGATTCGCAGACAGAGCCAGTCGTCATACACTGAACTTGGCTTCCGTCGCTTGGGTGGTTTACTCACCTGAGGGTCTACTATTGTCTTCAAGTGGTGTATGCCTAGGGACATCCACGAATAATGTGGCCAAATATAGTTCCATTATATAAATTTTTCTCGATGCTATCTCGTATGGTATTCGCTCATTAGAGGTTTGCCTAGATTCCCAGTTAGTAGTATGTCAGTTGAACGATAGTTACCATGTTTGTGATCCTACTTTACTCTGACGATTCCTACGGGTATGTATTTTAGAATGACAGTTTGATTTTATTACATATCATCATATTCCTCAGATTTCTAATCATGTATCCGATGCTTATGCTAATTTCATTTTAGATTGGCATTTGTCACATAACTAAGGCAAAGAAAACCATCTCATCAATGTACACATTGTAAAATATAAGTAAAGTCGAAGATCCTTTTTATATATTTCAAAAAATATGGTGTCTATATTACAAAATCGAGGCTAATACCCTCAATACATATACAAGAGGTACCACCATATCCCACAACATCTACGCCTATGGCGTTGGATGTGTATCATGGTAAAAAACCACAGTGTTTGCGAGACATTGAAAGAGTTGTACCCATGCCCTGGGTACACCAACCACCTGTCGTTGCATGGATTCAGGAAGATCCTCTACCTGAACAATGGGAATCCTCTAAGTCAAACGAGACAGGTTTCCCTACACATTTTGTAGGACCCTCTCATCTTCTCCTCTTGCTGTCTTGTCTCCCTCGTTCCTCTGTTAATGTCGAGGAAACCCTTTTGGTCATCACAGACCCACATCTGCGTTACATAAGTGTCTAGTCAATACTTAAGCACCATTCAAAAATATTTTTTTTCCACTATACAAAGATAAAAAAAAATGAAATATATAAAAACTTTCAACATACCTATATCACCGTAGGTGGTCTCTGGTGGGAGTGGCATGTCTGGATCCCCTCTAAAGTCGATCCCTACATAGGGAAAGTCATCTAGGGAAATGACCTATTGTTTCCACCAGAATAATAAATCCTCTATGTAGGGTGTGGGAAACCTACCTCCCCCCTGTCGCCTCATTACCTCGATCCACCGTGCCATGGCTGGATTGTGAGCTCCTCTCAAAAGAATCTCGACTCTAGGTCCCAAAACTAGAACCCACTCAAAAAATAAACTACATAGGATAGAGGAAAACCCAAAATTTCTCTTACTCCCCTATTTGCACTTTGTCAATTGACTCTTCATATTTTCCAGTAGTGAGGTACACCAGTCATATAATGTGGGTCTCATACACTACACTTCATAGAACATGAGTAGCCTCGATTCTTGATGCAATGAGGCCAAACCTATGATCCTAGTCAATAAAACGACAATAATCTTCAGGCTGAGATTATTTATTTCCCAGATAGGGAGTTGACTCCCAACCTTTGGGGTCCCTGTTTCACAATGGGCGTCGATGTACTCCTCTATTTTCATTCCACTTCCTACTCCCCATGATCTGAGGTTTACAACCTCTCCTCGATGTGATAGACTAGTCAAAAATTAAATGTCCTCTACTTCAATTCTCAATGGTTTCCCTTCGAGATTGAAGCTTTCACTTTCAGGGTCCTAATAACCCATGAGCATATCGAGAAACCTCACCTGGGCTCTCATTCCTTTGAGAACCCAAAATTTATATATACCACATCACTTTAAGTCCATTTGGACCCCCGGATCTCGATCCACAGCAAAATCGACCTCCTCATGCTCTCTTTCTCTCCATTCAAGAACCATCCTTCCAAGGACAAATCAAATATTAAGTTAGAATCCTTAAACTTTATTGTGTGTGTGCATGTACATGGTCTACTTCAATTACAGTCGCATTTAGAGCTTGATATACGTGCCCTGTAGTTTTCACAGGAGCATATAACTCATCGTATACGCGACCTAATTGAAGATAGCCCGCGAACACTGAATTTTACATTTTGCGCTCTCAATCACTAAACATTTTGAACCTAATTTAAAAATTTAATCCACTGGAATTCAAGAGGAAGGGAAGTAGATTTACCTAGTCTAGACGGTTGTTGATTTCGGTGCCTAACGCTCCCATAATCATCATTTGAATCTCGGAGGTATTTTGGTCCAATTTGCACTATTTGGGTAAAAAATCAAAATGATATAGTAATTTTTGTTTTTGTTACTATTTATAAACTATTTTTACCCACTTTATATAGTTTTAAGCCATTTTTTCACCTAATGGACTAATGCAAAGGTGGATTGAGTTGGTTTTTGCATTTTTAACCCAGGATTCTTGCATATATCAATGTTATGTTGATCGTTCGTCACCATGGGTAGGTATTTTCATTACCCAACATATAGGATAGGTACCCATCCCGTCATGCATTTTCTCCTTATCCTATAACTGTCACTTTTTATGCCTTAGATTTGAACCCATTTATGCTGACACAGAAACTTCCATCTACTATAAGTTGTTTCGATATCAAGTGGTAGAGACTTACTGAACATGGGTGCCTTATTTATATCCCCTATTGCATTTGGTGCCCATGCAGATATTTTTTCATAGGACCGGGAGTCCCTCATAGCTAAGTACATGACTTTATGTTGAGCCTCATTTCTCACTCATAAACATGTTGCCTTATACCCCGAGGACTCCCAACCGATTTGAAGTTTAGCTATTTTCCAACTCGTCTTCAAAAAGTGAAAATATTATCGAGTGATTTGTCCTTTTCACACTCGTTAAATTGGACTTGAAAGGTTGTAAGTCTTAGTTAATCTCTTTTTCGACTTGTTATCAAAAAGACAAAAGATTTTCGAGTGAACTTGTCTCTTTCAGACTTGTAAATTGGATTTGAAAAGATGTCTATTTGGCATAAGTTTATCCCTTTTTCACACCAAGTAGACTATAAGTCATAAAATAGGACATTTTTGGGCATTAAGTTGTGATCGCATCTCATGCCCTTGCTTGCAGTATTGAGCCTATAGTTGGTTCTTGCTTTGCGTTATAAACCATTTTCCTCAGCAGTTTTTGCATCCTCAACCAAGAAGAGCCCTATTTATATCCTTCACAATTTGACACCCTATACCTAGGAGGGAACATTCCCCCAAGTGTCCATCTCCCCCATGCATTTCCCTACATTGAGCATAGGTATGTTCCACTACTGAAACTAGTTTTTCTTATTTACGACACTCGTGTCCTCCTCTATATCATAACATTCATTTGTTTATGAAAAAACAAAAAATACAAGCGGTAATGGAGTATTATCTTGCATTGGCAGAAGTCATGTCGCCTTTGAATAGAGCAAAAAGTTTGAGAGTCCATTTGTCATCATAATTTTGGAATTAGCATGGCCTTAGGAAGATGAGCTCGTTATAAAGTCTTCTCTACTAGTTGGTTACTCTTCCAATCCCTATAGAGAGCTTTATTGATGCCTCCTGCATCTTATGGTTCATCATTGGGTCTATGTTGTCATATTGCTCCATACATCTCATGCTCTTGTTCAAAGGAAGTATATCAACCTGTGTCATCCACTCCTCAAAACTCTTGACTTTGCATGTCGGCCATACACTAAGTTTTTCTCAAAATCACATGATATTGTAGTCTTATCATGCACCCTAGCCCTATTTTCATCATTGGTAGGTAAGCTTGAACCCAGTAGTCGACATTTCATCATCATTCGTTGACTGGGTGGTTTGCCTTGTGTTTGATGGTAGGACATATATTCACACATTGGGATTCGTGTAATGTCTTGGATGCCATTAGATTTATTGGTGGTTTCCTCCCCTTTGTCAGCAATTTTCATCATTGGCTGCTATTCAGAGGGTATTTTTCGTGTACCTCTTGCACTTGGCACATGCGAAAGACACACAAGGTTGTTGGTTCATGAACATGTTTTTCGTCCGATTTCCACCAAATCATGAAGCTCTTTCTTTGTACCTCATGTTGAATGATGAGAGATGCCTTAATTCTCTCCTTTCAGTGGGTCTCCTTCCATCAACCTCAACTCATTTATTCTGGATACAAAACCTAGATTCTTATGAGTACATTGAGGCTTGCAGTCATTAGTGGCAGGCTCTCTCACCATCGACAATTGGGAATACATCAATGTCTCCTGATCGATGGATTCTTCAGGTGTTCGACACTGACTCCTTTATTCACACTTGTAAGAATGTACTCAGTGCCTTGATACATACTTTCATTATCGTTAGGTTGTATTGCATTTGTTAACGGTATACCTCAATGACTAGTAATCAAACGATGTCTCATTGTGTTCGACCTCAAGTCCTTTATTCATATGATGTAGACTTTCACCCTTGGTGGATTGTGCAAAAGACTTTAAGACATCACTATGTGGCCGCAAATTTCTCAAGTTGTTCCTTCCTTTTCATTGGACCAGTACCTATATGAATTCAGTGATCATGGGAGATCATATTGTACTCCATTGTATATAGATATCTTCATATTGATTTTGAGAATGGTTCTATTGGGCCTTTTTCATGAATATGACAATGATTGGCATGTAACCGCATTTTTATTTTCCTATTCATGGCCATAGACACTTGTTTGGTATATTTTCACATGGATCTGCAGTGTAATTTTATTGGCAACCATGTATGCAAAGTCATTGAAAAATGTAATGAGCAACGAGTTCATCCAGTTGTTCCCCTACCACTCCACTTTTGGGTTATCTATAATGTATTTTGACCATCATAAACACTCCTCTAACCTCACACATTAGGGGTCATCTGTTATAGCAAGATTTTCCTCACCCTATGCAATCTTGCCCAGAAGGCTTTTTTCCATTTCCTCATGCAAACTTATTATCCCTGTTTGTAAGTGTTACACATAAAAATTACTCATTTAAATGATGACCTAGTGTCTCACTTTGGCCACAAGTGTTGCAACTATCGCAACCATCATACATTCATCTTTCCCATTTCGTGTCTCAAACGACATCACAAGGAACACTTGAAGACACCCTCAGAGACTGGTTAAAGAAGAATAAATCATTTGATGAAGAGTACGTATCTTTTTCCATGAAAAAAAACACTTAAAAATGAATTTTGAAGGCTAGTCTTCCCCTACCCACTGTAAAGGAGTGCTAGCGCTCCTTGACCTTTTTTGGGGGAGCGTTCCAGCACTCTGTGCACCCTTCTCGAGGAGCATTGGGATTTTTTGAGGAAATTTTGGGCAGCAGTCCCTACCCACTATCAAGAAGTTCCAACACTCTTTTCCCTCCTTTGGGGGAGCATTGCAAAATTTTGTGCCCCATTCTGGGGGAATGTTGGGCTGTTTGAGGAAATCTTGGGCTATTGAGGAAAATCAGGGAAAAATCCCCCTCATCTCTGGAGTTGGTTGGATTTGAATCTGAGGTCAAGGATGGATCTTAGGGAAGATCCACAACTAATAGAGAAGGATCCTCAACCTGTCCCAAGAATCTCTAAGGTGGTTGGCTCTATCCAAGCTTATATAAGGAGGCCTTCTCATGGTGAAGAATATGATGGAGATATTGAGAGATACCTAACTTATGATCTCATGAGAAGTGGTATTAGAGGACATTGAAGGCATCAAACTTATGATCTCATAAGGGAGATAATCAGTGAGGCATAGTCATTTTTATTGTGGATTATTTGAGCAAGGGGCTGGACAAGGAGAGCTGGAAGAGGTTGTTGCAACTTCATCAAAGGTCTCTAAGTATTTCTATCGAGTTCTTATTAATACATGTTCTTGGACTATTTATTTCAAGGTTGTGTATGCCTACATGAACTTGTCTTTGATAGATAGATCTATTTTTGAATTAATCATGGTAGAATAGGAAGTTTTTTTGTCTTTGTTGTTGTTGGATTGCAGGACTTGTTGAAGAGCTTGGGGATCAAGGTTCAACTTGGAATGGGCAAGGAAAAACATCGTAAAAAGGTACATATTCTTCCTTTTCTCTATTTGATTGAATTATCTAGGTTTAAAAGGATATCAGTGACCAAATTTAGGACCTTTTTGTCTTGATATTAGATATTTAGGGTTCAAGAGGAAATCCACTTGTCTGTAGGGGGATTTTCCTGTAATAGAAATTGGCGACTCCGTTGGGGACCAAAGATTTCAGTTTTGGTTTTCTTCCTTGGTCTTGTTTTTGAATTTTTATAACCTTTATATTTTATTCATGTTGTGTTTATGATTCTTAGATATGTTGTTGGCTCTTGGATTCATCCCATACACACTCAATTTTTGGGTTTTCCCGAGTTTTTTATTTATTTATTTATTATATTTTTTTATTTTGGGGATTTTTTTTGAGTTATGAGAGGCAAGTGCTCTCCTTCCTCTACTATAAGAGTGTAGGAACTCCCTTTCAGGCTCCCACAGAGTGTTTCAATGCTCTGGTGCCCTTGAAACCAGAGCGCTGGCTTTTTTCTGCTAAAAAAACTTTTGGGAGTTGATCTCTGAGTCTACTTTTTGTTGATTCATTTGCTCAAGGTTAATACCATCTCAGTGTGTCCTTGTTTTTGCCTCCAAAATATTGATTTCTAATAATTGATTATGTTTTGTTTGTATTGTTGACCTTTTTCTTCCTTACTTTGAGTCACTCTTCTTCTTTGAATATTTAGAGTCAATTTATTGTTTTCTTCTAATTTATCTGATTGAATGAAAGTTGTTGTAAGGAAATTCAAAGATCTATCCACTATTCCATTTGATATTTGAGGTAATTTTTCCAAAACAATTCATATTTTCCTTACTTAAATTTTCCCACCTTTCAAATCACTTTTACCTTTTGATCATCATCCATTAGCCTTCTCCTACCTTCGCTAGCAATTTCACTATTTTTTATGCATTCTGGGTGATTTTTTCTTCATTTTTTTTTATTGTTTTTTGAATTTTTGGGTTGATCAATGCAACAGTGTAGGCCATATCAGAGAGATATCACTCCCCTATAGTGATTTAGGTATTTTTGCAACACTCTGTACCCTTGGAACAGGGAGTGTTGGTCTCCTTTTTGTAGGATTTTTGCCCTTTTTTGCTAAGATTTTCTCAGCTTTTTTTGTGGAAGTATTTACCCAAACTTTGTGATTGGTTTGTGAAGTTATTTAGGTTGATATTTGGTTCTTATAACCCCTTATTGTCTTGATTGGAGCTTGAAACGTTTTTAGAAATGTGAAATTTCCCTTTCTATCTTCTTGTTTTGTAGGGACAATTTGAGTGGTTTCTCTTTCTCTCTGTCTTTTCTTGGATTCTTCTCTACATCTTATTGTACTCCTTGAATGTTTGTAAGTTGTTGAATCCTTGATTGATTTCTTGTTAGAACAATTTTCTACTTGTTTTCTTTCAGTTCTCATTGCTTTGAGTGCATGCTTTGTTTGAAACCTTTGTCGCTTCGTGTCTTTTTCATCTGCATATGGACTCTTTCTTTTGATTGAAAGTTATGGAGAATTGAAGTATTTGTATTTACTTTCTTTATACATTAGAATTAAAAAAATAATATAGATGCATTCTTGATTTTGTGTAGTGAAACTAATTTGCATTTGAAGTAGCGAAATTGCATGGTTTTTGGCATTTCGAGACATTTTGCATTTGGGAATGATAAAAGTTTTCTCCTTCTCATAATATAGCCTTCATCGAAGTGAAATATTTGAATTCTCATTTATTTTCATTGTTTAGAGTCAGTCAAAACATCATTTAGTCCACACCTTTTTCTTCTTGAGTAAACAACAACTTTAAAATCAAGCGCTAAACTAAAATTTATCAGACATTTTTACATTTTATGTTAGCAAACCTACATTAGCTTAAGGTGTAGATATTTGGAATAGGTTGAAAGGGTAACTTTACAAAGCTATCAAACAAACTTAGCATCCTGTGATAGGGAGAGAAAATTCAATTTTTGTATCATCTTACTAGGATCCCCCTCTCACACAGGGGTTACGCACGAGGTCGCATTCGACAAAGATACAAAGATTATCCCTCTATGGTTTGACTGTTCATAGTATTCAGATCGTATATTGGGGGCCTTCTTGAGGCTCAAATTTATTCATTTGGTCTCGGTGCTTCGTGAACTCCGAATCCGTTCGGGGTCCTCTGGAGTTCTATCGTTCCACTTGTCCTCAGTTCTCTTGAAAGATTTCAAACTTGTTATCCTGCCCATACGTTCAGACTAGACTGTCGACTATAACTGCCTAGGGGATGAATGCGATTTGGTGAGCTTAGTAGCCATAATCTTCAGGGTCTTACAAAAGGTGACGGTGAAGGGAAGTCTCACTATACCTGGAACAGACATTGGTCAAACTCACTTGGGCTCCTTGGAGGATAAATCCACAATAATTGTGTGGAAGCTTGCACCAAGGAATAAGTCCGTTAAGTAGGTCTCCAATGCAACCGATCCACCTACTCTATCCCCACCCCTTCCTATATTGATCTCGGACATTGGATTTCATCACCAACTAGTGGTTTCATTGTGGGAAGTTTTTTTTTATTGTTTTCTTCTTAGATTCATAGCATGTGTTGTTTTTTTTACTTAGTGGACCTTAGGTCAAGTCAGTGTTAATGACATAAAATCCTTGGAGTACCAATGGAGGAACCCCTTGTCTGAGGAACCTTTCACCTTTTCTTATTTTGGAAACATTGGCCCTTTGTACATTGCCACACTGAGTCTTTCAGGACTCACCATCGGATTACCGATTTCGTTATTCCCCACTCTGGTGATATCGAATCTTCCCAGTGCTTAAACTACACCTAATGCTTCATATGTAAGTACACCACCCACAGATCAACCTCATGTCAACTTTTTTCCTTCTTCACCCATTAAGTCTGCTTCCCTTTCTCCGTCTTCGCCTAGTGAAAGCTCTAAAGCGAGTATCCAGGTTGATAAGAAGAAGAAGAAACAAAAAGAGAAGAAGAAGAAGAACCTTAAAAGGACCAAGGCTCCAACTACATAAGATGTTAGATCCAAGAAACCAGCTACTATTAATAGTATTGGGAGTGTTGATGAGGTCAATAAGATTAAAACGAAGAATCTGAAACCCAAATTCCATTGCAGTCTTTGTAACGGTGACCACTTTCTGAGGGATTTCCCTGGTATTCCCAAGGTCTTAGAAATGTGGTCCTCCACATCATCGGCCTCTGCTAGTCATGCTAGTGACGCCCCATCAACTAGTGACGTTAGGGTTGGTAAGAAGAAGACAACTGTCTAATTTCCTTGTATGTTATGTGAAGGTGATGATTAATCTCACCTTTTCCCTCGTATGGACGAGGCTTCTTCTCTTTTGTAAAAGCTTAAAATTCCAATTGGTTATCGTAAGATTTCCCCCAAATCATTTTTAGTTGATGAAATGGTCAATCTGGTTCCATCCTCGGTTAGTCCGGTTGATCAGGTGGTCAATCTAGTTTCATCCTCAGTTGAACCACTAACCAAAGTAGTTGATCTAGTTCCATCACCGATTATCCCCACTTTTCATCTGAAAATTGAAACCCAAGTGACTGATCCAGTCCCGTCATTGGTCAGTCCCACCCTTCATCTGAAGAGTGCCAACATGGTCAATCCCATTCCTCCTCTAACAAGTGCCAAAGTGGTTGCTCCCGTCCCTTCATCAATAAGTCTAATTGATCATGTCATCAATCTGGTCATGTCCTTAGTTGAACCAGTTGAAAAATTGGTTGATCCGATCCCATCTTCGATTGATCCCAATCTCTTGTTAGAGAGTGAAACCCAAGCAGTTGATCTGTTTCCACCTGTCGACCCCATTATCCCCTTGGAGAATGAAACCCAAGTGGTCAATTTTATGTCGTTATCAATCGATCCTACTCTTTCACTAGAGAGTAAACCCGATTATGCCCACATTTTTCTCGTTGATACAGAATCTATCATGTTGGGGGGAATTCCTCCCTCTCCTACGAAATCCCCTCCAAGTAATGAGGCCATCCTTTTTTATTGGGGTGTGCTAACTAGACCTCGTATTCCCTCTCACATTCCCTTCAATATTACAATACAAGTTTGTGGTGGGGATGTTCCTCATGCATTGATAGATGAAGCTTTGTACATTAGTATTTTTTCCTCTATTGCTTGGAAATATTTGGGTTATCCTCAGCTTGTGTCGGTTGCCCAAACTCTGTTCACTTTTAATAGAAGAACCAGACACCCTTTGGGGATCCTTCCTCAGTTTCCCATAACTTTGGGAGGGAAAACAATCTTTATTCATGTTATGGTAGTCCAGGACCCCTTGGATTTCGATTTACTCTGTGGGCGAGATTATGTCTACATGAAAGCTATTGTGTCCACTCTCTTTCGTGTGATATATTTCCCTCATGATGGAATAATGGTGATTATTGATCAACTTTCATTCGTTGGCCTTGACTTGACCATCAACCCAGTGACCTCCCTAAATGGGTCTTATATGTAGTTGGTATCACTGTTGCCACAGGTCAATTATGTGGCGTTGTCTCCCATGAATTCAACTTTCGATGACTTAGATATGGTAGTTGACATGGTGATCTCTTCGGTAGGGCTATTGGAGCCTGATATCCTTACCCTTGACACGACCCTCGACATGTGTTCCTTCTAGAGAATTCTTCTTCCATCCAGTGAAGATCTCTTGGAATCCATGACCAAGTTTTATCCCTTGACATGGTGTCCTTCCAGAGCGTTATCCTCTTGGAAGCCATGATCAAGAAGAGTCCACGAACATATTTTCTATTCTCTGTGGCAATCTTGTTAAAAAATGAAACAAAAGTTATGAGCATAGTTTCTCTTCTCTATGGAAAGTTCGTTAAAAAATGAAACATAGGTTACGAGCATAGTTTTCTTCTTTGTAGCAAGCTCGTTAAAAAATGAAACATAAATCTAGTGACTGAACTCAGAGCCTTGAGCATAGTTCTTTTACTGTGACAAGATCGTTAAAAAATGAAACAGTCACCTCTCCCATCAAGTCAAGTCTTTAGCTATATCTCGTAGATGTCGAGTCGAGTCTTTCGTTAGGTCTCATTTTTGAACCTTCATTTCATCCACCTGTATCCTTTTTCTCCATCTAGTATAGAAATTGGTGACCACCTCAAAGTCGGTGAATGAATTGAAGCTTGGGGGGCATGTCTCTAGCCTTTGATTATCTTTCTAGATTTATGCCGCTATCTTTTCAAGCTGGGGGTAGAGTACCAACCATCCATGGGTATCCCAAACTTTGGAAATTACGTTGGGAATTTACAAGCATAGTTTAATTTTATTTCAAGCTTGTTTCAAAATGAAACCAATACCGAGCTTAGTCTTTGTTCTTTCTCGTGCTCGTAAAAAATATGAGAATGCAACTGAGTAAAATTTTATCTCTTTTTCAAACTCACATGGATACACAAAAAAGGAACCCCCTAGAGTCGTCTTTAAGCTCTTTTTGGACTCTCTAAAAATGAAAAGATTTTTGAGTGATCTTGCTTCCTTTCCCACTCATTAAAAGGTTTGAAAGGGCATCTTTCAAGTGATAATTTATCTCTTTTTCATCCTTGCAAGACTAACGTTACGAAAAAGGACAACACTGGAGTCGTCTTTAAGTTATTTTGATACTCTCTAAACATGAAAAATAATCGAGTTTACCTTCTTTGGACTGGTTAAAATAAATCATACATTGAAGGGCCCATATGGGATCGAATCCTTACTTCTTCCAATTTTTAAACAAAGGAAGAGGGACTTACTGAAGGCGAGTTATATCGAGCATGTGTTACCGTCCTCTAGCTCATTAAATTAAAAAGAGGTACTCCTCTATCTGGATGGGGGGAAAAATTGAAGGAAGCAAGCCAAGAAGTTTTTTAAAACATCACCAGTCACTCTTACAGGCGCCCATGAACATGACACTTTATCTTTGCATACATTTTAATCTGTTAAACCTCTACACTGAACCAATCCTCTGAGTTTCTTTACTCATTTGGGTCACCCAACAAAAGTCACGGTGTCCATTGCATCATCATTTTTTGGTCCATGTCATGTTTCTTCTATTGTGCCTGAGTGTTCAAGGGAAGTATCCTCCTCAAGAGCTAACCATCACAAATATTATGTTTTAATACCTGTGTCAGTCCATGTTCATCTGATCTAACAATTTACATATCTGTGTCAGTTTCA
This sequence comes from Picea glauca, assembly GCA_000966675.3. Taxonomy (NCBI): domain Eukaryota; kingdom Viridiplantae; phylum Streptophyta; class Pinopsida; order Pinales; family Pinaceae; genus Picea; species Picea glauca. The sequence continues at coordinate 114,033 of JZKD02S2358434.1, forward strand.
TGTCATTGATGGGGGATACATAAATTCCCTCCTGTGACGAGTCTGTTCTTATCAACTTCAGCACATTATCTAAGAATTAGACTTAGAAACCAGTTAGTACCTTGGGACCTGCATGCCTCAATGGAAGGCCTCCTCAATTCTGATAGTGGGTTTACATCATTAACCCCAGATTGGATGATTCCACAGATGTTTGAATTCATCTCATCTATTCACATTCGTTGGAATGTACTAAGGTACCTTGGGAATCATTGACATCAATGGTGATTTCCCTTGCACTTGTTAACGGTTTACCTTATTGACCAGTAATCAAGTGGTTTCTGCCATGTTCGACATCAGGACATCTATTCACATGGTTAGACACATACTTCATCGAGATCAGTAAGTGTTGTGAGTGGGAAATCCCTCTATGGACTAGCACTTGGGGTTTTATCATGCATGCATAAAATACCTAAAGATTCCTACTGTCTACCATCATCTTGGACCTAATCCCCATTATTCTTAAGAAAATACGTAATTAAGAAGAGCAAGTGAGCATACCTTATTTCGAGCGTTTGATATTGATCCTTCTTTATGCTTATTCTCTCTTTGACTACAACTCTCCTCCCAAGGCTGACCTGCATTCACACAAGACAAACAAAGAAATCCACATACATTTGATCTATAGATTAATGGGTTAGAGATTTTATCAATATGTACGCAATAAACCATGAAAACCTCATATGGTGGGATGGGAAAAGTACTTCTTTATTATTAACTTCAATAAATCAACTTACAATGATGAATCCAACCACTGCTCCATGAACCTGGTCCTGGGCTCCTCTTCAACCGTCCTCCAACTTCTTTTCTCTATACTTCTCTGTGCACAAGGATGGCTAAAGGTTGGGACAAAGGGAATGCACAATCAGGTATGGTTTCTTTACTATGATTCTCCTCCTCCAAATGGGACCCCTAAGCCTTATTTTATAGGCTAGAAGAAGGTAGGTATTTGGTCGAACTTCCAATCATGCATGGTCGAAAGGTTTAGTTAACTTACCCAAAGCTGTGTGTTCTGTCATCAACTTTCCTTTCTTTGTGATTTTGTAGGTACATGCGGGTTGTCTTGGGTCAGCTAGCATGTACACGCGTGAAGTAAAGTATCAGGGCATGTGGGCCTTTATAAAAGGGGTTTTTAAGAAGAGTTGTTCAGCAATGTTTTGGCAAAGAAGGAATATGAGATGGCCTTATGCCAGGTAAGAATGCCTGGTGCAAATTAGGATTATAAAAGATGCACCATAATGTGTGAGGTCAGAAGAGCATCTGATGGCTGAAATATATTAACAATCTTCATCGATGTGCCAAACAAGTGAGCCTAGGAACCAAAAATTGGGTGGTGTCGTCTGCAAAAATAATAATTGTCTCACCAAGGCAGGCATACCCATGCTCAAGATAAAATAAAATCATGTCTACTAATCAAATACACTATAGATCCATGTCATATAACTATATAAAGTGTAGCCATGAGCAATACACAGTGGAGCTACATCTAAAAATAAAAAAGATGTATGTGTAGAGTATCCATCTTCTTAGAAGCTGATAAGGCCTAATGGCTGGAGATGATGTCTTCAGAGCTCGAGCAATAACTTCAAAATCTTCAAAATTTGGGTAGGAGTGTAATATGAGTGTATGACTTCACTACCCAGAGGTCTTCGACGGCTCGTCGATCATGGACTAGAGAATCTTGATGATCAGACTGAAGGCTTCATTGATTTCGAACAAAGACTTGATTGGACATTCAAGATGTCTGGGTATGAGGGAAAGAGACAAACTCTAGAGGGGACGAGTCAGGATTGGTAAAAACCTCTCTTGGAAAATAGCACGACAAATGATGGGACTCAGGCAACATGACATTAACAAAAGTTTATGAGGTAGGAGGAAACACAAACTCTCCATATGTTTGGAAGAATAACCAAACGGAGGAGGAAACAACTCTATGTAGTGAGAACAACTTCCTAAGGTCATATTAAATGCTAGAGTTTAACAAACAAATGGATAGATGTGCTTTATCTAAGGGCGACTCATTATGCTACCAATAAAAAAATACTTTCCCCTTCCTCTTTTTGGGGTATATTTGATTTTTTTTGTCTTTTTCAATAATTTTGGAAAAAGAATAAAAGAATGTTACGTTACAAAGGAGGAATGAGTGTTGCAAACATACAAGTTCAAGGTGTAGGGACAAGACTGTTGTTCAAAGTAAGGACACTCGGGAAAAATCCTATAGGGGCCAAAGGTGTCAAGACGCAGAGGCAAAGTGCTATAGGGCTTGCATATAAGGCATGCTTTAGATGGTTCAGTTGAGAGAAACATGGAGTCGGCATTAGACCAAAGACGTGGGTATGAAAATGTGATTAATAAAACACACAATGGTAACATCCTTCGATGTAAGTTTAACGGTCGCAGAGAAGGTAATATCGATGGTTTTTCATATTTAGAGAGTCTGAAAAAACGTAAAAGGAGACTCCACTAGGGTTCCTTTTTCGAAGGTAGTCTAGTCGGTTCGAAAAAGGGGTAAACTAGCACCGAAAAGATGTCTATTCAAAACCATTTTAACGAGTGTGATAAAGACAAGATCACTCGGCCATTTTTTCATTTTTAAGGAGTCTGAAAAAATCTTAACTATGGACTCTGTCAGGAATATTCTTCTGGACCATTTTAACGAGTGTGAAAGAATAAGGTCACTCGACGATCTTTTTGATTTTAGGTAGTCTGAAAAGAGCTTAACTATGGACTCCGTGGGGGTTCCTTTTTCATACATTTAGTCCCTGAGGCCCAAAAAAGGGTTAAAATGATACCTAAGAGTACTCTTCTAGAGAATTGAAGTTCCTTAGAGTATACCTTTGTTCGTACAGTTGACCGTCCAGACCGAAAAAGGGGTAAACTACCACCAGATAGATGTGACTTCAAATTTCATTTTAATGAACATAAAAGGCCACAAGATCGTTTGACAATCTTTTCATGTTTAGAGGGTCTAAAAAGGGATTAAAAGAAAACCCGTTATGTTTTTTGGGAGTCCCGAGGGTGAGGTCAAGAGTGAAAAGGAATCATGCAAATGAGGCTCAAACTCATAATCAAGAAAAACAAAAAGGACTCCCGCGCCTACATTCATTAGTGACAACATGGACACCATAATGCAACTAGGATCTACCTAGGGCATCCATGTTCCAGTAAGTTCTACCACCAAATCCTGACACTTCTAAAGCAACAATGATGGTTTTGTGTCGCAACCAAATGGGATCGATACTATGGCAAAGGGATAAAGACAACGAGATACAAAAGTCAGGGTGGAAACCTAACCTATATGCTCAAGTTGATCATCTGAGGTTTTTCCCATGGACCATCAAAAGTGACCCAAAACTCCAAAAAAATGTCTTGATACCCAATCATACCCTTCCACCGCAACTCCTGAATCACTCTAAATGGTTTTCAGTTCAAAGAAAATGATAAGGGGGGCCAAAAAAGTGACAAAACAAGGCCAAAAAGTCTATAAATAGAAGCTGGTAGCTCATTATTACCATTGCTGATTTGAAAATTGACTCTAGAGAAAAAAAAACCCTTTGATAAAAGTGGTGATTCCAAGAGCTACAGTGGACGAAACGACCATCCGTCTGAACCAAGTAAGTATAAACTCTCTCCTCTTGCAATTTAAATATTTATTTATGCTTTTGGTTTCAAGTTTTGGGGGGGGCATCGACCTTCAAAAGGTTGGCCCTAGGTCCACACGGGTTGTCTTATGACAAGCCACATGTACATTCAGGCAGAGGAAAGACTACACGCGTGTACACACGACTATCATCATTATAGCCCGCGTGGACCCCTTTATTTAATGAAAAAAAATTAAAAAAACAAGAGTTAACCCTCCTGAACTTGGTGTTTTGCAGGATGTATGTTCATTGGAGGGAAAGAGAGCATGAGGAGGTTAGTGAGTTGGTCGGTAAAGACCCCAATGTTGTTTTTTCCTTAATGCAATGTGGGCTGCTCAAGTTCTTCCTATGTCCTTATATGTGGGCACAACCTAGGCTATTGAATGCCTTGGTTTATTATTGGCATCTCAACGTAGAGGCCTTTATGTCAGAGGTGCAGTCACTGGTGCCTACAACAGAGGACATATATTTTTTGACTGGCCTCCCCAGGAGAGGGGAACCAGTCAATTTCCGAACATTTCCTTCGGGGCCTCATAACATATCAGAATTGATAGGACTTTATTGTGAGGCTGGTATAGACCAATCGAGCTCACAGGTGCCCGTAACAAAGATCATAGACTTATCATTGCAGGCAATTGTGTTGCTTATTGGGCGGATGACTAGTTTCGCGACTCTACATCGTGTGTCCTGTGCACAGATGAACTGTGCAGTCCAGTGCTTAAATTCATAAATATTTGACTGGAGCACTACACTATTACATTGTATGAAGAGGCAGCTGACAGAGTGTCGGTCGTGGATGCAGAGGAACTTCATGTTCGGGACGATTCTATGATCTTTCTTATTTGAAAGAGTTCTAAGTTTCAGTCCTCGAGTGGTGGTACGAGGACATCAGGCCTCTCTTCCTGCGATTTGTGGATGGGCAGTGGTACTGCCACGACAGGGTGGTGGAAGGACTAATGAGTCCTTTGATGATGATTTTTTTGCTTGGTTGTCAGGATAGATCCCAGTCATAGAGGATTACCCTTATGTTGGGATTG
>JZKD02S2358434.1:118978-142265 GCA_000966675.3 Picea glauca
AGCATTGTCTTCGGCCATGGGCCACACCTGCCACCATAGGGGGACCAATAGTAGTAGGAGAGATTCCATCCGGTGAGGCTGAGAGGGTTTTTAGACGATTTGAAAAAAACTTTACCTCTCTCACCCGCATAGTCCCTATGGCAGAGATTGAGGATCTACCACCATCTATGCAACCTCATGTAGTGGGGGCACCATGGACATGGGTTCGATTGTTTCGGCATTTGGAAAATGATGTTGAACATTACAACAGGGCCCATAGGCCCTAACCTTAGTTAGTCTAGAATTTTCACGTGTCGAGAGCACTACTTTTATATATTTTTTGAGGGCATAAGCCCCGTGACTTGTTACTGGTCATACTTTTGAGGCGCTTGAGTCCACCTATGTACTCTGATGATTGTGATATTATATATTGATTTTTATGTCTTTTTGTTTCTTATGGATCATATTTTCCTCTAAAAATTTATTTACATGTTTATGTGTATGTCCTTTTATATGTGTGCGAGATGCCAGTCTAAAATTTGATTAGCTAGAGTATCTATAATTTGGTTTAATCTCCTAGGAACATGAAAATATGTAATATAATCAAAGATTCGTTCCAAGAGAAGTACCCTAAGGAATCGTCGATGTAAAGTCAGATCATGAACAAGGTAGACTCTATTTAACTGAGACACAACCAGTTGAGCATCTAAATAGACTCAGAGATGAGAGATACCAAATGACGGGGCATCACAAAGAAACTCAATAACTTCACTGTACTCGGTGACATTGTTTGTAGTGTCACCTAAGTATATACCTCTGAAAGATAACAACTGGCCTCGAGGTGTAAAAATTACCCAAGTTATAGAGGAAAGCCTCCAAGTGTGTCGGCTAGCACCGTCTGCATACTCAATGAACACCTTTGATTCACTTGACATCTTCCACAGTGACAAAAGATAACATCAAAAATGACACGTCCATAATACTAAAAGAAACTAGAAAGTAATAGTACAAAGACTATACATATGTTACAAAAAGTTACCCATGGTGACCTATCTATGAGTAATACTTCTTGAGGTAGAGCCCATTTCTAGGCTCTACTAAAGCATTTCCCTCAAAGTCAACCAGATGATAAGCACCCTTTTTTAGAACCTCTTTTATGATGAAAGGTATGAACCACATGGGTTTGAATTTTCCTGCCCCCAGGGGGTCCTTATCTTGGTCATAGACCAGGACAAGGTCACCTTCAGAGAAAATCTGAGGACAAACGAACCAATCATAATGACACTTCACTTTATGTTTGTGAGCCTCGTTGGCTATGGCCGCATCACAATGCTACTCATTGAGCCACTCAAGGTATAATAATCGTTCTTCAAGTGGATACGTGTCTGGCAATAACTGTACTGCCAACTTTAGGGACAAGATCTGACATTCGATAGGAAAGAAAACTTCTAGCCCATAAACGAGTTGAAAAGGTGAGAAACTAGTTGTAGTCTTAGCAGACATTCGGTAAGCCCATAATGTCGAGTATAGCATCAAATTCCAATTTGACTTGGCTGAGTTAATCATTCGATATAGGATGGTGTTAAGAGATTTATTTACAGCTTCCACCTGACCATTTTCTTGGGGGTAGTAGGGTGACGAATGTGCTTTCCACAACCCAAGATTTGATGTTAACACAGTCATCATCTGGTTCTAAAAGTGACTTCCATGGTCAATGACAATCTCTGTCAAGATGCAAAACCTTACTATTATCCGATTGAATAAAAAGAGAGTTGCAGTCTCTCCATCATCTTTAAACGTTGGCATAGCTTCGACCCACTTCATGAAGTAGTCTACAACTACAATGATATAACGGTGTCCCCTTGCTGAAGGAGGGTTGCATGTAGTGTAATCAATCCCCCATTTGGTGAAGGGACCAACTATGATGAAGGGAAACATGGGAGCAGGATGTGCCCTCATCTTCCAAGAGAAGATCTGACACAGGTGGCACTTCTTAACTGATTCGATACAATCTTTGATTAGTGTCGGCCAGAAGTAACCTGCTCATAAAATCTTTTGGGTTGTTGCCAACCCAGACAAATGACCGCCACATGCTGTAGTATGGCAATCATTAATCACAATAACTGCTTCTTCTTGAGTGAGACATCGACGCAGGATGTAGTCTACACCTCTTCGATACAACGTATCGTTGAGTATGACATAATTCTTAGCCTGATGGCGTATACGACGATGCTCATCACGAGAAGCAGAGGTGGGGCACTTCAAAGTCTGGAGATAGATAAGTATATCTTCGTACCAGGGATCCGAAGATGTGATCAAAAAAATATCTCCTCTGATAAGAGACTCTTTGAGCACAACATCACCTGACTCAACCAGAAGTTCTGAAATAAGTTCTGCGAAGACCAACAATTTTTTTTATTTCATTGAAATGAAATCTAAGTCAAATTCCTGGAAGATGACTATCCATTTACTGATCTTTCCGCCTATTACCCATTGTGTAAACATGTACTAAAATGGATTCACAACAACAATAACGGTGGTCTTGTGAAACAAAAAATAATGACAGAACCATTGAACAACATGGATTGCTGCCAACGCAAGTTTTTCGATATGAGAATAATTGAGTTTCGGTCCTACTAGGCCTCAGCTTAGGTAATAGATCACATATTCAAAGAACAAATCATCTTCCTAAACTAAGACCATGTTGATGGTTGACTCTGCTGCATCCAGGTACAATAAGAAATCTTTGTTATAGTTAGGTGGCCAAAGCAGAGGGGCAGTTGTGAGGGCATGTTTCAACACGTTGAAAGAGAGTTGAGTGGCATCGTCCTAATGAAAAGGAACGTATTTCTTTAGTAAGCGCATAAATCCCTTTGTGATCTCGACATAGTTGGCGATGAAACATCTTAAAAAATTCTCCTTGCTCTGTAGACTCTGAAGTTGAAGGATTGTGTGTGGAGGAGGCAACTAAATTATTGCCTCAATCTTGAGAGGATCGATCATGATCTTTGTCGTTGACACTATGAAACATAACAAATGTCTTGATGTTATGCAAAAGATGCACTTGTTTGTATTCAAGTGAATCCGGAAGTAGCGACATCGCTCAAAGATAAGTCGGAGGTGTGTGGGATGATCCTTTCTCTTGCGAGATCGAGATGATAAATCATATAAATAAGCGTCATCTATATGCTTGAGGTCATGGAAAGCAAAAGACATGGCTCACTGAAAGGTCGCTCTAGCATTTTTTAGACCAAAGGGCATCTTATGATACTTGAATGTACCCCATGGAAAAATGAATGTCGTTTTGTGCTGGTCTTCGAGTTTTATTTGTATCTGATTATATCCCAAAAAACCATACATGAAAGAGAAGGCCTCGCAACCTTCATATTCATCAATTATCTAGTCGATGAATGGTGTGGGTAAATTATCTTTTGGACAAGCCTTGTTTAAATATGGAAGTCCGTACATACATGAATCGTGCCGTATTTCTTATTGACCAACACAGGATTTGACACCCATTGGGTCAAATGGATAGGATAGATAAAATCATCTTTTAGTAGTTTCTCAACTTCAACCTTAATGGTTGCTGCTTTCCTGGGATTAACTGGACGAAGCTTCTACCGAATAGTCTTGGCATCGGGATAAGTTGTGATTTCATGTTCCACTATTTTTGGATTGATGCCTGGAATTTACTCGTAAGACCAGGCAAAAATGTCGCGGAATTCTTTAAATAGATCTGTGTAGATTTCAACCTCTCTAGGGGAGCAATCAGCTCCAATGAAAACATTGTCCACGACGCCGAGGGTTCTGGAGATATTGATCGGTATGGTTTCGGTGATGGTTTCCATATTACCCTTGGCATAAACCTCATGTGTAGCTAAGGAATTAATAGGACAAGACCTATCTCTAGTCATAGTCAAGGTGAATTCTCCGACTTCGATTCTGCTTAAATCTAGGAGGAAGTATGATCTGTGATGGAGATCATCCCAGGGTGTGTCCGGACTAGTCATTGCTTCAATTACTACTTCATCGGAGGGCAATACTAGGTCTAGTGAATCAGTGTCAGTGAGAGAACCTTGAGCCCAAATAGGCTCTAGAAGCAGATGTAACTCTTGTGTAGGAGTTGGATCTGTGTCGGCCAAAGCTTGCTGGACTAAAGAGTATGCTACTTTAGTTGCGGACAAGGGAATGGACATGATCGGGTGCCCTGTCCCTTCCATCGTGGTTGATGGGGAAGGAAGTATCCACGGATCATTGAAGTAAGTCATGTGAAACGACGAAACTTGGAAAATCTCAACCTTATGGTGGTCGGATATGAAAATCTCAACCTTATGGTGGTCGAAGGTACCCATCAAAGATGGGCACAAACCATCCCCTATGTTGACTATGACTAGTTGAGGATTATCAATCATAGGGACTGCAGATACCCCCAATGAAGGGTCAGGTCTGGAGAAAGACAATTGATCAATGGTCACAATCCATTCCTCATGTGGAAACAACAAGACTCGAAAAACTATAGCAACCACTGCTTGCATGGCGTAAGTCTGACTCCTTCCTAACAAGAGATTGTAGTCGAGGGATGTGTCGAATACTTCTACCTCGACGCACATGGTCCTCCCTCCTAACTGCATGGGGAAAGAGGGAATGATACCATGTGGTCAAAATGAATGATCGTTGAAAGTCATGAGAAGAGTAGGTGATGGAGATAAAACGGGCTGGCCAATGGCCTTCCAACATGCCAACAACATAGTGCATGTTGAGGCACCCTCATCAACCACCGTGCGGAAAATATTTCAGGTAAAAGTTTTCGTGGGGTGAGCCACTACTATCTAAAATGCTACATGGTAAGGTAGATGAGGTTTTAAGTTGGTTTTATCCAGCATGATGGTACCCGGATTACAAGTCTCGGTAGATCTTAAAGAAGCTAACAAAGATTTCCTCTGGGAAGGGTAGCTTTGGAGGACCTCCAAAGTGAACATCGCACAAGGGGTTTGAGACAAATCCTCCACCACAAAATAGTTCTGGGTGGCCCTTGTGTTTGGGTTACGAGAAGCTTTTTTGAATGTGCCTTTTGGGATGTGGTTCAATGTTTCATCCAAAGTCTTCTCGATCTGGAGAGGAAGAGATGGGATTTTGGCTTCTTTTCCCTTCTCAGAAGTGCTTGGTTTACTATAGTCATGCACTCTGGTTGATATAAAAGCATCACCCTTCATCATACACACATTCATCGATGCGATATTGTTCAAATATGGATAGGGTCCTTGACCGCCCCCTTCTGCGCTTGTAGAGGCTTGGGTTAGGTTTTGCCCATGTTGAAATGGATTGGTTAACACAACAAGTTGTTGTTGTGTCACAAAATTTTGGGCCTCTGCAAGCCGAGGATATTGGTGGGTCGGGTGGTCTTCCACACACAAGTTGCACGGATACCGTGCCTTTCATTTCTCAGTGGTGCCCCTGCCAGTATTAATAGTGGGTTTCTTATCCCCCTTACCTTTCTTACGTTGTTTTCTCTTTCCTTTAGGCTATTAGGTGGCCTTTGTATTTTTCGATTGCACTGTGTGTACATCTAACGTTTTAGTAGGGGGAGCAACCAAAATAGTAGTTTGGATGGCCGTTGTGTGTTTTATAGACAATTTTTGCAATTGCTTCGTCAGTTGCTCAACTGGCTTTGTTTGTGTTGAACCAACAATACCATCGGCATGTGGTCTAGCTCTCTATCTGGTTTTATCAAGTATTGAGCGTGGTGCATCTGGAAAGATCTCGTATAATAAACTGGACTAAGAATAGATTAGCTCAAGTTGTTGAGCTCTCATGATGGCATCTTCTTCAGAAAATACTCTCGATGTCATGACGTCTCTGGATAACTGTGGGACCAAATACTTAAGGAACCACTCAAGCAGGAATGCTGGTGGGACTGGCACCTTAACTAAACTCTTCTGGTGTCTCCATTATCGGATGTGATCAGAGATATGGTCCACTTTTGCCTATGCAAAATTGGCCAGCAATTTTGTGCCAGGAAACGTTCGGCTGTTGGCTTGGGTTCTGGTAAAAACCATGGCCATGACCAGCATAGGGATTCTATGTGTGAGGAGACATCATCGGTTGATTCCCAAAATAGGACGTAGATGGTTGGGTGTGCATTACATTCAGAGGACATTGGGAAGGGTTGCCCCATGTCGATCCCATGGGGATAGGCATAGTACCTTGTCTGTGGTTCCATTGGTTATGAAAATAATTTCCCTAGATCAACATTCCTGATGAGGGAACGGATCACTACCAAGAATTCCAAGGCCCTAATGCGGAAGAAGTTCCTAGGTTTGCCCCTTTTGCAGGAATAGTACCTTGCATAGGAATAGGTTGTCTGTAACCAGGATTTCCCCCAGTCGGGAAAGAAACTAATGAGAAAGCATTGTTACCAAACACACCGAACAAAGAAAACAGTGTCGAACCTACCGACATATTATGCAAAGGTGGTCCTTGACTCCTTGCTCCAAATAAACTATGGTGTGTAGGTGGCCCGACGGACTGCTGGTGGGTACCACCGAGTGAAGGGGACAAAGGAGGTATATGACCTCCCTCGTAAGGGAAAGCATTAAAAGGAGATGAAGTACCCCCCATGTGGCCTTGCAGAGGAGCGTTAGAGCTCTCTACCCCCAGACCTAAATTTTGTGAAGTGGAGTAGGAAAGTACATGACTTGTACCTGACCTAGGCATCTCGTATGAGAACGGAGGGCTTGTCGCACTAGGTGTGAAAGGGGCTATGGCTGCAACCATAGATGGGATCAGACCACTATGAGAGGTATAGGTGGTCGATACCATGGTGGAATGGACCGGTGACAGTGGGTTAGGAGGTGGAAACTCTCTGGTGGTGACAATCGTAGTGGGAATTGAAGAATTCCCAGAAGGAGTGACATCATTTGTTTCCATTGCTGCGTGCGACACTGTCTAGTACTCGTAAGAGTGAATCAGTACGATGATGGGTGTCAAAATATCAGTGGTTGGAGTTTTATATGGACCAAGATATTTTTCTCCAAATTCTAAAACCATTGTTTCCTCTGGATGTTGGTCGGGTACAATTTCTTGTGACCTGGTCGCTTCAATAGACCCTTGTTGGTCTAGCTTTCACCTTAATGGTGGTGGAAGTGGATCCAGTGTAACCGGTGATAGGCCTAGAATCCTTTATGACCAGTGGAGCTCATGATTCTCCACTGTGTGAGAAGATCAAAGACACCCTAGGTCTTTCTATTCGTTCAAAAAACAACACACACTAAAAAGGCCCCTCCAAGATAAAAACAAGCAAACACTAAACTAATTGGAAGAATAGTTACAACAACCAACACTAGAGAAACTTACCAGTGCAAGTGAAAATCGAACACAGAAGCACCCTCTAGGTATACTCTACAAAGCATGGCCCGATGTCTATCCTAGGTACCACGGTATACCCCGCAGTCACCTGTGTATGTCTCTAAAAAGACAGGCAACTAGGTTGCCAACGTGCGAACAATCACTAGGCGGGTACAGTCAAAAGTCGAGTAGACCACAATGAGCAGGGTATTGAGCCCAAAAAATGTCAAGGATATCGAAGGCAAGTGGTTTGGAATACAAATGAGGACATTGAACATATTCGACACCCACGAAGCTCCGTGAAAAATGCAATCGACGGAAGCCCAAGACAAGCCCTCTATATGTGTTCTCCACTATGATTGGTCCAGCTTTGGAGGGGTTATCTCCGCTACCTTTCCGCACACGACCTCATTTTTATCCCCTATGTTAGAGGGGGGTCCCGGATAACTTTCATGATACTAGAATTTGACACTCCCTAACTCAGACTCCAATGTTTGATTTTAATGGCCTTGAAGAGTTTCCTCTCCAACCTAATTCAAGGACCTAACCCTAAACTAGTTGGTTGACCCTACAAACATAAAAATTCTAAAGAATTTTATATTTAGCATTAATTTTTATGGCTTGTCTTAATTCAAAGGTTATGAAAGTGAAACTAGTGATGTTTGAAAGATGAAAGAAAAATAAACAAAAAGATGGAAACAAAATACCTTCACTTAACTCAAATCTTAAACAACTTTTCAAACTTAAAAATTTTCTAAGATCTTTGAATAGCAAACTCAAAGAAGGATTTAACTCAACTACAAGCTACTTATGATATAAGTAAACCATTAAGAACTTATGAAAGAAAAGACTTTTCCCTAGTTACTAATGCAAAACAACACTTTTTAACCAAACAAAGAAACAAAAGTTTTTTTTTTTTATTTGAATGCTCACAAAGCAAAAAGGGAAAATATCAACAAGTCAAAACCAAGAAAAATTTTGGCCTAAGCGCAAATTGCAAAGAGTCACGTTAAAAATCACACATAAGAAAATTAAAATTGGACTCTCACACTTGTCTAAAAACCTTATAAAAAAAAAATTTGAGGAAAACTTCTTAATGAAAAAGAAAGCTATTGTTGTGATCAAACCTAAGTTACTGACCGCTATGACAAAGACCCAAAAACCTGAGAGGTATAACTCTTGTCAAAGGAAAGGATGACTACCTCACCTTCAACAAAAAATTTCTCCACAAGCACACTACTGACAGTTCAACAGCAAGTGTGTGCACACGAGTTGTGTAAAGTCAGAGCGCGTGTACATGCGTTCTGGCCTTATACAGGCTGCGTGTATCTCTAAAACTCTAAGAAAAATGAAAGGACAAGCAATCCATCCCTGGCAGAGACCACTGGTATTGAGAACTAGGATCTCTTGAAGACTCAGACACTTACTTTAACAGAAAAAAGAAAACAATTCAAGGAAATCTTCATAGAACAAACCAATCTGAGGTGAAACCTAAGCTATAGACTACAAACAACAAAGACTAGAAAGAGTTCCAGAAAACCCCTAAGAAGGACTATTTCTGACAGGGGAGAGGATGATTGCTTCTCCAAAAGAAATTTTCTGGAATCATACACGTGACTGACACTTCCTCAACTAGCGTGCACATGCGTGTTGTGTGAAGGTAGGGCACGGGTACACGCGTGCAGACCTTATACAGGCTACGTGGGCCTTTATAAAAGGGGTTCTTAAGAAGAGTTGTTCAACAATGTTTTGGAAAAGAAGGAATCTGAGATGGCCTGATGCCAGGTAAGCATGCCTGGTGCAAATTAGGGTTATAACAGTAAAAAGACCCTGGGTTGAGTGATCACTCTGGTATGTACTTTTCCCAGGTTTTGACAAAGTTTCTCTTGAATATTGACACATATACTGTCAAATAGATCCACTTTGTATTGGTCCATGGATATATCTTGTCGTCTCGTAGATCCATTGTGTATTAATTGTGGCTACGATCAATTCATGTCATGGAAGTATAGATCCACATTGTATCTTGGGTGGCTATACCTTTTTGTTAATACAATTATGGATCCGCAGTGTATTTTACGGAGGCCATACCTTGCAAGTCTTTATTACCCAAGCATAGGTATGCCTGCCTTGGGTTTGAAGAATATCATGATATTTGTTTGATGGTTGTGTGCAGCTTCTACTAGGTTCTCCAAGTCCATACGGTTGCTCGAAAAATTCTACAAAGTACTTCAGTCATCAATTTTCATCTTCTAACTTCGCACTTTGGGGGGCAATCTGTTACACATAAAAATTACTCATTTCAATGATGACCTAGTGTCAGATTTTGGCCACAAGTGTCACAAGTGTCACAAGCGTCACAGACATCATACATCTTGCCCATGTTGTGTCTCAAAATACATCACAAGGAACACTTGAAGACACCCTCAGATACTGGTTAAAGAAGAAGAAATGATTTGATGAAGAGTACAAAGAATTTTCTATGAAAAAAAACACTTAAAAGTGAATTTTGAAGGCCAGTGCTCCCCTACCTACTATCAGGGAGTGCCAACACTCCTTGACCTTCTTTGGGGGAGTGTTCCAATGTTCTGTGCACCCTTCTGGGGGAGTGCTGGGATTTTTTGAGGAAATTTTGGGCAATGCTCCCCTACCCATTGTCAGGGAGTGCCAATGCTCCTTGCCCTCCTTTGGGGGAGTGTTGCAACACTCTGTGCCCCATTCTAGGGGAGCGCTAGGTTGTTTGAGGAAATCTTGGGTTATTGAGGAAAATCAGGGAAAAATCCCCCTCATGTCTAGACCTTAGGGAAGATCCAAACCAGGAAAATCAAGGCTAGACCTTAGGGAAGATCCACAATTGATGGAGAAGTATCCTCAACCTATCCCAAGAATATTTAAGGTGGTTGGGTCTCTCCAAGATTATATAAGGAGGCCTTCTCATGGTGAAGAATATGATGGAGAGATTGAGAGATACCTAACTTATGATCTCATGAGAAGTGGTATTAGAGGACATTGAAGGAATCAAACTTTTGATCTCATAAGGGAGATAATCAGTGAGGCAAAGTCATTTTGATTATGGATTATTTAAGAAAGGGGATGGACAAGGAGATATGGAAGATGTTGTTGCAACTTCATCAAGGGTCTATAAGTATTTCTATCGAGTTCTCATTAATCGATGTGCTTGGCCTGTTTCTTTCAAGGTTGTGTATGCCTAAATGAACTTGTCTTTGATAGATAGATCTAGTTTTGAATTAATCATGGTAGAATATGAATTTGTTTTGTCTTTGCTATTATTGGATTGCAGGACTTGTTGAAGAGATTGGGGATTAAGGTTCAACTTGGAATGGGAAAGAACAAACATAGTAAAAAGGAACATATTCTTCCTTTTCTCTATTTGATTGACTTATCTAGGTTTAAAAGGATGTCAGTGACCAAAGTTAGAACCTTTTTGTCTTGATCTTAGAGATTTAGGGTTCAAGAGGAAATCCACTTGTCTGTAGGGGTATTTTCCTGTAACAATAAGATCCAGAGATAAAAGAAAATATGTTTCCACATGTACGCATCTTGCACACTATACAACATGCGTATACGCAGGATGCTCCACTACAACCCACGTGCATCAGGATTATTTCCAGAAAATGAAAATTAATGTCGAGTGTCCATGTCACAATAGGATATCTATGATATTTGGAATTCCATATACTGGAAACGTTCTAACTCAGCCCTTCAGTTCCATTTTGAAGGATATAAATGGGCCAATTCCGAGCTATGGAAAAAGCAAAAGAATTCAACTTTGAGAGCAAAGTTACTCTGGAGGAATTATTTACTTCATATTGAGTCTGCATCCCTTTGTCCTTTAAGTCTGAAAACAATGTTCATCCCCCAATATCATCCCTTATTGATTGAGAACTTCATTTTTTCTCTCTTATGAGCTTGCCTTTGGTGGAGGATTGTAGTGGTGGAGGCCCAGCTAGAAGGAAATTAGTTTCTTGGTTTCAAACCATGCTGACACAGAAGTCTATAACATTTTCATTTATGTTGTTCATATATTAACAAAAATACTATTTTCCCGTCCAATTGATATCTTGTAAATATATTGAATTATTATTCCATGGGCGTATTTGTCTTGTTTTTTAATGGATTATGTTATTGAATGTGCTAACATTATATAATATCACCATATGTTTGTTTTTATTGGTTGTTAACGACTAGTTGTAGGTATATTGCTTTGGGTCAAGTGCTCAATGGTGGAATTTATCGAATGTCTGGACGAGGTAGGCATTTTATCTTGTCATGCTAGCATATTGTTTTTCATAGAATACTTGAGAAAAGAGTTGATTTCTGCAGTCGGTTTCATCTGTTGTGGTTTACCCTAGCCATAGAGAGATTTTCCTCGTAACAAGAACCCACGTTGAATTATCTTAAGTTAGTCAATCAAATATTAATAGAACCAATTGGAATATTGAGAAATGTCGACACTCAAATTATGGGAATACCAACTTCGGTTGAATTCAAGGTGATCAACCTTGTCAAAGGAATGCCAACATATGTGCCTCTTGTCTGTCGGCCATGGGGTCGACAAATGAAAGAAACTATCTCCCTGGAAAGAGATAGAATTAAATTGAAAGGAAGTGGGAGAAAAATAATTATTCCCCTAGATCCCAAGGAAGTAAAATCATGGATGGAGTCATGGGATAAAGATCAAGAATCCAGATGTCTATATTAGATAAACAATGAACAAAAATATCATATAAAACCGACTGCAGAAGGAGAAATTTTGAGAGAATCCCCCATGTCAATTGGACATAATTCCAACTCCACCTTATACAACTGGAAAATATAAAATTACAAAGCACTTCATGAAACATGGTTGTTCTATCAAAAATATTCCAAAGAAACATCTTAAGACATGCTACTCAATCCAAGATATACTAAAAGTATATGAAAAAATAACTCAACAAACTCCCACTCTTATTTAGACTGACAATCAGATAAGAAAACCCTTGCAATACGATGAACGACATACCCCTTCGACCCATGTTGAAGAGGTAACAAAATCCATAGAAGAGCAAGGAAGGACATAGAGCCTTGTGGACTCTTTCATAGGACAGGATGAAATATGGTGGGAAACACATTCCCCCTTATTAAAAACATGGATGCCTATGTTGACATACTTCATTGAAACATTCAGAGACAAGAAATTATCCAAAAATGTAGATATTCCCACATTCAAAATCAGCTACGACCCAGTAGAACATATTCAACGTTGTGAAATCAAATGGAAAAAAATAGTATATAAATATGAAAGGGTATGGCCCCATATGTTTCCAAGTACATTAGATGAGATAAAAGAAAATGGTGTAAGATCGAAGAATTATGCGACCATACTTCAAACTAGGCTGAAATCAAAGAAAATTGTGTGCAAGACTTCAAATTTAATATAGTAGAGGAACACTTGAAAGAGGTAGAACATCAAATAAAAATATTTCTAGAAAGCCCTTCACCAGTTGTACAAAAAGAAAAGGCAAAGATGTTGGTCAATGGAGGATCGACATAGACTTGCAATTTGGTTTTGGTAGAAAACAAGGAAATATTGACTACTTGGAGGATTGACATGGAGAATATAAAATGGACAATATAGAGCTTCTAGTGGAAGAAAGACCATCCAACACTACATAATCATGTGAATTCAATATTGAGTATAACTACAGAACATAAAGAAGACTAGGAAAAACCTAACTTCCCAAAAATATTTACAAAAGTTGAAGAAGGGGACTACCATATCAATGAAGCAAAACGACCAGAATGGATGGATGAAAAAATCAAAATGAAGGAGTTCGACATATCAAATGATGGCCAACCAAAAATGGTACGAATAGGTGACGATTGGTTTGATAATAAAAAAACCAACATAGTCAATCTACTAAAAGAGTACCAAGATGTTTTTGCATGCAACTACAAGGATTTGAAAGGACTTGTAGAGGAAATGGGTGAACTGAATATTGAACTTATTCCAGGAGAAAAAAAAATCAAAAAATGATCATACTAGTTAGCACATAAATATAAACCGATCATTGAAAAAGAGATTGAAGCAATGCTACAAGCATGCATTATTTATCCTATTGACAAGGCAAAATGGGCAAGTCCCATGGTGGTGCAACCAAAGAAACATGATCCAAAGAAATTAAGAATTTGTGTCGATTTTCAGGGAGTCAACAAATAGATTGTGACAGATCCATTCCCCACCCCTTTTGTTGATGAAATCATAAATGAATTCGTTAGTCATGAATTTAATTCATTTACTAATGGGTTCTTAGGATATAACCAGGTTCCAATAGAAAAAGAAGATCAGGAAAAAAAAAACATTTTTGTCAAAATTTTGATCTTTTCCCTACATATTAATGTCATTCGGACTGAAGAACGCATCAACATTTTTTCCGAGAATAGTGGTAAAATCATTTCAAGAGTATATCTACAAAACCATGGTTGTATACTTCGATAACTAGACAATATATAGTCTATTCAAAAATCACATACAATGGCTTCGACTCATGCTAGAACGTTGCAGAGAAATTCAACTATCATTAAACATCAGGAAATGCATATTTTCCACAACTATTGGAATCCTACTAGGATATGTTGTATGTAAATATGGGGTGAAGGTTGACATGGATAATATTAAGATAATCCTTGATCTAAAACCACCCATGAATAAAAACAAATCAAAATTCTACTAGGTCATACTGGCTATTATAGGAAGTTTACATGCCACTACTCAGACATCACTATCCTAATGGATGATCTTTTACAAAAAGATGTTGAATTCAAATGGAGCCAAGACTGCCAATAATCCTTTGAATTTTTAAAGAAGAAGTTGGTAGAAGGACCCATTCCCAAATTTCCAGACTAGTCGAGAAACTTTCATGTCCATGTCAATGTTCCCAATGTATATGTCAGGTAGGTTTTAGCTCATTCATACGACGAAACAATGGATCGCCCAAATGTGTATGCAAGTCAAAAACTAAATAAAGAAGAAATAAATTATTCAACTACGGAAATGGAAGCTCTATCAATGATTTTTTCTCTAAAAAATTTTCATCACTATTTACTTGCAAATCCCTTTACATTTTTTATAAACCATCAAGCATTGAAATACTTGGTCCATAAACCAATTCATTAAGGAAATATTTGTTCATGGTTACTATTTTTTAGGAATTTGAATTTGATGTAATCATACGACAAAGGAAAAATAATGTCCAACCTGATCACCTTTCACAATTAGAAACAGGAGAAGACCCAACAGACATCGACGATGACCTTCCAGATGCACACTTATTTAGAGTTGAAGTTGCACCTAAATATTTAGAAGATATTTCCAACTTCTTAGAAGAAGGAAAGGCCCTGGAGGATCTCCCAACAAACAAAAATAAAGTTATGGCCATGAAATTTTCACCATTCACAATCATTAGAAGATACTTATACAAAATGTGAATGGATGGTGTTATAATAAGATGTGTTCTAGAACATGAACGAAAGGATATAATCAATGAAGCCCATGTAGGAGAAACTAGAGGACATTTTCAGGCTGACACTGCAATCAGGAAGGTACTACAAGTAGACATGTGGTGGCTGACTTTGCATAAAGATTGTCAGGATCAAGTAAAACAATGTGATAGTTGTCATAGGCTTCGACGACCTTTTTGGAAAAATGAAATGCCACTAAGTTCAATAAACTCTAATCGAACTTTCGAAATATGGGTTATCGATTTCTTCAGGCCATTTCCCCAAAGGGAAAGAAGAATTGGTGACAAGTACATCATTAATGCAATCGATTATGTGACCAAGTGGGCAAAAGTTGATCCAGTCGAATCCTATAACAAAGAGGTAGAAGCTAAATTCATCTACGAGAATATAATTAAAAGGTTTGGTTGTCCTCTAACACTAATCATCGACCAAGGAATTCACTTTGTGAATGAAACAATTAAATTTCTAGTAGAAATAAATTTAATCGACCATAGAAAAATGACAACCTATCACCCACAAGCTAACGGGAAGTCGAATATTTTAATAAAAAATTACACAAGGGACTTACAAATATCTACGAAATAAATAAAGATGATTGGGATGATAAGATTTTTTCAATCCTCTGAGCATATAGACTAGCATTCAAAATATCGACTAGGTAGACTCTATTTAAGCTAGTATATGGCCAGGAAGTTGTTATCCCACTAAAATTTTGGACTAATTCTGATAGGGTCATAGTTGTAGCAAAATTTGATGAGAGAAAAAAACATAAAAACCTTTTGTGTCTCTTTTTTCACTTAAATGAGCAAAATATAGATTCTTACAATCCCATATGGGTTAGCTAGGCAAGACAGTAGTGAATTCAAGAGTTAGAAACATCAAGCATATGATTATATAAACAAAACACTAAACTAAGAATGATTAGAAAAACTAAACTAGAGTGCATAAGGACATTATAATAAGAAATAAACAACATTCATGCCACCAATGGAAAGGATTGTATTAGTGTAAAGAAAACACCAAAGACAAAGAGAGACTTATGGGCCTCCTCTTCCTCCAAGGGAGGGCTCTTGAACCCCCAAAGATTGAGCTCTTCTTACAAGTAACACACTAGAAGGAAATGGTGAAGAAAATCCAAAGCACATTCACTCAAGAGGTGATATGAATGGATAAATGAGATGGTGCTTGTATGTTGTTGACAAGGAACGAGGATCCTCCAAGAGAATATAGGTCTAGCCTTGATCTCCCTAAGATCCAAATCAGGAAAATCTGATGTCAAGGCTAGACCTTAGGGAAGATCCACAATTGATGGAGAAGTATCCTCAACCTATCCCAAGAATATCTAAGGTGGTTGGGTCTCTCCAAGCTTATATAAGGAGGCCTTCTCATGGTGAAGAATATGATGGAGAGATTGAGAGATACCTAACTTATGATCTCATGAGAAGTGGTATTAGAGGACATTGAAGGAATCAAACTTTTGATCTCATAAGGGAGATAATCAGTGAGGCAAAGTCATTTTGATTGTGGATTATTTAAGAAAGGGGATGGACAAGGATATATGGAAGAGGTTGTTGCAACTTCATCAAGGGTCTGTAAGTATTTCTATCAAGTTCTCATTAATCGATGTGCTTGGCATGTTTATTTCAAGGTTGTGTATGCCTACATGAACTTGTCTTTGATAGATAGATATAGTTTTGAATTAATCATGGTAGAATAGGAATTTGTTTTGTCTTTTCCATTATTGGATTGCAGGACTTGTTGAAGAGCTTGGGGATCAAGGTTCAACTTGGAATGGGAAAGAACAAACATAGTAAAAAGGTACATATTCTTCCTTTTCTCTATTTGATTGACTTATCTAGGTTTAAAAGGATGTCAGTGACCAAAGTTAGAACTTTTTTTCTTGATCTTAGAGATTTAGGGTTCAAGAGGAAATCCACTTGTCTATAGGGGGATTTTCCTGTAACAATAAGATCCAAAGATAAAAGAAAATATTTTTCCACATGTACGCATCTTGCACACTATACAACATGCGTATACGCAGGCTGCTCCACTACAGCCCGCATGCATTAGGATTATTTCCAAAAAATGGAAATTAATGTCGAGTGTCCATGTCACAATAGGATATCTATGATATTTGGACTTCCATATACTGGAAATTTTCTAACTCAACCCTTCAGTTCCATTTTGAAGGATATAAATGGGCCAATTCTGAGCTATGGAAAAAGCAAAAGAATTCAACTTTGAGAGAAAAGTTACTCTGGAGGAATTATTTACTTCATATTGAGTCTGCATCCCTTTTTCCTTTAAGTCTGAAAACAATGTTCATCCCCCAATCTCATCCCTTATTGATTGAGAACTTCATTTTTTCTCTCTTATGAGCTTGCCTTTGGTGGAGGATTGTAGTGGTGGAGGCCCAGCTGGAAAGAAATTAGTTTCTTGGTTTCAAACCATGCCGACACAGAATTCTATAACATTTTCATTTATGTTGTTCATATATTAACAAAAATACGATTTTCCCATCCAATATGTTTGTTCATATGTTTGCATTTGGGTCCATATTGGTGGTGTGGTTCTTGGAGAGGGTGTTGATGTTGTGCCCTAGAGTGCTTTTGGACGTGCCAGGTGTGCGAGAGCCGCAATTGAGGTGGTGGATGACTATTTTGGTTCGTCATGGTGGTGGGGAGGGGGGCCATTACTTTACGGCCAAGGTTGCATGGGTGTGGCGTCAGATGCCACAGATAATACTTCTCTATCCATATTTTGGGGTGGATTTTCGAGATGATCCGAAGATGGTGTTACCTCCTGGGGAGGTGTTCAACCACAAAGGTATGATGTTAGATTTGATGTTTTGATTTTTAGATAGTATAGCATTGTATTTTATGTATGGGTGGATAATGATGCTATCATGTGTTTTTTCTGTGTGCAGATGTGGGACCTCATGGGTGTGAGGTTGAGTTGGTTAGACCATCGGCTCATCAGGGTCTAGTGAGATCGCCGCAGGGAGAGTTTCGGGTAGGAGAGAGACAGCGATGGGATGATGTTGGGGCGAGGCATGTTGATGATGAGACAGTAGGCAGGAGGCATCTCTTTGATGATTTGGGTGTCAGGACATCACATGCTCCTCCAGCGGGGGCCAGGGGAGATTTTGAGGATTTTCGTCATCGATTAAAGGTAGCACTAGAGGGAGTGCCTAAGAGTGTGTGGACACGCATCTAGGACGAGGGAGTTTTGGAGTAGTGTGTGGTATTATCGACAAAGTTGTGGACATTGATCCATAGAGAAGCAGTAGTAGGGGTAGCGATGACTGGCAGGCTGCCCCTAGGACTCGAGGGACCCCTAGCTGGTGGGGCACCTCCTCCTGAAAGAGGACCGGGTGGTGGTGCTCTATAGGCGTTGTGAGGGACTTGATGTATGTATTTTTTTGTTTATATATAGGATGGTGAGCCCATGTTGTATATGGTGATGTGGCACTTTTTGTATCTATAGGGGTGAGGTGGTTCACCTACCTACGGGTATTGTATTGGATGTACTATTTTGTTTTTGTAAACACGGATGGCACTTTTGACTGATATATATATTTATGATGGATATACCTTTTGGGATCTTTGTGGTGTTTACATGTGTTTGTTTATGATGTCTAATATATATGTTGTGACAGACTGTTGATGATTTATGTATGCGTACTAGTATCTTGATGTGATAAATGCCAATCTAACACTCAGTTAGCCATGATATCTGCTATTTGATTGAATTTTCATGGAATATGTGTAAATGTGATGGAATCAAACTGTCGATATAAAATTCTAAATTGTAGGTATTTTTGGAAGAGGAAAGGATCGCGGACACGATACACACTATTGAGCTGAAGGACAATGAGTTGTGAATCGAGTAACATGCTAAGGTGACAGATACGATGGTGACTGGCCTCGGCTAGGAGGCCAAGGAAGATGGTGTATTTGGCTTGGTTTTTGGTTTCTGAGCCCAAACATATGCTGTTGGAGTGGAGCAGTTCATGTGAAGGAGAATAGAGGGCCCAAGTGGCCCACGTGAGATTTTTTTTCCACCTGTTGGCTCCGTCGGCATAACTGATGTGGTAGGCCGATGGAGGAAGCATCTGTCAATAACACAAATGGTGGATTGGACACAAGGAATGAAAAAAGAAGACTAAAAACTCTACAAAACATGTATGAAAAGGAAAAAGCCGAGTGTAGAATGGCTACGCTCAGGCATAAAATTTCTTTAAGTACAACCCATTGACAGGTTCTTTGAGAGGGTGGTCATTGAGAGAGGCCAGAATATTGGCACCTTTAGTGAGGCAGTGTTGGATGATGTAAGGTCCATTCAATAGTGACTCAAATTTTCCATGGTTGAGGGTATCATGAGTGATATCATAAGAAAGGATGAGGTCACCTTTGATAAATTATCAAAGGTTGACATGGCGATCAAAGGTGGCCTTCGATCATTTTTTGGTTGCCTCATTATGTTGTAATGACGACTGATGGTCTTCATCCAGTGACTCTAAGTTCAGGAAACATTGCTCCATCGGAGCAGTGTCGGGTAATAGCTCAATAGCAGTGTGTAATGTGGGGATTTCACATTCAATGGGGAGAGTGGCCTCGAACCCATGGACTAGATGAAATGGTGTGAAACCAGTGGCAGTTTTAACTGTCATGAAATAAGCCCACAATGCGGAAAATAATATAAGGTGCCAATTGGTCTTATGTTTGTTAACCGTGCATTGGAACATGGTTTTGAGGACCTTGTTGATTGCTTCTACCTATATATTTGACTGAGGGTAGTATGGGGAGGAAAAATCATGGGAGAAGCCTAACCTGGATGAGAGTTTGATGAAAATATCATGCTCGAAATGTTTCCCGTGGTCAGAGACTAGCTGGAGTGGTACTCCAAAGAGGGAGATAATGTGGTTAAAGAAAAAATGTGTTGCAGTGTCAGCGGTGTTGTTGAAGGTAGGCATAGCTTCATCCCATGATTTGAAGTAATCGACTGCAGCGACGATGTATTTGTGTCGATTTCTATAGAGAGGGTTGCAAGTCATGAAGTCTATGCCCCATTTGCAACATGATTCGGCGGTGATGACTGGGTGTAAAAGAGCGGGTGGTGTTCATTCTTTGTTGGCATAAAGTTGACATTTTTGCATCGCTTCACAGTGTGGATGAAATTGTGAAATAATGAGGGCCAAAAATAGCCTTCTTGAATGATTTTTTGGGCAGTAGACATCCTGGAGAGGTGACCACCGCATGCATCGTTGTGGCAGTCATTCAAGACTCTATTGGCTTCGTCAATGGTCAAGCATAGAAAAAGTATGGTGTCGACCCCCTACTGATATAAGATATCACCGATAAGGAGGTATTGGTGGGCCTGGTGCCAAATACGTCGACGATCATCCCTGGAGAGGTGGTTTCTAAAATTCTGTGTTCAGAGGTAGACAAGGAGATCATCATACCAAGGAAAATCTGAGGGGATGTAAAAAAGATGTTTGTCTGGGAAGTCATTATTGACCAGGGTACTGGTAGTATCGGAAGGAAATGTTGTGATGAGTTCGGCAAGTATGAGGGATTTCTTTCTCTTGGGTGTGGAAAATTCAAGGTCGTACTCCTAAAGGATGACGATCCATCGGGAAAATTTGTCATTAAATTGTCAGTGACTGAGCAAGTAGTTCATTGGGTTGGAATCTATGATAAATTTGGTAATTCGAAGCAATATGTAATAGTGCAATTTATGGACTGCAAGGGCGAGTTTCTCTTCGTGATTTTATTTCAAGGGTGGCCCTGAAAGGTTTTTACTAACATAATAAATGACATGCTCCTGGTCGTCATCCCCTAATTGGACGAGAACTCCTACTATGGAGATGGTTGAAGCCAATAAGTAGAGGATATATTCATAGTTATAGTCAAGTGGACTAATCAATGGTGCATTGGAGAGGGCCGCTTTGAGATCATCAAAATAATTTTGGGCATGTTCATCCCATTTGAATTGGATATCATTGTTGTAGGAAAATCTCCCTGCGGATAGGTAGATCGCCTCTAAGAGCTTGACCCTAACTCTAGACAGAAAATGCTTAACATGGACACTGACTTCCTTTCAAATCTATCTAAACTAACACATGAGAAGGAAGGATGACAGAAGTACCTTTTATCGATGTTTGTCCCTACACACTCCTAGTTGCACTTCAATCCTTTGCTTCTCACTAGATCCTATGGAAAAAACAAGATACAACCGCTTCCTACTCTATTGATATTAGCTTGAAAACAGATCTATCAATTAATGATAAGTTCATGTGACATTAGACACAAACTAGAAAGAAACAGGCCAAGCGTGTCATATTGATGAGAATAACGACAACAGTACTTACAATCGTAGATGAAAATGCGACAACTTCGTCAAGTCCCCTTCGTCTAATCCTTGCCTGAAAGATCCACAACCTGGATAACAACAGCTTCACTGGTCACTCTCCTTTGGCTGACTTTGTATTTTCTCCAAGATCATAAGTTTCATACTAGTAGTTCTTCCCCCTTTCCACCATCATAGAGCCTGTTTATATAGGTTAAGAGGAGCTTAACCTATTGAGTTATCTTTAGAACAAGTTGGGAACCTTCTCCTTAGATCAGGGATATCTTGATGAAACCAAGAATTCAAACACAACTGCCTCCTAATATCGAAAGATCCTCCCCTTATTCTCCTCAACGGGCCAACTATTGCCTCAGATTAGGCAACGCTCCCTTAGAAGGGGCATCAGAGCATTGTAGCGCTCCCTGGTAAGCTATGGAGGGGCGCCAGCACTCTCAAGATGAGCAACGCTCCTTCAGAGGGGGAAGGGGAGTTTTATAATGCTCCCTGAAGGATTATAGGGGAGCGCTAGCGCTCCTAGAGCTGATATAGAGGAGCGCTCCCCCTTAGAACCTCTTTTTCAGGACTCTTTTCAGGTGTCAAGAGTTATTTGACTTCAGTAAACCAGTTCTCCTCCTTCAAATCAAGCATATGAGATGTTATAAGTGTCTCTTTAGTGTCATTCGACATGGAAGTATGTCTGAACATCATTTGTGACACTTGTGACCAACTTGCGACACTTGTGAAAGTTGTAAGAAATATGTGACACTTACGACAATTGAGAGGAACATGCGACACTTATCCAGCTGAGTAATTTTGACGTGTAACAGAATGCTCCCCAAATTATGAAGTTAGAAGATGCCAACTGATAACTGAAATACTTTGTAGATGTCCAAGAAAGGGCATAGACTCGGAGAACCTGACAGAAGCTGCACACAAACATCCAACAAGTATCATGACATATTTCAAAACCCAAGGCAGGGATACCTATGCTTGGGTGATCAAGACTTAGCAGGATATGGCCGCCATAAAATACATTGCGGATCCATAATTGTATTGATAAAAAGGTATAGCCACCAAAGATACAGTGTGGATCTATACTCTGATGACTCGGACTGATCGTAGCCACAAAGAATACACAGTGGATCTACGAGATGACAAGACATAGCCACGACCAATACAAAGTGGATCTATGTAACAGTGTATGTGTTCTTTGTCCAATAGAAATTCCTTCGCAGCTTGGGCAAAGCATATATCAAAGTGATCACTCAACCCAGGGTCTTCTTACCAATCCCAACGTGGTATGATTCCAACCATGTGAACACATGTCTTGATGTCGAACATGGCATAAACCACTTGATTACCGGTCAATGGTGTGAACCGTTAACAAGTGTGAGGGAGATCACCATTGATGTCAATGATTCCCAAGGTACCCTAGTACACTCCAGCAAATGTGAATATATGAGCTGAGGTCAAACATCCATGGAATCATTCGATCAGGGGTCAATTATGTAAACCCACTGTCGAACGTCAGGAGGCCTACCATTGAGGCATGCAGGTCCCAAAGTACTTAATTGGTTTCTAAGTCTGATTCCCGGATAATGTGTTGGAGTCGACAGGAATAGACTCGTCGAGGGAGGGCCTTGATGTATCCCTCATCAACGACATGAAATGGACATGGAGCTGTGATTGGCAAATTGAACAGACATGGACTGACACAGGTTTTGAGGCAAGATACTTGGGATGGCTGACTCTTGAGGCGGATACTTCTCTTGAACACTGGGGCACTACAGCAAAACATGACATGGACCAAAACTGTGCAATGGATACTGTGACGTGCGTCGGGTGACCCAAAGGAGTGAAAGGAACTCGGAGGATTGTCTCAGTGTAGAGGTTCAGCGGGTTATGATATATGCAAAGTGACAAAGTGTCGTGTTCAAGGGCGACTCTAAGAAGTGCTGGGTGATGTTCTCAAGAGACTGTTTAGCTTTCTCCTTTCAATTTTCCCCCATCCATATAGATGAGTACCTCTTTTTGATTTAATGAGCTCGAGGAGGATAACACATGCTCGATATAACTCACCTTCGGTAAGTTC